>CM070032.1:184902742-184922061 GCA_036250615.1 Ptychadena robeensis
CCCCTCGCCCCTATTGTAGATGACAAAACTGCTGATTATCCTACTACCCAACAATAAACTAAAACAATGGAGTTTTCTTTTTACTTGCTTCTACTTTTTTGGGAATGTAATTTTGTCTTTTGCTCTTGTTGTTATTTACTAATATCATAACCAAAATAGTGTAAAAATGTAAATGTTGTATCTGGGGAAGTTTTCAGATACAAGGTTTCTAAAATATCCCTTTTAGTTTATATAATAGAGAATCATGTAACTAAATAAAATTTGCTGAGACAGAGCTTCTCTATAGCAGACTTTATATGTGCATTAAGCCATTATGGTGTAAAAGCTTATAATAATGGTAAGTGCTCACTACAATGAATTCACTATGGCATGATGGACACCTGTGTGGTTTAGGACTAAGAGGTCTTGTTAGAAAATCTATGAGCTCATTGCATAAATGTAAATCACAGTGTAGTGTAAGTCATTTATTGCATCAAATATTTCAATCCATTGCTATCCTACACTGTAAATCTGCAGATTTCAAGCTTAATATTACTCTCTTTTATGTTTTTCCGACTCAATCAGCTTGAACACTGCTACTAAAATATTAACAATGCTATGTTAATCAATGTAGTGGACAATGCTGTATTGATTTCTTTTAAAAAGATGGGTCATTACTGTATCTTCAAAAAACACATTTAAAGACAAAAATGTGTAAACTGCATTGTGTACTTTCACAATAGATATTCAGTACATTAAAGTTGTGGAGCAAGAATGTCAAAAAAAGGACCCTGACATTGCGTGACTCTTGGAGAATATAATTATGTGTTTATTATAGTACATTTCAGTACAATGTCTCCTAGAGCATACACAGATTTACTATAAAAAAATGAAGGCTGGTTATGGGAAGGCAAAGAAACCTTTGTAAAAGTTTTACAAAGCCAGTCAGGGCAGTTTATTGATCTGACACCTAAAATACAATAACTGATGGTCTGCTTTTTTCTTGTCTACTAATATAACCTTCTTGTATGTTTCAAGCAGAAAAAAAAGAAAAAGCTTATTCTGCTCAGCTACATATTTTGTCCAGTTTGTTTTACACAGCTTATTACTGGGTTTTAATCTAAATCATAGAATGTTAAATAGTATTAGCAAAGTCTCATAAATAAGTGCAACATTAATCCATACAACATGCGACAATATCCTCAAACACCAAGATACGCTGGTACGCACATATTGACCAAACTCTTTGGTCAAGGCCCTAGTTTCCCCCTAAAGGTTTCATTCAATGATCAGCAAATCAACATGATCCTAAAGTCAAATTCTGACTTACAAGCCTCAATACTGCTCCATGCCCCCCTCAGTCAAACCCCCGTTACAAAAAAGATCTGTCTAAAATGAAACAAAAACATTACCTCAAGTCTGAAAATCCAGTCTGATCTGATGAAGTCCTGCTTCTTTCTATCGCAGAGGCACTAGGGAAGGGAGACATAATCATGCTGCCTTCCAGAGTCCATAGAGATGCATTTTCAGCTCCCAAGGCTCAAAGAAAGAGTCGGGAAATGTAGAAACTAATTAGATTCCATAATATTACAGTATAGAAACCAATAGGATTTCCATAAAATTACTGCACAGCTTAAAGGACCAAAAACATGCAGCAGGGTGTTTGCAGAAACGTTTGCAGTGGAAGGACCAGTGTAAAAGTTGTACCTTTTTTTTACCTTTTTTTTATTTTAATAATATTTTATTATCAAGTTTAAAATTACACACAAACATATCAACAAACCTTTACAACAGCATATATAGTATAAACATACACATTATAAATATCGCTAGTCCCACCTTCTCCAAAGAGGGGAAAGGAAAAAAAAGGGGTGAAGAAAAACCCCTGTGTTGAAACCTTGATTCTAATATTTATATATTAGAGTATATATGGCTACCAGTGCCCTGCCCTTAAGGGCTAGCATTTATTGTTGTGTTTTGTTTTTTATAATCCGTGTCTGGGATATAGCATGCTTAAAACAGAAAAAAAAATATTGAAACCCCTCTGACTATATATAACAACTATACATAAGTGAGTGTGTGTTATTGAAATACTGTAATTATATAATAATAAAAAAGGGGGGACTCCTGTGTTAAAAACTCAATTCTAATATTTGTGAGTATATATGGCTACTGTTGTCTTGCCCTTATGGGCTATCATTTATTGTGTTTTTTTATGGGAATCCTCGTTTTATGTGTACCTTGTTTTAATGCTAGCAATGCTGTGTTTCACTACCGCAAAGCAAACACTACTTATGTGAAATGGCCCTCAAATGTTCCTGAAATTCACTACAAACAGTGGTGGGGACCAATCATCTAATGATGCAGTTCAGACAAGCAGTAAAGTAAACAGTCCAAAAAAATCTGATTTATTTTATTTGGGATATTTTAATTAGGATTTTCGTAACATTTCTGCACAGCTTTAAGGACTTATTTGCTTAAATGATATGACTATAAGGCAAGAATTGTGTACAAATGTCATATAAGAAAAAAGCACACAAGAAAGAAGCATCAGCAAAAAAAACAACAACTCCCATGACATGTGTTTTAGATAAAGTTTTGCATTCAATATGAACTCCTATGGTCTGTTATGAAGGTGTAGGTATTTTCAAGACTAGCTGAGATCTGCTTACATTAAAGTTAAGAAGACCTGATATTCAATATTCTGTTCCATTTAACACTGCTGCAGTTGGCACACATCCCAGGCTGTTACTATAATTACAAGTGATATCGCTTCAGAGTTATCATAATTTAGTACCTAAAGGTGAAAAGTCTAACATAAATTACATTTCACACAAATCTAGCAGTACCTAAGTTATATCTACTGAACACATCAAAGTACATTAAATCCCAGGTAACGCGGACTAGTTTAAATATAACACATTTATATTTAAAACAAATGGTGTAAAGTTTTACATCAAACTTATCTTTTAAAATGCGTCAACAATTTGATCAAATTTAATTAATGAATAGAGTGAAATGAATCAAATTTATGAATGCCACCATTCCGTCATACCTGGTGATTTTCCATTTTCTGAAATGGGATTACAAGGTTTATTTAAATGTTATGATTTTTTTTTAAATAGCAGTTTTCTTTACCATACAAATTTTCTTCTATTAATAATATTTACATTGCTGTATTAATGAATCTGCCATTATAATCAGTAAGGGGCATGTATGTTGACAATGGGACCATATTTAATTTGGTTCTGCAGATTTTAAAGTTTAATTTTCATTTAATGTATGCTTAATATGAGAGATTTTATTTATATTGGATTGAAGTAGTAAATGCGTTTTAATTCAGATGATCTTTTTTTGGGTTATTTTAACTACTGTGGAAATGATATGCTGTATTTCAGTAGAAATTATAGTCTTCAGTTGTAAAACATAAATGTAAAAACATCACAGATCTAATATGAATAATGAGTGATTATACTTTATAACTGCTGCTTAGCAATCAGAATATCAATTATCTTACATCTGGCTGGCGAGTTTAGATAGAGTGGAAACATTTTAAGAGTTTTGGACAGTCAATTCTAGAATTCGGGTACCAATGGCAGCTCAAGGTGGAAAATTCCCATATGATAGATGAAGGCAGTGGTTCTCAACCTGTGGGTCGGGACCCTCTTGGGGGTCGAACTACTATTTTACAGGGGTGGCCAAGTTCTCTGGAAGCATAAGAGCTGCCCCTAACAAGAAGCAGAGCTGATGCCAACAAGCGGGGTGGGAAGTTAGGAGGGAGTGCAATGTCCCCTTCCTCCTAACTTAGGAGGGATGGGGTATTACGACCCCTCCTAACTTACCACCATGCACATAATTTGTACATGTAAGGTGGGAAAATATAAGGGAGGGGACATTACAATCACCTAATTGTGCCGGAAGTGAGGTTGTGTAGGATTTACTTTAAAGGTAAGGAGATGTAAGTCATGTTGTAGGGTGGCAGCCATCCACTGACCAAGGGGGATGTAGAACAGCTCAAAGGAAGGCTGGATGGCTCACATTTTGAATAGTAACAAGCACAATTGAGCACCATGGGCAGTGTATGCTCAGCTTTAGAGAACACAATATCACACTGACCCTATGAGAGTAAGTTACAATTAAATCTGTATGTCAGAAGTTACATTTTCTGTTGTTGACAGTTGGAATGTTAGTGATTCTGGTGTCTCACTTAAGCTGGGTATTGTTGAGTAGTGTTGAGCGGCATATGCTAAATTTGAGTTCCTGTAATTTCACAAATGTTTGCAGTTATTCGATATTCGAAATAATTTGATTAGTTGACATTCTACAGCCTTGCATTGAGCGCAGTAACATCCCATGGCTTTGTATGTATTGCACATCGCAATGTGCACAGATATGCATTGCCGGTAACCAATCACAAAGTGACATTATGTTGAATATTCTACATTGCGAATATCCAGCTGCACGTTTGCAAAATATTGCGAATTGTTAAATACGTAATATTCATCGAATATATTCGAATTGCAAATATTCACGATCAACACTACTGGGTATAAATGGCTCGATTTTCCTTTCCATTGACTTAAAAATGTTTTTGAAAACAATGTGAATGATTCACAACTGATCAATTCCTTTCCTTAGTTCTTTGTGCATGCTCCACAGTACGATCGAAAACCCCCATAAAACCCTTCAGATACATGAATGATTGACTGAAATTTACCAACATGTTTGATTACTTCTCAATCATCTTTTTTAGTTGATGAATTCAGCTTAAAAGGAATCGATTTTAAAATGGGTGACTTAAAACAATACTTTTTTTCTTTTAACAAATGGCTGAATCTAACCGTGTATGGCCACCTTTACCACATGGAATGTAATAAAATTGCCACCTACAATATGCTTTAGCTTGTATTTTGTAAAAGTAACTTTTTTTGCTGATGTAGTTTAAAAGAATCACCATCTAAAATATCCAGTGTGCCTTCTACTGCAATATTAATCAGTCCTATGCCAAATATATATTTATGATAAAAGCACCTTCCTAGGTCTCAGTTTTCGGTGTTATATATTATTTTCTTACCACACTTGTCTGATAATCCACTTTTATATTCTTTATTCCTTTTCTTTTTTATATCATACATAAGCATTTATACAGCTATGAGTATGGTATATCTTTATTGCTTTTATTGTCATTACTGTCTTCTAGGGAGCATTTTACATGAAATCAATCAATCCAAGCCCTTTTTTATTTTTTATAGCTTAAGAGGAAATTCATAGAATTGCCGTTCACATAGCTTGACAGATGCATGTAATCCAATAGGAGGAAATAACAATGCTGTTGGGATGAAACTGTTATCCCTTCATGTGGGTATGAAGCGGCAGATGACATGCATTTTACATGTTGCCATTTATCTCAGCTTCAGTCATAGCCACTAATGGCTCTTGCTAACAAGGTCTCTCTCAGCTCTTGTCAGTAATGGTTAATTGCTGAATTGCTGAATTTTGGTTTCATGAACGAAAAAAGTGGTAGTATGTCCTAAAATGTTAACATACATATCCTATGATATTATAGTAAGTATACTATATTCAAGTGTATTTAAATACAGTAATATATAGTAATGTTGATCATGAATATTCTAATCACAAATTGTTATAGCGAACATCAGAACTTTTTTACATCACAGCCCGTACTGTACAATGAAGGTACTGTATTTTTTCGGACCTGACCATAAGACGCAGTTTTAAGAGCAGGAAAACCTGAAAAAAAATATTTCATGTGTTTAAATTAATTAGGAAAAAAATTCCCTGCAGTACCCAATTTCAGCCACAAAAATTGTGTCACTAGAGAGCACACTTCAGGCATCTCATACACAGGCAAGTGAGGAAGGGCACTCTGGTCTCCCCTCTGCGGCTGTGTCTGTAAAGAAGCTGCCAGTGTGAGTGCAGCTTTCGCCACACACACTCTGCATTGGTTATATCTGCAGGGCTCTGCAAATATAACCAATACAGTTTAGATGGGAGATCAAGCTGTGTGCAGATATCCCATCTGCCCGGAGAGCTGGCAGGGAGCCAAATTGCAATCACCCACGGTCATTTGGTCAGACATTCGAACCATAAGACGCAGGCACAGAAAAAGTGCTTCTTATAGTCTGAAAAATACAGTAATAATGACTGTTGATCACAAATTCTCAAATGTATTGATTTATTGTTTAAACATTTTGGGAATACGGATATTGCCCATGCTGCTCATCACTGCTTACTAGTCCTTATGTGTCTGCATTTGTTTTCCTTTTTTAAATGTAATATTTGGTCCTAGGATGACTCTGCTTACTACTCTATACACAAGATATGTAGATAACCTTAGGCAGCAGCAACATCCTCTTGTGCACTAGTAGGTTTTTACTTAAATTAGACTTTACTTAAATGTGTAACAAAACCTGATGGCTTCCAATTATTATTAATTAGTTATTATTTATTTGAGATAAAGTTTTAAAATATATTTTACAGCCAATTATTATAGCTACCTCAGTCAAACTTTTACTTCTGCTTGGCCTGTTAAAAAAGTGGAAAAATAACAAGTTATGTAACCATGTTACAGTGGGCAACCTTGAAAAAAAATTTTGTTTATGAAAGTTTAAAGTGGTTGTGCTGGTGAAAGTTTCTATCCCCGAATAACAAATATGTGCCGGGTTAATTAGCGCTGAAAACTATTGTGACCATTGAAATCTTTTTGCTTATAACAGAAAAATTACATTCTACAGGTTGGGGTGGCCAACATTCCAAATATAAAATCAAAACATAAAGGAGGAGGAAGTACAGGAGTGCTAACACCTGCCAATTGTCCTTTTTTTTTGTTTGTGTTTCTTTTTTTTCTTTGAATTTATACGCATTAAATATGATGTACTATTTTAATATTGATAATTTCTGTTAAACCCATTAGCGTGGCCTTACAAGACCCCTTGCTCCTGGTTAACCCCAGGGGGACAATTGGGGGGGTGTAAGCGCTCCTATACTTCCTCCTCTTTTATGTTTTAATCTTTTTGCTTACTTGAAAAAAATATCATTGGCTAAGTAAAAAGAAAGTCTAGTTTGTTACCAGAAGAGATTCAAAATTATTTTGTACCATGTTAGGCATCATTAAGCATGAAGAGATCTAAGTTATCTCCAAAGCTTTCTTTTTTAAATTTCCCTGCAGTAACCCTGAGTCACGCTAAAGCTAGGAACACACGGCTCGATAAAGGAGCCATTCGAGGTTCCCTGATCAAGGTTCCCGATGACGTCATCATGCTGCTGCCCGATATTGGAGGAGCTGGAGACACAGCTCAGCCGATGCTTTGCATGGAGACCACACAGTCTCCTTGCAAAGCAATGGACATCGACCGTGGTTTACGGTCATGTGCAATATCCCTGTTTTCAAGCGGGATTGATTGGTCCCGCTCGAAAACAGGGATGGCCGCATTTGAAATCGGCCAGATAGATGGCCCATATTTATACATGTGTTCCCAGCTTATGAATTCCTTATTTCTCCAGTGGGAGCCCACAGTGTCCTGCAGTGTCAACATCCTTGGCTCTCCTCACTGGATCCCAGGGCTGCCGTCAGAAATTATGGGGCCCAGCAAAAATGTCCGGGCCCCATCGCAGGATTTGTTGATGGGGGGGGGGGGGGGGTGCTACCAGAAATATCATGACCCGAGCGACCCCCCCCCCGTAATGCCTGGATCGGCGCAGCAGCCGAGCAGCCAGGAAGGACTGTCAGTCCCGGTTCGGGCTGACAGTGACAGCTGACTGCTGTGCCGATCCGGGGCCCCATACATGCGGATTGCCGGGCCCCCCTAGCTGCCCGGGCCCGGGACAGGAGTCCCCCTGTCCCCCCCTGCTGGATCCACTACCCTGAGATCAGTGATGACACCAGGGAGTTGGGGGGGGGGCTTGCCCTTGTTATTTGCCTGTATGTAAATGAAGGCACAGACATTCTGTATCCTCACATCCTCATCTATGATGTTGGGAATGTGTGCAAGAGGTGGGGGGAAATACAAACACGTACACAGTAATAGGTTTGTATTTCCTGTACCACTTTTAGAAAGGAATATTGGAAATAATGGTGACTCTAGGGAAGTTTTAAGAATAAGATTTACCTTATAAAGCACATAAAGGTATCAATCAAACAATCAAAAATTATTTGTTTGCATGAATAAATAGACCCATAGTGGAATTATAAATATTCCTTAAGTCTATTACAGTTATAAAGCGAGAAAGTGAGTGGTTAAAATATAATTTTTGGGTGCAAGTACTTTTTAAACATTAAATGTTGGATATCATTACCTAAGTGTATTTTTGTGCCCACTCTCACTTCTTGAAATCCTTTATGTAGTAGTCTCCAGTTTCCAATACTCATAAGAGCTTGCACTAATGTAGGTGAATGTGGTAAGCTGTGTTGAAAATTAGTCAACAAAGTGTACTGGTCCATCAATTGAAACACTTAAACACATCAAATCAAATGTGGGAGTTTGATGCTAAAGGATGCTGGTCCTAAGGGGGACACAAGGTCGCCCATATTTAAATTATATTTATGTCAATGAAAGAAGATCCCTTTTATTCAGCTTGAAAGAGGAAACAATTGCCCTCATGGAAATATGTTTCTACATTGATTACTTAACATTCTTATTACTGATGATGTCATTTAACTGCAGAACTTACATTTAGACTATTGAAATTATTCTTGAATAAAATTTAAATGAACAAACTCAGAATGAGAATTCCAGAGGAAGCAATGAATAGGCTCGACTTATTATATTCCACATTACACTGACTGCTTCATATACCTTGACTTTATTTCATTTCAAAATAAAATGAAAAATTCCATTGTCTTCTCTGCTTCTCTTCCTCGTGATATTGGAACTGTATTTAATTATACAAGGTCACATCTGAAGCGATAAAGTTCCCCTTTGTAAAGAATGAAAATGAACCTTTTTCTATATCACTACTTTCTCCTGAAATGAATTCTTTATTACCCTGAGATTATATGATATTACCCTGAAGTGACAAGATATGTCTTATTTCCTGTCTGGAGCAAGGCTAGAATTAACAAGGATTATAAAAATAAAAAGAAGAAGAAAAAGTGGAAAATGGATGCTGTTTAAAACCGGAGGATAAATTTTTTTCAATATTCCTTCTTTATAATTGTCAAAACCTGTCTAGGTAATGTGGCAGCAGGTGTGTAGACTGTATTTAAAGCTCTGAGTGTGGCCTTTTCTTTAGTAGGAGATAGGACATAAAAATCTTACAAATTAAAACATCTGAAACATGAATGAGCTGCCAAAGCAATGATAATACTCTGGATTTTTGGACCAGGTTCTATGGTTATTTATATGTTTAAAGGAAACCTGTATGGGAGATTTTGTGAACACTGTAGACCTACCTCCTTCTGAATGTGGTACTTGACTAGTTGCCTGGTTTCAAAACACTATTCAAAAAATGCATGCCAGGCAATAGCTCATTTATTTATAGAACCTGATGTAATTACATTAAAGAGATGCATACTGTATACAGTGCTGCTTGAAAGTATGTGAACCCCTCAAGTGGTTGTTTGGAGATGTTTCTGTTGTTTAACGCATGATGTCTTCATTCTATCATCACCAGTGTTTATTCATGAAATGGCAGATATAAGTTCATCAATTGGGCAATGTACGTGTTAGTAAGGTTTTGTTTAAGTAGCCAAAAAAACTACATGAAAACGTGGTGGACTTAGTGTATGTGTGAAAGTAAGTGAACCCCCAGCTGCATGGTTAAGTCGAACCAGGTAAAGACGGCCAGTGTGAAACACATTGGGTGCTAATCAATCAGCAGACCAATTAATGAGACATCCTTGGAAAATGTGGTTTTGGCTGCCACTAATAAACGAGGAGAGGAAACCAACTTGAACCACTGGTGGTCCCATACAAAATCAAACAATGCCAAGAGCCAAAGGAGATATCCAAGGACATGAAGAGAAGAGGGTAGTGACACAGCAATCATCGGGAAAAGGCGATTGACGACCACCCAAAAGATTCCAGCTACATCCATGCCACTGTAAGCAGATAACTTTACAAATGGAGGGCCTTAAAACTGGAAGCAAACTTTGCCTAGAAGTGGAACGTCCCCATCAAAAATATCACCAAGAAGCACCAGAGAAAAAAACTAATAAACCCGGTACAGGCGGGGAAGAGGCCCACACATCACTATAGAGAGTTGCAGTCCTCGCTGGACAGCGCTCTGGGGACAAATGTGGCATGCGTCTTACAATCAGACGAAATTGATAGCCATGGATATTGCATGGGAGGGTTGCTGAAAGAAGCCTCTGACTTCAAACAAGCAGCCAAAACTGCCCGTTTTCAACTTGCCCAAAGAGCACTTGGACAACCAGAGGCATTCTGGAAGTCCATTCTCGGAAGACGGTCTAAACCATAGAATTATTTGGTCACAATCAAAACAACCGACATGTTTTGGAGAAGAAAAATCAACACGGCATATGAAAAGAAAAGAAACCCTCCTCCCAACCGTGAAGTATGGGCTGGTTTGGAATGTGAAGGCTGGGGCTTGCTGTTTCTGCTCGCGATGGGAAGGACGGACTCATATTGCCAAGGAATCTGAATTCTTGGGTTCTGCAACAGATTCTCGGACCAGATCTCTTGCATCAGCAGGGAGTTGAAGCTGGGCGAAGATGGATTAGGCAACAAGACAATGACCCAAGCATTCCAGCAAGAGTACAAAGGAATGGCTTCAGAGAAAGAGGATGGATCGAACTCTGGATGGCCGGCAGTCAAAGTCCGGAGCCTAACCAATGAAGGTTGTGGAGAGACCTGAAAAAAGTGGGAAGCCAGATTGTACCCTTAAAACGTCTCTCAACTGGCTGGTTCTGCAAGGAGGACCGTGGGGGCAAAAATCCCAATAAGAAGATGTGAGAGGGAGGTTAGTGGTAAGGAGACGTTAGTGGAAGTAATGGCTGCAACGGGAGGAGCCAAAAGTTACTAATACAGGGTTAAAATACTTATGCCATGTAAGATTTTAGTTGTTGGGCACGATAAACCTCCTTTGTGTACTTAAGAAGAAAATAATCTCTTTTTGTGTGTTGTGTCTTACTATTTGGGAAGGGTGCTTTACAAAGGGGGATTTAGAGTGATGTCGAATAAGGTTCTTAAATGTTTTTTGCACAAACAGTGACCATGTCTGGAGGGTCCACATACTTTCAAGCAGCACTGTATATGTATATATATATATATATATATGTAAATGAAACTTTTAATTACCTCTGAGCAGACACAATGCTAGAAAGCATATCTCAATCCTTAAAAAAAAACTATACTTATCTTCTGTTCTCAAAAATTATGTGGTATAGTCAAGCCTTTTTAAAACCCAAGGTATTTACATGCCCCCAGTACGTCACAAATCACAAAAGTTAAGGGAAAAATCCATCCAAATGCCCATCCAGAACTGCAAATATACCCTTATGGTACAAAACCATTTATTCCAAACTGCATACAGCTGCTTCAGGCTCATTGTCCATCATTCCATCATCAGTGCTGTGCATGGAGACCATGGCTCTATGGAGTAGGGCTTGGGAGCCGAACGTTCAATTCCTTTAATTGCTTCAAACCATAACCTTCATGGTTGTTCCTCTGTGTTTAATTAGAGCCCCATCTTAAAAATACATTTCCTTTTCTAGATGTGACCAACATGTTGCAATTATGCAACAGTTTTATACACCAAAGGAAGATATCTTATAAATACTCATCTGGCTGCACAGCATTTATTGTATTGTAACCAAGAATGCACTGGTCTGCTCCCAGATTAAAGCTAGGCGTACATGGTTCCATTTTAGCGCTTGATCTGCTTAAAACGATCAAAGTGTAAATCGATTGTATTTAATTTGTATACTGCACACATGGTTTGATTGATGAAAATTTTTGATACCGATCAAATGAACATATTCATTTATATGTGACTCTTTCCTCTGTTTTTTTATTCAAAACAAAAATAGATGTTGGTCATATTTTGATGAAACTTTCCCTGTGGTACTACTTTGGACTTGATTGTGATCAATATTCGATGAAAAGATTGAGATCTAAAATCGAATCGAAGATCGATTATGCCTAAATCAAACCATGTACGCCTAGCTTTAGTGTCTGCTATATTAATTGGAAAGCTTGAATGATGACATTTTAAAAGACATGTGGAGAATATACACAGGCACATGAAAGACTTGGTGTAGCAAGAAGCTAGGATCGGGGCTCCCCTTTACGGATTGAGTCGGATGGAGTTTCCTTTCAGGATTCACTAGGAATCATCCTTATCAGTTAGAAGAGACAGTTAGAAGAGGTCAGAGGTCTTGGGCCTGTATTCCCCTCACCCAGGTTGTATTGTTTTACAACCCAGCTTCAAAGAAGTGCTAGCTGGAACCAGAGCCATCATAAACCACAGGGAGGGGGGGAGCATCCTCAATCTGACCCCTTCGGCCGTAGCAAGGAGGAAATTCATATTTTACAAAAAAATGCCCGGGAACCCCTGTGATCACCGGACGGGATATTCCAAAGTAACCCTGATAACCTTACGGCCACACACATATCAAATACGGCAGGGAAAAAAGGTTCTCTCCCTGAGAAATTAATTTCTCCTGCTAGGGATAGAATCTGGGTATGATATTTATACTCAAAATATCACCCAATTCATGCTCTACATGACGACGCGGATGGGGAAATCATATCACACATACTGTCCGAATGACGGAAGTGTGTAAAAAATCACAACTAGACCGGGGGTGGGATCAACACATGACCCTCCAGAGCCCACCTCAAACTCCTCCCCAGCCACTGAGGGGTTAAAAAGAGAGGAGGGGGGACAGAGGGGGAGACGCTGAGAGACGCTGACAGACGCTGAGTCAGAGAGCACTTGGTTCAAAGCAACAATGCATTGAATCAAGTTTTGTACCTAGGACTTTGGTCTTATGATCTGAGTAACATATTTCTCTCTCTTATCCCATTTATTTTATATATGATGCTTGATTCACTTTTTACTAAATTCTTATTATAATAATTTTTCTGTAATTTCTGAAAAGCACTGTTTCAGATTACCTATCTGTCAGATATTAAAGAGACCTTTTGGTTATTTTTACCTTTAATAGCCTGTATGATTTTTCAATTGCTTTTGATCCCTGATGAACTGAGCTCCGACCCCGAAGTGTGTAACGCTTAACGATTTTGGTTGCTTAGAAATTGTCTTAGAGTGTATGTCAATCGGTGTATGATTACACGATTGGGGTGTGATTTTATGGTGTGTATTGGACTGGCTCACGAGTTGAGCAGTCGGGTGGATCCTAGTCAATCTCTCCACGGTTGGAGGATCGACTTTAGGAGCCTATACACTGTACAATCAGATCTGTTAGGGTAGTGACCGACATTTGGTGGCAGCGCACCTACAGTTTGGGTAGGTAGGTCAGGATTGCATGATCGGTAAGACTGACCGTGTCAATCTGCACGATCACGGCCTGTCCGGCAAGCTTATTTAGACGCAGCCTCTCTCTTACGGGCCGGGCCCGGGAATTTGCGACTGGGTTTGCTAGCCCGGCGATCGCGTCGTGACACTTGGTTTAAAATCTTTATATACCTCCTAGCAAAGGGTAAAAAAAACTTTTATCGAGACATACAAAGTCACTAAAGTCCCCCCCACATGCAACGAGCAATGTGCAAGTGCGCTCGCGGCCGTCGGTCAGTGGTAAAATCGGCTGCTGATCGGGAGTGCCCACATGGAATGACAAAGCTCAGTCGGCCAGAGAAAGGACATGTATGTAAATCTCTAGACGATGCCATTCGTTTTAATGGGCGTCATCACGCTGCACTCCACCGCTCATCTGCCGGCCCCCACTCGGTACGTGTGTGGGGGCCTTTATGCATCCAAAGCCTTTCCGCTAGCAAAGATGAATTTCTCCACAAAAGTTCTAGCTAAGCACTTGAAAAGGTTTTTTAGTAAAGTGAACAAATGCAACTCATTTGATTATCCTGACACCCTAATGTGGCAATTTAGTTGGCATCAGCTAGGATTCCTTTAGTATGACATTCCCTTTTCAAGTTATATATTAAACCATAATAACCAAAGCATATACAAAGAAAAATAAAAATCATTAGTAACTTCACGAAAGAATAAGTGCCAGTGAAGTGCTTGTTGACACCTTTAAAGGTTTAAAATAGTGTAAAAAAAAATTCATGCAAACAGGATGTGATTATAGGTGACAAGGCAGAGGCAGCTGAAATAAAAGATGGACTGCAGAGTAATAAAAAGAATGATGACCATCTATAACATGGTGACCTTCTAATATAGGAGCTGTAATAGGCAGATAATCTGTGTACTATACATTTTAGCATTGACGCAGTGTCATTAACTATCACCTAAAGGTCAGTGATAAGGGATAACAGGAATCATTCTTGTATCATAATTTCTATCTCCAAGGAATACATAAAGAATGCAGGATGATAAATATTCTGCTCTTTATTGTGGAATTAGATTTAAACTAAAAATAAATACTTAGTTATAGAAGAAAAAAAACATCTAGCTTTTTGATCTTTTTGATTTTTATTTAACCTTTTTTTTAGCATTCACTAAACTTTTTAATTTGCAAGACTTAAATAGTAACTAATCTTAGTAATTTGGTATATAAATATTGATATCCCTCCCCTGAGTACAAAAAAGGGAAGTAGGTACAACTGGAAGATTATTTGTTTAACTGAAACCTTTTTTGTTATATCATATTTACTTGGGGTTAGCACTTTGCGCATGCAGCATAGGGGTTCTATGTTCTCACTGTGTCTGCCTGTGTTTCCTTCAGGTACTACAAGTTCTTCCCACATTCCAACAACATGCTGCTAGGTTAATTGCCCCCATTACTTTAAGTCCCTATACACAGATCAATTTTTTGTTGGATTCCCGAACGATCGATCACGGTGCACATTTGTGGCGATCGATAGTTCAGGAATCAAATGTTAACACCCTTTCTTTGAGAAATTTAAATCAAACTGGGAACCAATATGTTAGTAAATCCCTGTCCAATTGCCATTACTTCCAAGGAATCGAACAGGAATCAATTGTGCAAAGTGGTCTGTGACGTTGCCATCCAAAGTAATGGCGATCAAACAGGAATTTAACAACATGTGTCACTTCCTGTATTTGGAACACGCAAGTGTGGGTGCAGAATGTTACTACCAAATTCCAAAAGTCAGGCTTCACATCAGAATTGTAAGAAGCCTACTAAATTTCAAGAGCATAAGTGGAGAATTTTAATATGTGAAGTCTATTCACAACCTTTCCAGTGTAAAATAAGGATGTCTTTGCATTTCATAATGTCATTTAGCATCAAACCTTGGAAAACACGAAATGCCTTAAACCCTGGAAAACACGAAATGCTTAAATCTTTTATAATGACAAAAAATAATACAGACATACAGGTCTTGTTTAACCTTGCAAACCTTGGCTTTTAAATGCCAGGAAAATAGAAATGACAACTAACATCTTTTGTACTTAAAACAACATTTCTACACTCGCAAAAAAAAAAAAAAAAGATGAAGAATTTCCAAGACAGTTTCCTGCACAAGATAACATTAAAAGATGCTTCTGACAGGTCCAGCGTCGGTCTAGCACAAGGTGATAGCA
Source organism: Ptychadena robeensis (assembly GCA_036250615.1). NCBI lineage: Eukaryota > Metazoa > Chordata > Amphibia > Anura > Ptychadenidae > Ptychadena > Ptychadena robeensis. The sequence goes on from CM070032.1 coordinate 184,918,391, forward strand.
CTGATTGCCAATCTGCGGGGGAGAATCTCAGACATTACACTGACATGTGTTTCTCAGGCCAAGGCCCGTAGGTTATAATTTAGCTCCTGCTGTACTGTGATTAAAGACCGCAGAGACATGGCATCTGCATGTGCTCCCCAGAACTCTGCTGTGTCTTTTCAGCTCTGATACCAAGAAGAAGGGGCACTGAAGCCCAAAGAGCAGTTCTAAAGTCATTTGTCATCACTATCATGAATTTGACAGAAAGCATTTTCTGACTTGATACCAAGAAAGGTCAAAAGACTGCTCTCATATCTGCTGGTGTACAGATGGTGTGTGAAATATTGATTTGAGTCCCTCATTATAGAAGGATACTCAGGCCATTCCTGTACAAATTAATGTCGCTGATTAGATGCGCTTCTTAAACAGTAAAGTTTTGTGCAACCTTTTTTGTCAGGATAATATTTACTCTTTAGAAAGTAACAAAAAAACTATATTTTTCCTCCTCTTACCTAAAGGCAGTCTGTATATTACGTCTAATTAGCAGTTACCATAAAAAGAAAAAGCTTAAAGATTTTTCTAAAACCTGGAGTCAGTGACAAATTAGATACCACTTAAAACCGCAATGTGTGAAAATCATGGACTGATAGAAATGGAACTCTTTAAAAATACCAGGACTACTAATTCTTTAAATGATTTATTTTACACTGACTCCCGTTCAATACAAATACCCAGTAAAGGTTAGGGGCTGCATGGAACCTTCTAATGTTGATTGGCTGTTTGCAGGGGATGTAGGTCTTCCCACAGTTTATGCGAAGGTTCTAATTTATCAGATCATAATAGAACTGGCAGTAGACACTCACAACCTAATTGGTTAAAAAGTCAATTGGTTAACCATAAAATGAAACCAAGATATACCAAGATCCTGGACAGTTTGACTGCTCTTGATGCACTTAGCACAAAACACTATAAAGCTAGTCACACACAGGTAGATCTGTAAAAAGATTAGAGTACAATCAATCAATGTGCCCGGTCATGGTGCTTGATTGTACTCTTATCTGTTTACAAATCTACCCGTGTGTGCCTTCCTTTGAGTGGGATCAACGAAGCCCACTCAAAGAAACTCAGTTGAACTGGGTTCCAACATGTTGGAACACCCTGTTCAATCTCCATTACTTTGCATGGAGACATAAGTCTCCATGCAAAGTATTGGAGCAGCTGCTGCAGCCTGGACTCGCTGTCAGTGTGAAGGGGCGGAGCCAGAATTTCTCTCTCTGAAGCTGTAAGGCCGGCTGGCTTTCTCCCCAGCTGGCAGCCTGCGTTGTGATTCACATGTGCTGTTAGCTGGGGAGAACAGGTCCCCAGGGTCCCCACTGAACGGGAATTGATGTGCCCATTGATTTATGTTCAATTGATCCCCAATCAATCACAGTGTGGTGACGTCACCAAGCTGTGATTGATCGGGGGTCGATTGCACGGGAATCTACCCGTGTGTGCCCAGCTTAAATACAATTCTCCTTTTATTTAGAACAATTTATTCTGCAGATTTGAAGCCACTCATGTTAAGAACTGAGAACTAAGCCAACAGTAGTAAATGATGATAAATTCATGAAAAAAAGAAAACATTTCATAATCTTAGAACTTATCTAGACAAACTAGAAATAGAAATATTCCACCTAGGTAAAGTAAAAAATACGAACCTGCAATCAAGCTAATACTTTTAGATTGTCTATATTTGACATTTGTGACGAAACTGGTCATCAGGTAATGGGCTCTTGCAGAGTCTGAATCCACAGGAAACTGCTAAACTAGAATTTGAAAATACTCATCAAATACAAGCAATTATTTTGCACAATTTTAGCTCTACGTAGTATGGATGATTAGATTTTGTTCATGGAAGGGGTACATTTATCTCTTGTCAATGCAAACTCAAGATGTACATGCAAGTTTAGTAAAAGGGGCATCTAACTCATAGATAACCAGCACATTTAACCCTTTTGAGTATCTTTTATAGAATAATGAAATTTTTTATTATGGGAATAGAAATACCTTTTCTACTCCAGACTGTATTTTTATAGACTAACGTTAATGTAACTGTAAAGCAGCTCATTTTAAATACATATTAATAAACTCTTATTATGCAAATGTATGGTATGCATCAGGTATTTCATACATATATATTGAACACCCAAAGCCAAATGAGGCTTTAGGCAGAAGGAGGTGTGACTAGGGATGGTCTATCGCAGGGATAAAAGGGTTAAGGTGGTTTGAAGAGGTTGAGGGCAAAAACTGGGCTATTGGACACAAGGTGAAGCTTGCCCCACACTCTTCTACCTTGGGTTATTGTCATATGATTTGTATGCTTACTTTGTGTATTTCATTAGCATTTTTTATGTTTTAAAGTATTTGGTTGTTACAGCCTGATTGGTCCTTGGTGTAGGAACCCTTTATAGCAGACATAGTGGTTGCTATCGAGCCGGTATCTACAAGGGGCCGGTCGCTCCTGTTCTTTTAGTATTCTCAAGTCCAAGTCAGGGTGAAAAAAACTAACTGAGATAAGTAATCCCGAGAGCTGGATTTGGCTTGTGAAATGTAAAAAAAATTAAGCCGCATCTTAATGCTTAATGTTGGGGTTTGTTGTAAGGTATGATTAAGGTAACAGTTACGACAGTTCAAAGTCATGGATATTAAGGGAGGGCTACTCCCCACTTTTCTGGTGATTAATTGTCTGTTGAGATCAAAAATTTAAGAGTGTACCCATCGAATTGGTTTATGAGTATGGGTTTTCCATTTATCATGATTCACTGAGAATATAGTCATGATATTTACAGACTTACTGATCTATAGTTTAAAAAAATAAATAATAGGTAAACATTTTGAAAAGACACAAATCACTTTTTCAAATAGATCTATCTTTAACCTCCCTACTGATTTGCCCAAACCCAGTTCAGGCAGAATTTGTTTACAAAACAAACTTACCGAGCTGTGATCGGACATACTAACCTATCCTTGGCGAGCCTGTGGCCAATCTGAATTGTGGCACACACGTTAATCGCTTCCAGCACCGCCTATTCAGCATCGGTTCCCTGGTCGATGAAAGGCCGACGAAAATGAGCAGAGTACAGTGTTCTCTGCTTTGATTGCCTGCATGGGCATATGGTTAGGGAGGTTAAGAAATGGGCATGTGTGGTGCAAAACAAGTGACACTGTAAGAAGCTTCAATATTTATTGAGAAGAATTAAGATATCATCATTAATATACATTTGTTAGACCAGGTGAATCTGCACATATAATAACATAATGTAAAAAAATACATAAAATTTACTAATTTATTAAAAAAGATTAAAATTTTTATCATCGATTTTTATAAATTAAGTGGTTGAGTACAGAAACATACAATTTTTACACAAAAAAAGCAGGAGTGACATGGCTGGTGACATGATAGGTCCCCATTGATAGGAGCGCGGGTAGTTGCTATTGGGGCCGCGATCAAATTGCGGTTCCCCGCGTTCTAACTGCAGGAGGTCAGCGAATGTGATTCTTTTTCTCTGATTGCACCTATAGACATGAATGGAGGTGTTTTACAATCGCGCATGGAGGCGATCAAAGATTCTCTATGGAGGCGATTATTTTTTAACCTCTCTAGCGCACTGCATAGGTACAGATTTCTGTACCAAAAGCGCACCATAGAC
>CM070032.1:184927000-184940102 GCA_036250615.1 Ptychadena robeensis
CCCCTCTTATGTTCAAATCCCATTGACTATCATTGTAGAAATCCTTTGTGCGGATTCATTACGTGAAAAAAAAAATTCTTGGGAGTTTTGCCATGGATCCCCTCTGTCATGTCATTGACCAGGTGTTAGTCCCCTTGAAATAACTTTCCCAACACTATTGTGGCCAGAAAGGGTCCCTTTGTTTTTTAATGTTCGCCTGCCCATTGAAGTCTATGGGGTTCGCCAGGTTCGCGGACATTTGCAGAGGTTCGCGTTCGCTGTTCGCGAACATCAAATTCCGGGTTCGCGCCATCACTAATCATAAATTTAATATATATCACTTGTTTTGTACTTCTCCCTTTTTCTTGGACACTCTTTCACATGCAGTGAAGTAAGTAGAAACCAGGTTTTTTTTCAATTCTTTTTAACCTAAGGACCTACCGTATTTTTCATACTATATGACGCACTTTTTCACCCCCAAAATCGTCTTATGGTGCGAATGCGAGACTCCCAGAGGCGAGTCGCGCCTTGTCTTCCCACCAGCTCTCCCGGCAAGGAGATTACCGGGGGAGCTGTCAGATGTGAGATCCGCCCACGGCTGGATCCCCCATCTGAACTGTATTATTGCTTATGCCAACAAAGCCCAGAGCCCTGCTGGTATAAGCAATAAAGAGAGAGACAGATGAACTGCCATCTATCCCATTCTCAGTGTCCGTGGGATTTACAATCAATGCAGCTTTCACGGACACAGGCACAGCAAGATCGGGAGAGCAGAGGAGAGAAGACTGGGCAGCCCCCCCTCCTCCTCCCGATCAGGGAAGAGGTGACGTGATGTGCTGTGTGTGTGTACTGCTGCTAGTGACATCTAGTGGTTGAATTTGATATTGCATTCATTTAATCAATTGCATTAACCCAATTGAAGTTAACATTTTATATATCAAATATATTTTTCCTCGTTTTACTGCTTTAAAAAAAACTGGATGCATCTTATCGTCCAGTGCATCCGTAAGCCTGAAAAATATGACCCTCCTGGGACCCATACACAAACTTGGTAAACTATGCTAAGTTTATCAAGCAGTCAAGTAATGAGGCAATCAATTTCCAACTAAACGTTAAAGAAACACTAGTTAATCAAACAATAAATAACATGTTTATCCTTCCTGAAACACAACATTTTAGATACTTTTCCAACTATTTTTTAAGCACTTTACTTCACATTTCCAGTCATGTAATTAAATCCCTTTTTTTTTTTTACTGAAAACAACAGGCTATTCAAAACAACACAGCCTTTATTTTATGAGAAAATATTCTCTACTTAAAAAACTTAGCCCATTTGTCTTTGCCATTTATACTTTCAGATTATTAGCAAATTGAAAAGGAAATTCACGTTTGTCACTCATTCATGTCATGTAAAGTGCATTATTTCATACAATTGTTATAGGCTGTGATTATTGGAAACACTGTGTAAGGCTTAATAATCTTAATAACAATAACAACAGCAACAATAAAAATAAAAATTGAGCAAGTGGGGAGCAAATTATTTCTTCTTACCCTTTAAAAGCTAAAAACCTAGTCATTTACTGACAATGTGGTCACCAATACTAAAACCCCTCATACACATTTTCTGAAAGTTTGTCTCACCAGCTTCTTAGACCTCCCACAGTAGGCAATAAATACATATGGCCGAACCTCTAAAACTCATTTGGCCAAGAAGCAATATTTGATATCTTATATCTTTTACTTCATTTTTTATTACTTCAAAAACAGAATTATGTGGATAGTTGCAGGGATTTTGCTTCCAAAACCTGGTGAGTAACTATGAATTTTAATCCTTTACGTTTCTTGTTCCATTCATGCATACTATGCTGGATTTGGAAATATGAAACGACGAGCATGAAAAGGTAAAAGGGAGAAATTGCTTTGTAAATGAATTTTTACACTCAAGCTGTCAATATCACCAGTCTCACCTGCTGGTATAATATTCCTCCCAAAATGCAAGAATTTTCTTTCCTAATGGATGCTCCATTACTGCAACACACAAACACCAGAGCCTTAAAAATTCATCTTTTAATGTTACTTTTGAAATAGTTTACAAAATTGCATGTATTTGAAAAAGGGGTTCTCAATGTTCTGCTATTATATCAAAACACAATGTGGGGGATAAAGTACATAGTAAACAAATATCTTTTGGTTTCACAGCATCAGTCTTGCAATACCTTAAAAGCAGCTGGCACCTCTGAGAGCTGCTTTATTTCATCAGTACAATACCATAGTCACAGACCTTGAAGCAATAGATTTCTCTTCAGAGTTTTTCTATCACACTTGCCATACACATTCTTCACAACAGTTTGGCAACTTCCTCTTCGGTGCATATAAACTACTTGTCAGTCTGACTTACATATCTGAAACCAGTATTAACGGTGTATATAGAATTATATTTTATTAGAAGGGTACACATGTTTTAAAAATAGGAAACACAACCTAAAAACCTGTAGACCTTTCTTTTAAAGTCACCCAGTCAAATTATACTGGCCAGAAAATTTGGCCTAGAGCAGTGGTAGGCAAACTTATTCGACCAAAGATCCAAATCTGAACGGTGTAGCGCTTAAAATACATGTTGAGTGCCGGAGGGGGGTTGTGCTGTCAAAATTAAAAAATTACGTCTTCTTTCCCTTAAAACATTCTCTAAAATTAACTTAATAAACTTAATAAGTCTTCCTTAAGCTTAAAACTTTATATCATACTTAATAACAATATTATTATTTTTTTTTAATGTATTACAATATACTGTGCCGACAATGACACCTGTAAACAATCGTTTTGCATCTCCTTGGAAAGTTTGGGTAAGTCAGGTTTTCATGTTGTTATTTTAGTCACAAAGACCCCCTTAAAGGTAACCATAGAGCCCCTCCCTTGATGGGAGACCCAGAGCCCCTGCTGTTTTGTGGCCACAAAGCCCTTTCCATATAGGTAGATAGAGTGCCCCCTTGTAGGTAGCCAGACCCTCCCCCCCATGTAGGTAGCCATAGAGCCCCTCCCTTAATGGTTAACATAAAGCCCCCACTATATATATTATATCAATATCTATTTAATATTGCTATAATAGATATTGATATATATTATTAGTATAATATCGCAACATGTATGGGGTTGTTGATTTCCTGTGTTCCTTCCCCTGCCTTGTACTCTCCTGCTGCTGACATCCCCATCAGTACCATGTCTTGTTGTGATATTGGGGTCAGCAGAGGGAACCATATATGTAGTTGGGGAAATGGTAGGCGGATACCAACCCAAAAGTGTCAGTTTTACACCAAACTTGGGAGGACAATTTCTATAAACACATTAAGGGTTGGCTGCACAGACACCAGGAAGGGTAATTTGTTTATGACAATGATTTATATACTCAATTATTTTCATATATTTTGCATTTTGAATGTACAGACAGCAATTGGATATAACTCACAAAAAAATAAATAAAAAAAATTTAAGACATGCAGATTACCTGACAGTTGTGTTCCATCAAAAGTAATATATATTATGTTATAGTATGCAGAAATGAAGTATACTAACTGTATAGAACATTGACACTGAACAATATATTTATTAGCACTAGAAATATATATATAATTGTATGTTAAAATATAATAGATATTATAATTGAGATGGATTATACTGAATATTTAATGATATGAAGCCCCGAGAAAATTACTCAAGGGACACTATGAAGGTCCAGGTAGATAATATGCATTTTCACCTTTTCAGCATTTAATTTCTTCCCAGTATTTTTCCATCCAAATTAATGTAAATGTTGTTGCCCACCTTTGTTATTTAATTTTTGAGGGAGGGAGAATAAGTATTTAGAGACAAATTATGCATATTTAAAAAACAAAGCATTTTTTATTTCATGAATAACATTTACATAAGATAGTAATGTGACTGCTCTATGACACATGTGCAGCCAAATGATTTACATTTTTTGCCTTTAGATACCCTTTGTTTTAAATTTTGCTACAGTATATAGTCCTATACCTATACAGTAAATATAAAGGACTTGCTTGAAAGCAAGAAAGAGTATATATCACATTTACATTAAAAATATTCACATTTGCTATATGATGGACTATAATGCTTTTAATAAAACAAAGTAAGGCATTATAAAATTCACTTGAGTGCTAGCAGTCTGGACAAAGTTGAATGGGTGCTTATGAACATACTGAGTTCTTTCCTGGCTCTATTTTCAAGATAGCAATTTGCAAATTTGAGGTTATGTGGCTTAAGTCCAATAGATGGCTGTTTCCTTTAAGGGACTTTTCAGGGACTTTATTCTGGCGATATTTAGTACATAGGGGGAGTTTGAAAGCAGTTTTCTACATAGAAAACTGCTTTCATTCTATTTACAATACAAATCTCCCGCCGCCTCCCCGTGTTACGTCATCACGTCACTCGGAGCGAGGGGGGGGGAGGAAGACACGAGCAGCCGAGCAGCATGTCGCCAGCATGTCACAGGGACAGCGTGAGTATGCTCTCCCACAGCCGTGATTTGTACTGGACGGCAGCACCTCGTCCAGTGCGATAGTTCCAGTTGGAGCGCTGGAAGAGGTGCTGCCGTCCATAACGCTAGGGTGGTTAATGATGGTGTTGCTAAGCTCTTGTTGCAGCCTTCCCATTCGTCCACTTGCATTGAGAGGCATGTGTAATGGAAAAAAAATACCGAATATCCGGAATTGCGAATATTAGGCAATATATTCACCATCTTCACGAATTTCTGAATTGCCAATATTCACGATTAATATTCGGAATCCAGATATTCGCGATCATCACTACCGGCCATCACTTTGAATGGGGAAGTACATAGAGGCAGTTACATTGAAATTACGTTTAGTTTAAAGTGAGTTCTTTAAATTGCGGAGCGTCAACATCACATGCTACATGACCTAGGGTGGAGTGCATCCAACTGCAGTTTGGTTTAGTTTCCCCACTTTTATAGACAGAAAGACATTCACATTTGAAGGCAGCTGTTTATAAATATAATCCCTCAAAAGCCAGTCCAATGACATGCTGTGACCACTTGAGAGAGGTTGGTTATGATTACATGATGTACAGAACCTTGTTTCACCTTACTACCAGTCAAGATCTGCCTGTACTGTACTGCCTGTACTAGCAACCACTTGCTAGTATGTCTTTTAGGACTACAGGAAAAAGGAAAAGGTAAACAGGTTTACATCCAAACTTTGTCAACATTGAATATGTTAAAGGAGTTCAGGTTGAAATGTATATATACTCTGAGCAGTGTCATAACCATAAGACTATCTGATGTAAGTAAAGTAAGTAAAAAGACTTCCTGCATGCTATATTTATATGTAAGAAGCTGTTGAACTTAGTGGAGGTATAACATGTTCCACAGCTTTGCAATACAATTCTTCCTTATTTGTAGCAAGGAGGTCAGTTTAGGATGAATAACTTAAAAGTCATATTTCTTTTAACAGAGTAACAGCAAGTGTGATAAGGAAGCTGTAACGTTTATATATTATTCATCTCATCTAAAAACCCTGAAGCTGGACCCCTGTGGGGTCTCTCCAGTAATTGGTCTCCTGATGCTGCTATGCACAACTCTAAAATTCCTTAAAACATTATGAGACCTCAATTCCATCTGCTTCGAGCACTGAAATCTTGTAAAGTACAGCGGTAGACTGTTTAGTTCACATCTTTTTAAAATATTCCGTTTCTGTGGTATATTACATAGTAAATTCTCTTTAATTTTTTTTAAGTATTCAGCATATTCAGACTTCAAGTTTTACATTCAACTGGAAGCTATAGAGCCACTCATGTAACATAGTTAATTTAAAAAGGCTGGACACAATCCATTTATTTAAATAGATTTTTTCCTATGGACACTAGCAGCAAACAAATTAGGTGAATGATACCATGATGGGAAGTCCAATACTGGCGTGGCTGTATAATTTCTTAATAATTCTTCTTTGCACAAATTTGTCTACTTTACAATGTTTCTGGATCTTCAAACCAGCTTCCAAGCTATAGGATGATATGGGGTTCATTCATATTGTGCAGTTTTTTCTCTCAATGAAAGGCAATGGGCTTGTTGCATTTTTTTAAAGTAGGCACCAAAGTCATATAGCAAATAGTAATATTCTGCTAGGCATAGATGTCCAGGTCTGATGTCATATCAACCCCATCGCCATCCCACTGCCTTTGAAAAATAAAGCGTTTGCTAAATAGAAGTTAACAAATCAAGGTTCAAATTTTTAGGTGACATCACAATTGTATCTTTGCCACTCCAACCCTGACAAGAAGGCATGTTTGTGTGACTATGACGCAGGAGGCTGGCAGAGAAGCAGTCCTTGTATTTTCATGTGTAAAGTTATATATTGGAAACAATATATACTGAAATAGCTTAACCATGTATCCCTTCTACAAGGCTCCTCTTCCAAAGACAAAGGGAGATGGGTTACTATAGAAATAAGAGACAAGCAGGGGAGGGAACTAGTTTCTAGAATGTGTAAGAAGCATTAAATTGAAGACCCTTATATTAGTAAATATGGCTCTACAGAAGGGGATAGTGGACTAAACTTGGGTATTATCTTTATTTATTACTAGTGATGAGCAGAAAAAAACAAATTCTTATTTGCCTAACTTTGCAAATTTTTCGCCTTATATTCGCAATACATTTGAGAATTTGTGAGCTCTAGTCATAATTACCTTCATTGCCCAAATCGCCACTTGTACATGTGCAAATTGCCACGGTAGTTATGGCTACTGATTGCCATTCACGATTACGAAGATATAGCACTATATTAAGATTTTAATGAATTATTTTCCAATGATTATGCTTATAACTTGGTGCTTTGTGAGATGATTCTACCTGTATTTCTACCAGGCAATTTTCTGCGCCAGAGTTTCTGTTTATCTGAAGCCTAAACCCAAGTGTTCCTATTACAATTTCTTCCCCTAAGCACTTGTACTCTTTTATCACCCATGCCAGTGCTATCTCTTCAGTTCTGGTTCCTCACATAGAAAGATTACAACAAATTTCTAATTTCAACCCATTTTGACAGCTGACTGAAGGGCAGTGGTTTCCAGGTTTAGAATGAGGGCCAGCCCCCCCCCCCTGGAATGCTACCATGCCCCCCAGTTTGGGAACCACTGCTATAGGGGCTCAAATGTATTGAGACCAGATACAGCTATACATGTTTACATGTTTCATGATAGCTGTATTTGAACATTCAAGCTTATAACTAGTAGTATATAGAGTTAAACACATGAAAATGGTCTTAAGTTTTAACCCCTGAAAAACCCCTGAAAAAATATCTGATGTTTTAGCTGTATTTATGATATGTCACAGTAAACAAGCAGCAGATATAGGATTAACATATCATGAGTGATGTGTACTTTCTGTTGGGGAAGAATGAGCGTCTTTGGAACCTGGTATGTTATAATGGAGGAGTGCTGTTACCATGGCAGCATTAAAGTTCACTGGTCTCCTCTGTATGATGCCTATATAGCAGGGTTAATGATAAAGCTCTGAAAGTGCTGATCAGACATGTCAGCCGGAGCATGCTTCCACAATTCTGCCTGTCTTAGGAGAGAAGCAAATGTTGTTCTTTTTCTATCTAGCTGTAAATACATTTTACCTCATCAGTTTACAACTTTTAACATATTGACGAGTAACTTAACAATAATATAAAAAAGAACAATGGCTCTCATCAAATGTATGACAAGTCATTACAGTTCAAATTGTATAAGATAAACTAATCAAAGGTTACCTTCATTAAAATGACATGTAAGGCAAGAAGAACTTCAGAAAAACCTGAAGCAAACGTAAAAAATGTAGTTACTATTAGTTACTAATAAGGCCCAGACCCATTTAGCTTTCTTTTCTGGCCCTTTGTCACATTGTTGAAAATATGCTCCCCTCCACCTGCAATGAGTGCACATAATGCCTAGAGATGTCCAAATGTTGTCTTGGGGATGATAGAATGACAACATATAGTCTCTAGGCATTATTTCTGCTCATTTCAATGAATGAACATTTCTTTGTAAGTGCAGGAAATGTAAAAAGATAACAATGTCCCTGTCACATGTCCTCTATTACACATCACCACCAACATAAGTGATGCCAGCGATGAATGGAACTGCCACACATATGGGTGGGCGTCCATTACAGGCTCATGATCCGGTCCCTTTATCAAATTTAAGAAGCTAATGTGGCCCAGGAGTCAAAAAGTTGTACACCCCTGGTCCATATAAGGCAGTATGATATTTTGCCTAATATTTGCTATAAATTTGTAAATTTGAGAATTCGTGTTCTACAATCAGTATTACCGTCATTGTGTAAATGGACACTTAAACATTAGCATATTGTGAACGCATGCACAGTTCCAGGTACTAATATATAACATAAGATATAGCAGTATATTAAAGATTTTCATGAACTTTCTAAAAGTGACGATATTTGCAATATAAATTTGCGATAAGCATATTGGCGATCAACACTAATTAGGATCTAACAGGATCTCTCTTCACCCAATGGCCTTCTAAGAGATCCCTTTTACTAGAGGTTGTATACATAAGTGAATTAGGTCCTTGTGAAGCTGTGTACAATAACACACTGTGGATGCTGATACATATTTGCTCTTGAGGGGCAATTTACAGTCACATCTAATAATCACATATTCAGAATTGCATTTTGTTACATGAAATTTTAAACAAAACACTGTGGATAAAACACCATTTGAGTCAAATAAGCTTCTCAACATTTACCCAGAGTGTAACTAGAGGCAAATTTGCTTAAAGAGGTAATCCAGCATATATAACATTGTAATTGGTGGGTATGACCAATATTCATCTTATAGGATTTGCAGAATTGTAATACACTGGAACCTTACATTGGACTTACTTTAATTGCTTATTCACTGTATTTCATGAAACATTTTCTTTATGTTCTTACTTCTGTTACAAGAGCCTTTGCTGTTAGCACATTTCTCTATACAGAACTGATCTACTTGACTACCTGCAGGGATTTAGTCCATGTGGGTTGACAGTTTTCTATTTGCTACAATTGCTTTGTCAATGTTCACAGTCCAGTGAAGAGTGGTCAGAAGTATTATCAAAAGCAATTCTCAGGAAGGAAGGTCCATTTATCATCTATATAACATATGAATATGTGCTTGTATGTACTGAGGCTATAGAAGAATCAATATAGCTCCAGATATAGCTACTCAGGTCTTGCAACATAAAGAACGGAGCATAAAAAATATGAAATGCATGCGTTTGGAAAGGTAATGGTGCTTTTTGCAACTGTAATATTTATTTTTGATGCCTTTTTTCCAATTTTAATAATTTTCCCAAATATTGTTGATTATACGTTTAGAAATTTGTTCTAATTCTAATCTATTTTTATATCTGGTAGGAAAGTTTTCAAAGTCTGCTTACCTTGAACTTACCTTGAACTACGGATCAGTAAAAAATAAAAACACCATGGAAAGTAATGTCTTGCCTGTCAAAACAAGCTACGTAGAAAATTTAAACCACATGTCATAGCTGAACCTAGTGGTTTAGATTGTCCTGGACAACCCATATCATTTACAGTCTCTGCTGGACCAGAGGCAACCACACAGCCTGTAAGAAGACAAGTATTATATTTATTTCTTTTATGTGTTTTTACACACGGTAGTACATAGGGCTTGCTCCAAAACATGATTATGTGGTCTCCATCATATTTAGGCTACAGCACTGAGATCTGAATGAGAGACAATGGGAGATCTGTATTGCTATTTCAGTTTTTCATCTAGGGAGCAAAAATAAAACAAAAAATTTTTTAAAATGGCAACTCGAAACATCCAACTGTACTGACATATCAAGAGGAAAGTATGATAAAAGGATTATTGAGGTATATAAAAAGAGATATTACAACAGAAAATAGTACTAATGCAATCTGCAAAATGAAAATCTAATCATCTAATCTTAATCTGTTCATGCACTACATTTGCCTGTTCAGATCATTAATAGGGAATATAATCATGTCAACATAATCAAAATATCTCTGGGTTTTATTTGTAATATTTCCTAAACCAGTTTTAAGTATTGAGGACACAACATTTTGCATTTATCAAATCCAATATTGTAGGGAGGGTCCCTCTACAAACTATTTCTACTTCAGTGTAAGGTGTACCCTACTGAGTTTTACATTATTTACCTATATAGTATATTACCAGTATATTTGGAATAGACTGTACCAAATCCTTCACACAAAATTCAGATTTCAGGTAATGGGATTGCATATCAAATGTGACTACCATTATAGGGTAAATTCACTAAGCTATCTGACAGCCAATTCACTCCATGAGAACACTTTTGACTAGCTCCTTAACCTCCCTAGCGCACTGCTGAGGTCCAGATTTCTGTACCAAAAGCACACCATAGACTTTAATGGTAAATTTTTCTTTATGTTGTAGGCCTGTAACTTCCCAAAATATGTTCGTACAAGGGTCTTATAGACATTCTGAATATAATAATGTTTGAAACAAAAAATTATGTAAAATAATGTACTAAATCTCGCTAAAATAAAGTCTCTGGTGCCCCAGATGTGCCCATTTGCAGTTAACCCTCTCTAACCTGGTGTGATGGATGTGGTAAAATCACACCAGGGAAGAGAGGGTTACTGCAAATGGGCACATCTGGGACACCAGAGACTTTATTTTGGCAATGTTTAGTACATAGAAGCACATTGAAAGCAGTTTTGTACATAGTCTATATATTCTTAAATATTTTTAATGATTATACTTTGCTGTACATTAGGCAAAAGTATCGTGAAGTTACATGGACACATGTGCCCCCAGGTATGCAAATAATGCCCAAACCTTAAAATAAAAACAGATATGAATATTTTTGTGAAAATTACAACTAGCAGATTTGGTGAGTTAATAGCAAATCCCCTGAATATGATATAATCACCATGTAAGTGCTGGAAACATAGGGAAGTGTTAGGGAGTGTATAGGGAACAATACAACCCAAAGGAAGTTTGGGTCTAGCACATACTTTTTGAATATATTAAACTTCAAATTTTAAAATTGTTCAATCAAAAACTACAATAATGTAATGTTTCCCCAACCCGTTTCTACAATTCCATCTTTTTGGGTTATGATATCTTGTTTAGGGGGTTTTCAATTAACTCATAAATAAGCAAGTCAAAATTGTATGACTATCTCTACTTGGTGTAGTGCACATGCTAAGAAATGCCTTCTGTGGTCCCTACATATGCACCATTACTGCATGATCATGATCACTTAATTTCTTAGGTGGCAATAGACTTCGGCGCAGGTGGCAATAGATTTCAGCGCAGATTGATCACCATGCACGCTTGAATATAAATAATCCCAGAAAATTATCTCACAAATTACGATCTCGTTACTTTGGAATTAAATACCAGCACACAAAGGGTGCGCGGCCATGCGTGATGCCATACCACAGCTTATGTGATCTGATCACAGTAGTTGTTTTATTTTCATTTTGTGATGTTGGCATTCTTCTTAGTTTACTATTTTAGGGAGAAAAGCCGCATTATTTTACTGATTCTTATGAACAACAAACGAGGATCGATATATGCAACATCAGTGTACCATTTGTTGGATAGGTTCACTGATCGCATTTATTATGTATGTGCATCACTGTGTACTCATGCAAGCCCACAAAACAAGCAAACTCTTTAGATTTTCCCCTGCTTCCTTCATTGCCTTTAGTAATTTACACCAACCATGTCTTATCCCTTCATCCAAATACAATTGCTTTTCCCTAAAGCAACTGGGTTAAGAGGAAGCACAGCTTCTCAAATAAGAAAAATTACTGCATAACATTATTTATTTATGTGAGATACATAGTCAAGGAAAGGTGTGAGACCCTTTATATCTGCTGGTTCACCTCTTTGAATTGGTAACATCATTGTATCACTTATATTAAAGAAAATAGGAGTAAACAAAAAAAGGCTGCTAGATGAGTTTTTCCTGAAGTGGTGGTGTATTTGTACATTTGACGTGGGACAGTAGTCTTGTAGGTAGATTCGTATAAAGCACAGACATTGATGTTTTTTATTTATTATTTAATTATAGAATAGGTATGAAAATGGCCATCAATATTGGTTTGACCTTCAGATACATTACTAGTCATCTCAGAGTGTCTATTTTCTCCATTGGAAAAAAGCTTTGTAATATATTATATTATATACACTGAACAACAATCTAAAAAAATATTAACAATATATATATATATATATATATATATATATATATATATATATAAAAAATCAATTAGTTAAAACTTTACTGTGCATAAATAAAAAAGCTATGTAGTTAAAATTTTACCAAATATAAAAGTGCAAATAATATAAGGATTTAAAAGGAAATGTTTCCCTGTTCCCTATAAGTTGATATCCTGAGAAAGCACTATTATTTTGTTTGCAAATCTCGCTGCATGTGGAAGATTGAGGGGATTACTTTTTAATGGAACTTACCAGCTAACCTTGATCAGTGATCGGAATAAAATAAAGTGCTGTGATATGAGAAATGAGCTTATGAAATCTCCCCCTTTCTCTCCCAGGACACTCTCTACTCCCCTAGTTTAAGAAAAAAAAATAAGCAATTTACCCAGTGTGACTGACATTTCCAAATCAAATATAAGACATTTTTTATTGGAAGTGCTGTGAGAGACATGATTATGAACTTATCTATAACATAGCATTACTTTGTGTTTGCCTGTCTCCTCCAATAAATATTGTAAGGCATAAACACATACAAAAATTCAATTTGCTCTGCTCCAACTAGTTGAGGTGAGTATGATATACTGTGATATAGTTTTACAATGCTATATATATCAAATGTCTAATCTTAGTGCTTTTTTTCTTATTTTCTTTTCTGAACAAGTTATATTGTATTCACAAAACAAGCCACAACTCGATCTAGATATATGTCTATCTATCTATCTAGCACGTAAAATCCCATTCTATCCCTTTCCCATTTGATAATTTGTCTATTGAACTGGTATTGGCACTAGTGATGGCGCGAACCCGGAATTTGATGTTCGCGACCGGCGAACGCGAACCTCTGCAAAAGT
>CM070032.1:184940202-184952751 GCA_036250615.1 Ptychadena robeensis
TGGGGGAGATGGACAGTGTGGAGGACCCTGGTGGTGATGATCAGTGTGGAGGACACTGGGTGAGAGGGATATTCCCCATGGATGGATGGATTGGATATTCAGTGAAGACGGTAGATCACACAGAACACTGCCCTAGCTAATGGTTCCCTATAGCAGCAGCAGCAGCTCTCTTTCCTAACTCTCTTCTTCTTCAGCAGAATGTGTAATGGCGTCCTGTACTTGATATGTTATAGGGGGTGTGAGGGTCTGTGAGGTGGGGGGTGCTCATTGGCTGGATTATGTCTGCTGACTGTGACTCACAGGGGTCAAAGTTTCTGCAATGTTAAAAGATAGGGGGCGAACCGAACTCGCCATATGTTCGCGAACATGGGCGAACGCGAACATGTGATGTTTGCCGTGAATAGTTCTCCGGCTAACAGTTCGGGCCATCACTAATTGGCACGTGTATGGGAGGCTTTACTTGGTATCTCTAAGCAAATATTGTCAGCAGATGTCAAGGTTTGATCGATCTTATTCCACCTTCAAGTTTTAGAATCCAGGCATCACATGTAGTAATTTTACTTTTTTACATGCAGATTATGTTTAAAAAAAAGTTGAAAATAAGCAATGACTTCGTTTTATATCTGAAGACAAACTTCTGGAGCAATTATTCCACAACATAGC
Organism: Ptychadena robeensis; assembly: GCA_036250615.1. Classification (NCBI taxonomy): domain Eukaryota; kingdom Metazoa; phylum Chordata; class Amphibia; order Anura; family Ptychadenidae; genus Ptychadena; species Ptychadena robeensis. The sequence continues at coordinate 184,940,866 of CM070032.1, forward strand.
TCAACATCACTTTGGAGAATAAGGCCATGTTTCCCAAGCATCAAAATCCATGTGTTTGTGGCACATGTTTAATACACCATAAACGCATACATTGCTAGTCAATGGAATGGTAGTTTGCAGATCCATTGCATTGCATATGTAACCCAAACGCGCTGTAGTTGCGTTAATGAACCCATAAGGAATGCATTGGGCATGTATAAAAAGGCATACTCTTGTGCTCTCTGCATACAAAAAAGCAAACCCCCCTGACGCTACATCATCTCTGTTGCAGCAAAATGGAACCCACACTTGAAGAGAGATGTATTAATGCAACACATCACTAAACACTGTGGAAACATAGCTTTAAGGTCTGGAAGACTGCTTCAATGGGGGCTTACTGCTGCAATATTAAGTTTGTTTTTTATGGTTTCAGGATGGATATACAATCATATAGAAGCAGTCTGGTCACAGCTTGTCACCTAGAAAACATGACAGAAGATGTCATAGTGTGTCATAGCTTTCTTTTATTTTCTGTGGTCACCTACCTATACCTGTGACATATGGCTGGTCGGAATCAGTGACCAGGGGCTCCAAACTTTTTCCCTTTTCCAAAAGATTTAATTCATTCTCTTTTTGTTAGTCTGTGTTTATGTACCCTTTTTCACTGGTTAATTTTTTTATTTTTTTTAAAGGATGAGGACCATGCATGAGGACATGAATTTTCATGTGAATTACCCCAATGAATATTATGTGCCCAAACAGGACTTGGGTAATGTAAAGGACTGGAGTTAACATAAACCATGACACACTTTACTACAACAATAGTAGCACACGTTTAAATGCAAATATATTAATAAAAGCTAATAGTGACACTTTAATTGTAAAATTGTTCTGATATTGTGTTTATTGCATTTAACTTCCCTAGCGCACTGCTGCGGTCCAGATTTCTGTACCAAGAATGCACCATAGACTTCAATGGTAAATTTTTCTTTATGTTGTAGGTCTGTAACTTCCCAAAATCTGTCGGTACAAGGGTCTAATAGACATCCTGAATATAATAATGTTTGAAACAAACAATTATGTAAAATAATTTATTTAAAAAAAATTTATTAAAAAAAAACACAAAAATCAGGGCACAAAGCTATGCTGCTATGCTGCTATGTACTAAACATCGCCCAAATAAAGTCACTGGGGCACCAGTGGCTTTATTTGGGCGATGTTTAGCACATAGGTGCACATTGAAAGCAGTTTTCTTCATAGAAAACTGCTTTCATGCAATTTACTTTTCAAATCTTCTGCCGCAGGAGAAGATACGGAGGAGCTGCCAGCCTGCCTGTGACATCGGGGACACTGGGACAGTGCAGAACTGTGAGTATGCGCTCCTGGAGCCCCGGACGGCAGCATCTCGTCCAGTGCTATAGTAGCAGTAGCAGCGCTGGACGAGATGCTGCCGTCCTGACCGCTAGGGCGGTTAAGTATCCCATACTATTCCTATGTCTACTCCACTAAGTGCCCTAGGAATCTGTTTACAGCGGTTGGCAGCTGACAGATTTGATGTGACTGCGTCTCAATCTTACCAAATATGTTCCTATTACAACAGAGCTTGTTCACTACCATAATGATGCTGCCTGTGATTTATTTCATTACTGAGTGAGTGCTTTATGACTCCCACACTAATCCTTATATTCAGTTTGTTGAAAGTTTACTCCGCCTTGAGACTTTACAGCGAGATAATAATTTATCTGAATTTTTAAGAACACTTTATTCAGCAGCTCTAAAAGAAATCATTAAATTATTTAGTTACAAGATAGCCTGACTGGCATTTCATGGAAAAACTGAACACATAAAAATAATCGCACACATACACATTCACTATCAGTGATTTATAAAATATTTTTTGAAGAGGTGCAACCCCTCCCTTCCTTTGTTTAGAATAGTTTGTCTGGTAGTGTCAGGGATATACCATGGGATAGCTTTGTATACATTTTTATGATGTCTAGCCATGTCAATTGTTTGCGAGTGCCAGTGCTCAAGAAATAAAACTGAGAGCTCTTATAAAGGGGTAAATGATTCAGGTAGCATTTGGGGGAAGGAGTGGTTGCTTATGGAGGCACAGTTGGTAGTACTCACGAGCTGGTAAATGGAAGGCTGCTGGCTGGTACATTTGGAGATCGGTTTCAAACCAAACCGATGGAGAGAATTTCATGTGAATAAACATATTTTTGATATACTTATTCAGAGTTTATCAGAAAGCAGATCATGCCTCAGCCAAGCATTTAAACAATATCACCAGCAAGGATAGCTTAGAATGAAGTGGCAAGGAAGTGCTGGCAAATCAGCATAAGTGGGCAGAACTGGTGTGCACATAATCTGTGTCACTTTTACTAGAATATTTCTCAAATTTCTGGCAAGCTGCAATTTATGAATTTAGATATCATTTAACTGTGCTTATGAAACATGACACCACCGGTCCAGCATTGCCTTTCATGAACCTCATATTCTGAAGACCATTTATTACAAATAACCTTTAACCACCCTAGCGTTCGGAACGGCAACATCTCGTCCAGCACTGCTACTCCCACTATCACACTGGATGAGATGGTGCCATCCAGTGAACATCGGGGCAACGACAGCGCATACTTACAGTTTTGCGCTGTCTCGGTGTCCCTGATGTGACATGGCTGCTGGATCCTCCGGCATCTTCTCCCCCCCCCCACCCCTCCGTGATGACGTCGGCGGCAGGAAATTTGAAAGTAAATTGCACGAAAGCAGTTTTCTAAGTAGAAACCTGCTTTCAATGTGCATCTATGTAAAAAATATTGCCAAAATAAAAAGTCTCTGGTGTCCCAGATGTGCCCATTTGCAGTAACCCTCTCTTCCCTGGTGCGATTTTACCACATCCATTACATCAGGTTAGAGAGGGTTAACTGCAAATGGGCACATCTGGGGCACCAGAGACTTTATTTGGGCAAAATTTAGTACATAGCAGCAAAGATTTGTGCCCTGATTTCTGTGTTTTCTCATTAATTTTGTTTAAAAAAAAAATTTTTACATAATTGTTTGTTTCAAACATTATTACATTCAGGATGTCTATTAGACCCTTGTATGGACATATTTTGGGAAGTATTTACCATTGAAGTCTATGGTGCGCTTTTGTACAGAAATCTGGACCTCAGCAGTGCGCTAGGGAGTGTAATTGTGTGTTTTATGAGTCAAGCTTTAAATGTTTTGAAAAGTGCATCTACACCTTTATTTTGTACTAACTTTAATACTTGGATAGTGCTGGCCAGAGAAGAAATCCACAGCAGTAAAGGCCAGTCATAGACAAAATAAAATATTTTGATCGAAAAGTTCATGTAGATATAAGATAGAGATATGTAGCCCTTAGCATGGAATGTTAAGTATTTTAATATGTAATAAAAATGTAACCTCCAAAATAAATAATAAGCCATTCTTTTTCCATTCACATTTCGCTAATGTGAACTATTGTCTGGAAAATTTTAATTAAAAGAAAACCTATCAAATCTGAAAGATTTATTTTTTAAAAAATAAATCGAGTTACATTCCCTAAAACTTTGTTAAAGTAAAGGAAAGCTTTAGGAACATGTCACACGTGAAAGTTCTGAGATATTTCCTAAGTCTCTAAAAATGCTATCATAGAGATGGTCGAATTTGTTTTAAAAAATGCGACCATTTTGAAGATTTCAAGTTAATTGCAAAGCCCCTGAACATGGTATCATTACCAAACTTGCTGGAGATGTACAGAAGGGTTGGGGGTATACTAGAAAAAAAAAGTACAGGTATGTCTCTAACACAAATAGTTTTTGCACAAATTAAGTTAAAAGTTAATTTAAAAATTTGAAATTTTATCTTAATTTATACAAAAACTACATGTGTTAGAGCAAAACTTTTTTTCAAATGTTCCCACAACCCTTTTCTACATCTCCAGCAATTTTGGTGATTATACCATTTTCAGAGACTTTGCAATCATCTCACAAAGTTAGCAAGTTGAAAAATTTGACCAGCTCTAATCATAGCCGAACAATAAGGGGTCAGGGGGTACCTGTGGGAACATGTGGCGTAAACAAAAAAAAATTGTAAAAAAGCAATATTTCAATATTTATATTGTCACTTTTAAATGTGTCAACTTTCATTTTTTAGTTCTTAAAAACAAAAAAAGACCCCCTTTATTTAGCTGGGTATAGTCGGAACAATCCCCGACATGACCTAGCGGGCATGGTGACATCATCACGCACGTCCGCTAGTGCCAGTGCATTTGTGTGCCGCCCATTACTTCGGCTAGGGGCAGCCGTCCCCATGCAAACTAATTGGATCGGATCATAATTATTCGTCATGTCGGATAACTGTGCGATCCGACATGACGGCTGGTTTTAGTCCAATCCTGCAAGTTGGCGCTCCCGATTCCTTGCCGACCGGATCGCATGGCATCCGATCGTCGGGTCGGGCAGGAATCTGCATGTCTATGTTCAGCTTTAGACATTGAGCCTGGCTGGGCAGTAAAAGAGGGGGTAGTAACAAAGAGTACCTCCCCTGTGCCCACACAAGGCCTTGGGGAAAATCTGGCAGGTCACGACCCTTTAAACCTATTCCCATGAAAAGTTGAAACTAGTTACAAATTAAACACAGTATACCATAAAAACAATTTATTTAAATAAAGACACAACACTTATATATACACTTGTTTCCCTTTTTTTTATTAAAAACATCCCACAATATAACTTCGGGTCAGTCATGATGAATGATGTCCTGTTGATAAGCGTCGGCCATCTACTCACCTCAATATGACAAGGAACCGGCTGTATTAGCATCAGTCCATTCCTATCTAGTCTTTACAAACTGTTGTCATTGAATGTTTATACATATTGCAATGCACCAGGTGGCTGACCTTAAAATTCTGAGGCCAGTTCCCAAGATTCTCTGCATTTGTCCAAATTTACCTGACCCTTTTCTACATTAATGGGCTACCAGAAACAACCCTTTATTGAAGAGAATATCGATTAAAATGTATATAAGCACATACAGTACTGCATTGTATTTTCCTTGTAAACACTATATACCACCTCTTTAGTTTCATGATACATTAGCAAATTCACCTGTGAATTCTGAAGGGGATTCTTGCAGTAATTTATGTAACTAACGTGCCAGCTAAAGCCTCCGCTATTCAATTTCTGCATTCCATTCACACTTTTTCACCTCTGAGTTACATCAATCTTTTAGCAGTTTGAAATTCATACAGAGCACTTGTATTTCTATGGATCTAATTGCTGCCATAACAACTAACATCTCATAGTTCTAATCATCAGCAACTGCCATCCAGTAGTTCCATCAACACCCTCATTACAATCCAAAGACATTTCTTAGTAGCAAAGCTTATAATGACTGCATGAGCTAGACGTAAATGATAAAAACATGTACCTTAAGCAATTTAGCTTAGCTGCAAGCGTAATTTTCATCAGTGTGCATTAAAAGCTTCACTGTCATTGATATTTACATATTCTTATCAAGTTCTACACTGTAAAGTTTCTTGTGTGGCAATTTAATGTTCGTTGTTCTCCATGAACGTGAAAGTTTTGGGCTCCTGAAAAGTTTATGTAAGAGGAAAATATATCTGTATCTTGAGTTATGAACTGTGCCCTTCATTATAGGTGCTTTTAAAATGTAAAGTTCTGTTTATTTAGAGTGATGTTTATTTTTTAATGTATGCTGAGATGCTGAAAACTGTATGAATGTGTCATCACTATCTTTATTTTGAATCGGTTATCAGTGGCATAAAATGATTTAGAAATAAAAATGTGAAACAAGTTTTTAGCAAATGCAGAACAAATATGGGTAGATCTCTCCAACTATTTTAGAACAAAGTTATTATGTTATTTTTTGAATCATAAGACGCTACACTGTACAAGACGCACCCTATATGGAGTGACTGATGGCTCCATAAATTTCGGCTTTTTCCCACTCTCCATGCACCGACAGGCAGAGTGATAGCTAAGGAGTCAGGGAAGCTATCTCTGACAGCTTTGCCCTCTACAGCCTCGACAGTAGATCTATATGTGAGATAAGCAGTTTGAACTCATATACAGGGCAGATGCAAGAGCCAAGGCGAGCAGTACGGGTGTTCAATCCACCCCATTCGCCGGTGAGAAGGAGCTCTCTATTATTCCTCTGGCAGGATCAGGAACAGCGAGAACCTGCCGGAGGAAGAATCTGTTCACTAGAACCGAGCATGAAGCCGGTCTTCTAGTTCAGAGCCAGCTCGAGAACCGGAAGTGACGTCAGTGACGTCAGTGATGTCACATCCAGCTATTGCAACCAGGAACTATGCCTTCCAGGTACCGGATGTGACGTCAATTACTTCACTTCGGGTTTTTCAGATTCAAATTCTAAATGGCAGACTTCTTAAAAAGTTTGATCTGCCCGTTCGCGGACGGACCTGGAAGAAGTTCGGCCATCACTAGTGTTGGGTTCCAGCTTCCCAACTCACAGAGAGTAGCTCAGAGTGGTAGTAAAGACCTTTCCTATGTATGGTGTAATCAGCAGACTGGCTTTACACAGTAGCGTGTGTGTGAGAGCTGGCAACATGATTCAAGCTCTCACAGGCAGAGCTACATGGGACAGCTATTTCAACTAGCTTCATTGTTTAATGTCAGTGGGGCTGCTATGACAAATATGGCAATGTTTTTTAATCAACTTTAAAAACCTGTTAATCTACATTTTTATTAATGATCAGATTCATGTGCGTATATGTTTTGCGGTGCAGTTTGACAATGTATATAGTGTGACAATCCTCTCCTTTTAAAAGGAGTAGTTTATCAGCTGCTAGTCCTTTGGCTGGTGTGTTCAGACTGATTAAGACTTAGGCTCCACTGTCCTCTGGAATCCGCTGTTGCGTTCCCAAAGACGTAGCTTGCTGTGTCAATTTGAACGCAACGGAGGCTTGGACCAGCTGATCTGCGGCTGTGACGGGCTGTGGAGACAGCCATGTCAATGCCCCATTGCCGACAATGGGTGGCTTGTGCACTTTGTTAAAACCCCTGCGTTCAACATAGTTTAAACGGACAGTGGAGCCTAAGCCTTAGACACACTGCAGTTTTTGGGTGGGACATAGAAAGTAATAATTTATTGTCCCTTAGCTTGGCTATGATACAGTCTTCAATTATTTATATGTGTACACTGGAAGAATAGCTCAGCAGCAGAATAATGTTTGATGGAAGGTGCCTTTTAAATAGCTTTTCTATGACCACTAATACATTTCTTTTTATAAAAAAAAACAAATTGCAGCAATCTACTTAATCCAGACATGGACTGTAAAATCATCTTGAATTTGGATGTTCAATGAACACATTTCACGAAAATACAGGACAGTCTTGTGCTTTTCATGGAAACGAAATTGCATAACAAAAACAGCATATAATAATCAACCCATGCTGACCTATTATTTATTAAATAATACTCAAATTCCTATCAGGATGTGACAACGAAAAGGGCCAACTAAGTTTATCTCCTTAATGTAGTTATAATATTGTATTGCTCACTATAGGGACACACATCTGCATGACATGTGTTGACAGAAAATCATTTCAAGCTGCTTTAATGGTAGAACATTGTATCTCATGTGAAAAATTATATAACCAAACATAATTGCTGCTTACCTATAACTTGTGACAATAAAATAGCAAGAGCTAAACCATCACCAATTAAATTGGATGTGATGTAAAAATAAATTTAGTATAAAACACTAGATGTGAATGCTCAATATTTGTTGTCATTTCAACAGACTGGCACAATAGCATTCATACATGTTTAAGATATATATATATATAGTGCCACAGCATGGGTTGCTTACTTTTTGAGTGAAGATCAATGTTGGTTGGTTGTTACAAGTTGGTTATGGCTAAATGAGCTGCTAATAGTGGCATTAGGGCTTTAAGGGAAATACATTTTTTACTCTTGACAACAGTAAAATTATAGTAATTATGATAGATTAGTCAAACCATTCTTTCAATTTGGACTTACCCCTCCAAACCTCGATGGCCATTAGAAAGGTATGTGACTAGAACAACTTCAAATGGGTAACTTTTGTTGGATAAGAATGACTCTCATTGTACACCAAAAGTGTCAGTAGACACTAGTGGAATATGTTTAAAGCTTAAATAGCAACCATGTTTGTACTGGGCTCTTTTACACTAGCTTGATTTGCATTAACACAAGATACACGGGTTCCCATAGGGCATGGCCCTGTGCTGCATTGCGTGATACCACAAAACACAAAGTGGGCCAGTTTGCAAGAGCAAACTCCCTTTAGCAATGTATGGATGATGCCCAAAGCAGCGCAATTCATTAGCACATGGCAATGTGGGTAACACATACAAACCTTCCCTGCAAGAAATGTAGCCTCAGCCTAGCTGTTGTGAAAGGGTCCTTTAACCTTCTGGGCAGTTCGCCTGTGGTGCGTTGTCTTTTAAAAGCATTAACGTTGTGCATTCTAGATTTTTTACTAGTTTGAATTTGTGAGTTAATTGCCAAGCCCCTGAGCATAGTATCATCACTAAACTTGCTGGAGATGTACAGAATGGTTTACTAAAAAAAAGAAATACTGCTCTAACACAAATAGTTTTTACATAAATTAGGTTCAAAATTAAGTCAACATTTATCAAATTGAAATTTCGACTTTGAATTTATTCTTAAGTAATGCTTAAACTGAAAACCCTTGAAACTCATATGGTTAATGTTGCCAAAACGCTAGTCCCACCACACTAGAAGTCAAAGGCTATACCTACGCTTGGTGAGTGGATCAGGCAAATGTGCCATGTTTGTGAAATGGAAGAGTTTCTCCATATTAAGTCTGATAAATTGACCCGTTTCGACAAGATGTGGTGTTGCTGGCATCTCTTTGCTGACTTCTCTGAATGCAAAGCACTTTCGGACCCCTGAGGTGATGCACCCCACCATTAATACATTATTCTTTCTGGTTATAAGTACCCCAGATAGTGGTACAGGAGGGGTACGGTGCCTTTGATGGGTCAAAAGTCTTCCGTACCCTATTGAGACCTGTGACCCACCAGGGCTCCCACTGGTTAGCTCCTGTAGATTTTCTCCTTTTGTACTAGGTAGTCAGGATCAGCCTATAGATTTAGGAATCACTTTTATATTTTATCTACGGCTTTTAAAGGTCAATGCAAGAGACCTTTCTCCTATACACACCACTCCCCCCCCCCCCCCCCCCCCCCCCATTCCTTGTTTATATTGTACAGTCAATGTATGATGCTTACTGACGATAACATTTTAATTGTACTTGTATTATGTTGTTTTTGATAAAAACTAATAAAAATCTTTATTGGAAAAAAATGGATGCTAAAACTACATATGCTAGAGCAATTTTTTTTCCAACAACCCTTCATTACATATCCAACAATTTTGGTGATGAACAACATGTTCAGGGGCTTTGCAATCAACTTATTGCAAAGCCAGCTTGCCGAAAAATTTCACCTATCTCTATATTTCAGTTAAAGTGCTACTTTAAGGCCAAAAAAGCTTAATAGAATGTGTATTCTGTATTGCTACTGGGAAGAATGCTTTACGATGGGTCAGTGTCACATACTTATCATACTGTCCATTAACGCCTCCATCAGTGTGTACCATTTCACAAAATATGGCCGCAGTCACACAACACTGCTCTCAGCTGCAATTCTAAGATCATACTGTTTTTTCTCTGTCTCATTTAAGAGCTATTATTAGAATTTTTGTTAACAAGAGGCGAAAGGCCAAGATAATAAAAGAAGAAGGAAGTGGGTCAGGGGATTTTTTTTTTTTTAAATAAGCTATAATGCACCACAGGAAAAAACAGTATAGGATATATCTAATCTTCTTATTTAATATTCTGGATCAGCCTTTAGATTTATCAGACAAGCAGTGTTAGATGGATAAAGCTGTTTCCATTAACTATCTTTCTTTTTGATTTTTACAGTATTTTAGCATGTGCTTCTTACAATCCAATATGAAACGCCACTAAAATCGGTAAAGGCAGTTAAAGCTGAAATATACTTGGCACGGTTCCTAACACTATACCCTGTTGTCTAACAAGACAGTTAAACCATGCAGGATAACTGAATATGTATGAGGTCATTTGTAACTGTGGTGAGGGAAATTGTACACTGACAGGATGATAATTCCCAACAGAGGCCCAATTTTTGCCCATGTTGAGTTCCCGGTTTACACATTTATCTTCATTTGGTGCACAGGGTATTTTTTTTTATCATATCTCATAGTGAGATCATGTGAATTAGCTATTAAAAATGAATGATAAATAAGGAATGACTGAAAATCAGAGTAATGGATAAAATTGTATAATTTGTATATTTCTGTATTGTCAATACATCTTTTTTAAAACCTTCTAATTATTAACAAACACACAAAAAAATATCATCAGAGCGCTTTGAATAGATTGCAAGTTATTAACTGGTCTCATTATTTCTTTATGTGATGCGTTAAATTAAACAGAGTTGTAATACTCTTTTTTTGGTATAATTATTTTCATGCTTTTGCTTTTTTTTTTTTATTTCAAAAACACACGGGACAGGTATTACATCTAGAAATGGAATCATCAGATTTCTTCTTTATTTAAAAGACCATTTTGAATGGTTGCTTTGGGAAAAGTGTTATTAGTTCGAAATGCATTTATTTTTTATGAGTTTACTTTTTATTTTCTATGAAAGCATTCTCTCCTGCTTTAGCCAATCAATTCCAATGCATGTAGTATGGCAGGTAGTGTAAAAGTGATCTGTGGATTTTAGAGCAGAAAGGGTCACAAGAATTAGAAAAAACACAATTTAAATATTTTTGGGAGGGGCCTATAAATTATGTTTTTACCCATGAATCGTACAAAACTCACTCAATAGGTTTGCTTACCTATGTGCAAACTGTTTTAAATCCCAACATTCATATAAAATCAAGGAAATGTATGAATCTTCAGTAAAAATATTGATTAACAACCCCTTAAGATCATTCTGAAAGAATGAACATTCAACAAAAGAAAAATGTTCAAATCCCCTCCATACACCTTACAATCTTACCATACAATTTCTGTACAATCAACTTTTCTTCTACCAAAACCATGTAATATGAGGACCTTTCTAAACCTTCCACTCACTATGTATTCTATCAGGGAGGACCCGGCACTACATTGTTGTTGGTGGATCTTATGGAAATTGTATGGAGTGATCTAAAGGTGTATGGGGGGATAAAGATTACAGTAAGCTTACCATATATTTCAATCTATAAGAAGTACCTATTTAATTAAATATACACAAAAGTGTCCTTTTTTGTTAAGAAAGAACTATAGTTTAGAACATAAGGGAATGACTCACTATTATACTGTATATTGTACTGATAAGATTAACCATTGAGTTGTGAGAACAGTAAAGAATAAGACTTGTGCTATCTAGAGGGAAGTAGTGATGGACGAACTGTCCGCAAGGCAAAGAATGCGCAAAAAGATCTGGTTGGAGAAAGAGTTTTCTCACTAGAAACCCCAGTCTCTAGCGAGAAATCGCCTTTAATCCCAGAAGAGACGCCACGTCCGGTAATTGGAATAAGGAACTGTGCGATCCAGGCACCGGAAGTGACGTCACTGACATCACGTCTGGTTTTTCCTATTCAAATTCCCCGTGAACAGGCGGACATGGGATAATGACTGCAGTCATGGGAATGCTTTGAAATCCTTATATAAAGTGCACAAAATGCTTTGCACTTTTTCAGATGTAATGTGTAAAGATGTAATTCAGATGTAATGTGCGCGTTTCGTTCATATAGAACTTCATCAGGGGGTAGGTGGAGATTGCGGCAGAGGTGGATGTAGCCGAGACCGCAGAAGGGAACACCTTTAATCTT
>CM070032.1:184967649-184993955 GCA_036250615.1 Ptychadena robeensis
ACTTTCAAGCAGCACTGTATATATATATACTAAAGTTTTGTACCAGGGAAAATAAATATAATTTTAAAAAAATTCAGCCCTTAGCAGCTTTTTAATATAGGATACAAGCTTAGATGAACAACAACACATGACTGTCCAAAATTAAGTACAGTTGTTTTAAAAATTATTCAACCCCCACTGAAATTGAGTGTTTTGGCCATTTTGATATTGATTTTGATCATTTCAGTCATCTTTTTCACAATGAAATCAGCGAGGCACTTGTAAGTCAGACAAATATAACATAACATTAATAATGAAATAACCACAAATGTCTTTTCTGTGCTCACATCATTATCAGTTTTATTTAACCCCCAAGTGACATTCATTCTTAGGACTTAGTACAACATCCTTTTCCAGTTATAACAGCTTTTAAACGTGAAGCATAGCTTGACACAAGTGTCTTGCAGCGATCTATGGTTAATTTAGCCCATTCTTCATGGGCAAAAGCCTCCAGTTCAGTCACATTCTTAGGCTTGCAAGCTGCAACTTCTTTCTTCAAGTTCCACCAGAGGTTCTCAATCGGATTTAAGTCTGATGACTGCTATGGCCACTCCAAAATGTTCCAGTCTTTAATCTCCAACCATGCTCTAGTGGACTTGGAGGTATGCTTGGGGTCATTGTCCTGTTGGGGTTCAACGTCTCATAAGCCTCAGGTTTGTGACAGACTGCATCACATTTCCTTCCAATATCTCCTGGTACTGAAGAGAATTCATGGTAACTTACACACGCTGAAGCTTCTCTGTACCTGCAGAAGCAAAACAGCCCCAAAGCATGATTGACCCCCAGCATGCTTCACAGTAGGCAAGGTGTTCTTGTAAACACTCAAATTCAGTGAGGGTTGAATAATTTTGAACTCAACTGTACATCCTTTCTAGTGAATAGAAATAACGGAGAGCAAAGTTACCCATACACGTTTAGATTCCTGTTCGTTTTGCCAGCGATTGATCACAACGAATGGTAATCACAATATGGGCCACTGACACATAAATTCCTGCTTAATACTTTGTGTGGGGCCCTGGTCCCCATATAAAGTATTCAGAGTGAACAGGGATTTAACATCTTGGTGGATCCCTGCTTGATCCATTCCTTGCGCATTTTCAACCTTTTCGGGCTGATCGCTCGAGGTGGGTAACCATGGATTCCCCAAGGATCAATGATTGATCTGCAGTGCATGCAGATCAATCTTTGGGGAATCAATGGCAAATCTATATGTGTATGGGGGGCTTTAGTAGCAGTCAGCTTCTAATTAAATGTAGAGGGGACAAAAGACCCAAACAACATTCCATGCTTACATGTTTCAGGCCTCTTTCTATTATTTTTACTGGTGATAAGAAGTGGTGCACTTTTTATCCAAGAATGGCAAATTACACTAGACTGCTTGCTCCTAATTTGTAACGGGATGCTTTTCTCTCTACTGATATTCATAATATGGGTGAACTGGGCAGGGCTAGCATCTTTGTTTGGGTCTTCAATGCAGCAAAGGATATTTGTGATAACCTCACTTTTTATGTTAAATCATTTACACTTTTGTAAACTCCCTTCTGGATTTTTTTGCTGTCCATCACTTGGAAGACCAAGAAGAAGGATAGGTAAACTGATTTTCATTGTTTGAGATGTTATGTATTAGAGTCCACTAGGCTTTAGGGCACTCAAGAGGATTTAATGTATTCAGGCCAAAACTTTCCTGGTTTTAATTGAGAGATTTACTTCAAATGACTAATTGGGTAGGCTTTAAATGAATGGCAAATTTCCTAATTAATGAACACTTACAACAATTTTATTGCCAAAGGCTATGCAAAATGAATCTATAATCTTTGAAAATATGCCTAAATTATAGAAAATGAAATTTAGTGCCAAAGTCAAGCACATTGGCACCAAACATAACGGCGATGATCATCTCCATTAGCGTGTGCTCGTAGTCTGCACAATTTGCATTCATCAGTTTCAGTGTCTGACACAGTCTTTAGATTAGGAGCGGTGAAACCGATTTAAAATGCAGCCACCTAGCAGACAATAAATAGACTTATAAATGAAAATACATAGACTGCCAGAGCAGTGCAGGCTGTGATTTAATCATTGTACTGTTCCTTCTCTCATACAATGTAAGAACAGCTGCTGAGAACTCTTTAGATATTCATCAAATCATATAAATATGCCACTAAATGATGGCTTTTCATACATTTTGGAATGCACATTATTTAAATAAATTTGACCTAGTGATTTTGAGGCTTCATTCTAATCATATGCATGAGCATATATCTGTGGAATGGAAATGAAATCCTTGCATGAAATATTTTCCATGTAAACAGGCCACATTTTTCTCCTTGTCTGTCTAGGCACAACCTAGACTTTAACCAATAGGCTCTTTGGTGTCCTTTTGGATTTACATGCATTGAGAAAGTAAATAAGTGACAGTATATTGACTTACTACTATGGGCTCTTTCTGATATTAAATTCTATAGCAATATATATTTAAACAAGGAGTACACTGGTGTGAAAATAGGACCTGACATCTAATAAAGTAAAACTTTCATTAGAATGATATTTTCTAGAATATTTCCACTATCATTGCACTAAAGGAAGCATTCACTCTCATAGCAGTATATTTTGCTAGCTCCTGGTGAATTTTTGTTAACTGTTCAGGCACAGGCAAGAGTAGATCCAGGTGTCCTACCCCTAATGTATGTGCAGGAGATATATCAGATAAAAGCTGTCAAAATAGAATAATTGCATGACACTTTATCATCAGAAAGAGAGGTGGCAGGCAATGAACTGTTGATAAGATCCTCGACCTGATATTGTTGGAGGATAGCACAGTGAGAGGTAGTCATAAATATGCTTACATCCTGTTTCATGAATGTTTTGCATTAGCATTATCAATATCATCAATTTTTACATTATAATATTTTCTCATTAATACATTTTGGGATGCCACAAGAGGAATGCAGTCCATACTCAGATCATTCATCAATTGATATTTAATCTCCCTAGTGGTACAATTAAATCTTTTTTTATGAACCAATCTGGAAATGTAAATAGATTTACATCTGCATCACTACATGTAAATTGATTTACAGATCTCTGCTTCTACAACCCCCCAAATTGTCATGTCACCCCTGTGTTGAAATACAAACAAATGGCAAGGGCACCTCCCCATGTCCCAGATGTCATCAATGACATGGATCCAGGAAGCATTCTCCAAGAAGAGCATCACTGCCTCATCTGGAACAGGTTAGCAACTGAGAGTGTTGCTCAGTGCTTTTGGCAATTATAATCTACCCTGAGTCACACTTGGGATAACCACCAGAAAGATTAAGGGATCTGTAATTTATACAGTTTAGTCTTAACTAAAACCATCTACCAAGCTGTTGGAAATATTGAGACCATTGGTTAGGGATACAGTACAGTGGTAGGCCAATAAACAAATCCAAAAGGAGTGAGTAGTAGACCAAAACAAACAGTGTAGCTTGTAATATTTTGCATATTACCATGAACAGTCATGGATGCTAACACACTAATCAAGAATTAAAGTACTTAATTGCATTTCTGTACTGTATTGTCCTGGAGGCACAACAAGAAATGAGTATAAATCGCTAAAAATGTGAAGTAATTAGACAGTTGTCATGGTAACAGATGTACTCATTGGAAGATCTGCCTTACGTTTTTTAGTCACAAGGCTTAATAGGAATCATGAATCTACCTACAAGGGACATAGGCAATCATAGGACAACTAGAAAAACTTTTCCACTGTATACTTTTGTAGTTGCAGTGCATGAAAGTTAGTGTAGGGTTCATGCCTTGTATACCAACAGGAGCAATAGGATAATTAACACTGCTGTTGAACATCTAAGTTCTAAAGCTGGAAGCACCTAAACAGATGATAATTATGATAGCAAGCCACAGTACATTTCAAACCAAACAAAGATGTTCAATTTGACACTACACATTGAGAGCGGGGAGTTGGAGGGACCATATACCTTTCTGTAAGGTTGTCTTACCAAATTAATTATCTATGATATTAATGTAAATATTTATTTTTAAAATCTGATGGAAATGCGTTGATTTTTCTAATCTGCCACACTGTCAACAACACTAAATTACAGGTGGAATTGGCAAGTCTATAAAAGTTAAATACTGTGTATGCCGTGTTTCCTTTCCTCTTCCGGGTCTCCAATAAAGCATCCCACTGTAAGTCCATGAAGTAAGCCTGTTCATTTCCACAGTCAGTTTTTTCTTCTTTACATAGGTGTATTCTCATCATCTGTACTGAGTTACCTCATTGCAAGAATAATATATCCATCAAAGTCATTCTTGATATAGACAGTCTGCTCATTCTCTGCCTGAGTACAGATCATAAGTATAAAAATGCTTAGACAAGAGATGAATAATAATTGCTGGAGGGATATGTGGGTTTTTCAAGTTTTAGGAGACTGTCTAAGAGATATAAGTATCTGAGCAGAGCTCATTCATGTAACCAAATGTAGAATACATATGCATACAAAATTGGTAGATAGCAATTTTTTCATATTTTTCTTATCTTATGGTATCCATTGTTTGACTTACTGAAGTCCAAAAGTAATTTCAAATTAAGATAACATTGAAATGATCCCTTCCCAGCTCCCTATGAAATCTGGTACCTTTGGCGATGTTTAAACATTTCTTTGTTCTTCCTGGATTTTACACAGGGTGTAAAGCTGTTAAGTACAGACATATGTAAGCAGCAGGAGGAAGCATGCAGAATCCTATGAAGGTTTGTAAATTTTCCATTGGGGATAATGAAGCTTTAGACTTTGTAACAAGGAGCGTGAACAAGTAGTTGCCTTATGTGTTTGCTTCCTATTTGTATGAAGTGTTCAGTTGTCATAATCATATATTTATAGATCAGCTTCCCAGTTATTATATGTGGTGTCTGCATTAAATTACATTTCTTTGTTGTTGTTTTTTTTTCTTCCAGCAAGATACAATCATCCTACCTAGGTGCCTTCACTCCCACACTACCAAGGAGGTAAGAAGCCGTCCTTTAAATGGAGGATTGTCATTGGGTGAAGAGTGTTATATCAGATGAGCTTAAGCCCCCCATACACCACATACAATTACCATGCAACTTCTGTACAACCAACTTTTCTTCTACCAAAACCATGTAATAGGAGGACATTTCTACACCTTCCAATCACTATGTATTCTATCAGGGAGGTCACTATACTACATAGTTGTTGGTAGGTCTCATGGAAGTTGTATGGAGGAATCTGAAGGTGTATGGGGGGCTTTACAAATTATAAAAGACTTTACATAAAGCCCCCCATACACCTTCAGATTCTAGCCTTCTAGCCTTTAGTTCAATGTAGATGCATCCTCCTTTGCTTCTAGCACTCTTCATGGGTTTTTGGCTGTGGGTGGCTCCTTACCATTCTCCCTAATAGTTCTCCCTTCCATGAAAATTGCAAATACTAACACAAATAATCATGTGTGCACTGAGATTCGAGTGCATTTAAAATAATAAAATTTTTTTATATAAATTTGAAAACATTAAATTGCAATGAAACCAATTTCATAATTTTAAAACACTTCAGCCAGTTTATATGTGACATTTTAGATTCAAGTTAGCATTTATCATTATAATTGTTATGATACCAGACACCAGATGGCTATTTAAAATTGATCAGACCATCCATGAAAACTTAGTTTGTGGTAGATGGCAATGCATGAAATCACTGTATTCTTATATTTATAAACATCTGCAGTGGATCAATACACAAAAAACCCATTACTCTCAAATATTGTTCACAAATCTGTCTAAATCTGTGTAAGTGAGCACTTCTCCTTTGCCAAAATAATTCATCCCACTCACAGATGTGGCATATCAAGGTGCTGAGTAGACAGCATGAACATTGCACAGGGGTGCCTTAGACTGCCCACAATTAAAAGGCCACTCTGAAATGTACAGTTTGATCACACAGTACATTGCCACAGATGTCACAACCTTTGAGGGAGCATGCAATCGGCATGCTGACTGCAAGAATGTCTACCAGAGCTGTTTCCCATGCAATTAATGTTAATTTTTCTACCATAAGCTGTCTTCAAAGGCGTTTCAGAAACTTTTGCCTGAAGTGATGGCGGAACTGTCCACAGAGCATACAGTTCTGATGCACTCCTTCTAGCAGACGAGCAGTACGGGTGTTCGATCCGCCCTGTTCGCCGCCGAGAAGGAGCTTACTATTCTTCCTCCGGCAGGATCAGGAGCAGTAAGATCCCACCGAAGAAAGAATGTTTTCACTAAAGACCGGGCTAAGAACCCAGTCTTCCAGTGAAAAATCAGCTCTGAAAACCATAAGTGACATCACATCTGACAATCAGAACCAGGAACTATGCGTTCCAGGTGCCGGATGCGATGTCACTGACTATGCGTTCAAGGTGCCGCATGTGACGTCACTTTTCCCGATTCAAGTTCACCGCATACCACATGTAACCACACCAGCCCAGGACCTCCGTTTCCAGCATAGTCACCTCCATGATTGTCAGAGACCAGCCACCCAGACCGCTGCAGCAACAATCAGTTTGCACAAACTTTCAGAAACCTTCTCAGGGAAACTCATCTGCATGCTTGTTGTCCTTATCCGGGTCTGGACCTAACCAAAGTCCATTGTCCTAACTGACTTGAGTAGGCAAATCTCACATTTAATGGTGTCTGGCACGTTGGAGAGGTATTATGTTCATGGACGAGTGGCAGTGGGGTTATGGTATGGGCAGATGTATGTAAAATGAACACAGGTGCATTTTATTGATGGCATTTTGAATACACAGAGATACTGGGATGAGATACTGATGCCCATTGTTTCATGCACGACCATCACCTCATGTTGCAGCATGATAAAGCACAGCCCCATATTGCAAGGATCTGTACACAATACCTGGAGGCTGAAATCATCCCAGTTGTTGCATGGCCAGTATACTCACCAGACATGTCACCCATTTAGCATATTTGGTATGCTCTGGATCGGTGTATGTGACAGCATGTTTCAGTCGTTGCTTATAATCAGCAACTTTACACAGCTATTGAAGAGGAGTGGACCCACATTCCACAGGCTAAATCAACAACCTGATCAACTCTATGCAACAGAGGCAAAGCTGTGAACATTTCAGAGTGGCTTTTTATTGTGGGCAGTCTAAGGCACACCTGTGCAATATTCAGGCTGTCTAATAGTGTTGAACGAGAATATTAAAAATTTCTGACATTCAAGAATTTGCAATATTTCTTTAATGTGCGCTCAGTAATTCGCAATGGTGGATATTCGTCATATTATGCTTCAATATTGTTTACCGGCATACATCAAGCATATTTGTGCAATAGAATAAAGAAAAGAAGCTGTAAAGCTGGATCGTTAATCTTTGCGAAAAATGGCAAACAGTTACGCGTGATGGAAAGCAATAGAATATAGTCTAATCAAATTTTACAAATTTCAAATGTTCCTTAACCTCTCTAGTGGTTCGGTGAACAGGGTCCTCTCAACCACACGGGAAGCCAGCGGCGGGGAGACCCTATGCCTCCCCGGAAAGCTGCAGCGATTGTCTACATCGCTGCAGCATAGACCTCCATGTTAATGGAGGAGCGCCGGCTTTCTCTCTCACGCAGCTGTTGTCAGTAATGACAACAGCTGCGTGTAGAGCTCCGGCGAGATGCCGGAAATGACAGGCAGTGTACTCTGTACACTGCCTCGATCGCCCGTAACAACGGCGCGATACGGGCGGTGCGCTAGGAAGGTTAATATATTCACGAAATTACACGAACTCGAATATACTATATGCCGCTCAACACAACTGTCTAATCAGCACCTTGATATGCCACACCTGCCTGGTAGGATGGATAATCTTGGCAAAAGAGAAGTGCTCATTAACACAGATTTGTGATCAATATTTGAGAGTAATGGAGTTTTTGTGTATGTAGAAAATGTTTCAGATCTTTGAGTTCAGCTCATGCAAAATGGGAGCAGAACTGAACAACTGTAACAACTGTAGTAATAATAATAATAATAATACTAAAAACTGTGACACATTTTTGAATGCTAGCAATACTAATCTAAGTGTTCTAACCTAATGATAGCTCAATCAATGTGACAGGTCTTCTTTCATAATGATTTCTGTTATTCTCCAAAACAAATTAAACCAACATAACATAAAAGAATATACCAATTTTTCTATGTATTCCATGTGCGAACCCGTATGCTAGAAGGATGTGACATTTTTAATCATGCAGAAGTGAATAGCTTTAAGTACTGCCACAAGCTTTCCAGTTGACAATAATTATGCAAATATTAATTCCTACTTTCCCTGTCCATCTCTTAGACAACTGAGGTGGTATAGAAGGCAAAATCTATGTCGTCTCAATGCTTCCCTTCCCCAATAGCAGATTAATTCACATATTAGGCATTTTAAGAAGATGAAACAAAATAACTTCAAAGCATGCATTCAGCTGGCACTGTTTCATTGCTATTTAAAGAAGGTGAGATTTATAATGTAATGAAACACATTTCTTTGAAATTTCTACTTAGAATTCAGTGTGTTGAAGAGTTTAAAATTACAAAGAAAACCAGAGATGAATACTTTTTCTAGATTAAAAATGACAGCAACACTCCCACACCTTCCTAAGCTTTTCTCAATGTTAACAGACATGGTCATTGACAAGTGCTAGTGATGTCTTCTAAAAAGGTAGGAATAGAAAAAGTTGAGAGAATTACAAGTATAATTTAATATTTCTGTATGTAGTTTTCATCTGATTGAGTATGTAAGATCTATGAAAGTAGTGACTAATCTTCCTGACTACCCAACGGCTACTGTAAGGGCCGTACAGTTCAGCTACAGTAAAAGACAGAATTAAGATATCCAGATATTCTCACATTTTAAAATACTGGACAAAAAACATAAACATATAAAATTTCTTGTCTGTGCTCTGGGAAAATTTGTAATCACTTTGGGGGGAAAGAGGTACATTTTTTATGTACATTTAACCTAATTAGGTGTTTGAAATAGAAACATATATTTAATTCTTAAATATTCTAATCTGAAGAGAAGGCTCCTGTAAGTCATTCATTGGACCCTTCTTTCAAAAGAATTCCAAAATTTGTATTGTCAAATAGTGATGGCGCGAACCCGGATTTTGCCGTTCGCGAACGGCGAACGCGAACTTCCTTCGCGACACCCCGCGAACCCCTGCCATTGACCTTGGCAAACATGGGAGTCGGGGGAACGAATTTAAGTGTGCGCAAAACCCAAAGGTACCCATTTCCTGGTCCACCAATAGTGTTGGGGAAAGGTTGTTTCCACAGGGCCGGGTCAAACAACCCTGGAGAAATGAGGCCCAATGACAGAAGCGGGGATATCCCATGGCAAAACGTCCTAGAGAAACTATTTTTTTTCACACTATAATCCGATAATCCGCAACACAAGTGACTTCTACACAAATGATAGTCTCAATGGGATTTGAGCTGCAGAGACAGCCCATAGCCCGATGTCACCATTTCTTCCAGTGTCACCTTTCCTGTTCACCTGTCCTGTCACCTTTGTTTGCCCGTGTCAGCTTTGCCCGTGTCACCTTTGCCATTTCACCTTTGCCCGTGTCACCTTTGTTTGCCCGTGTCACCTTTGCCCCGGGGGCATCCTTTGCCCGTGTTCACCTTTGTTTGCCCTTGTCACCTTTGCCCGTGTCACCTTTGTTTGTCCCGGTCCACCTTTGCCCTGTGTCAACCTTTGCCCGTGTCCACCTTTGCATCCAAAGTAATGTGTGGCAGTCCCCATCCAAAGTAATGTGCAGCAGTACTTGGGATGGGGACTGTCACCATTACTTTGGATTGGGGACTGTCACACATTACTTTACTTTGGATGGGGACCAGTCACACACTTACGTTTGGATGGGGACTGCCACCCATTACTTTGGATGGACCGTCACACATTACTTTGGATGGGGACTGTCCACACATTACTTTTGGATGGGGACCGTCACAGATTACGTTTGGATGCTGGTGGACGCCACCCATTACTATGTGGATGGGGGACCGTCACACTTACTTTTTTGGATGGGGACTGTCACACATTACTTTGGATGGGGACTGTCACACATTACTTTGGATGGGGACTGTCACACAGTCTTACTGTTGGACTGGGGGACCGTCACACTTACTGTTTGGATGGGGACTTGCCACCACATTACTTTGGATGGGATCGCGTCACACTACTTGGATGGACTGCCACACATTCTTTGGACTGTGGTGATGTCATTGGGACACTGTGGTGTGGGCAGTGTGGAGGACACTGGTCACTGGTGGTAATGGTCAATATGGAGGACACTGGTGGTGATGGTCAGTAGGGGCCGACACTGGTGTGATGGTCATGGTGGAGGACACTGGTGGACATGGTCAGTATGGGCCGACACTGTGTGGTAATGGTCAGTTTTGGAGGACACTGGTGGTGTGGTCATTGTGAGTGGACACTGGTCACTGTGGTGATGGTCAACTATGGAGGACACTGGTGTGATGGACAGTATGGCCATCACTGGGACATGGTCAGTATTGCCGACACTGGTGGTGATGGTCTAGGTGTGGAGGTCACTGGTGGAGATGTCCAGTATGCCGACACTGGTGGTAATGGTCAGGTTGTGGAGGACACCTGGTGGTATGTCAGTGTGGAAGGACACTGGTCAGTGGCCTCCTGGTGGTCTAGGTCAATATGGAGGACACTGGTGGTGTATTGGTCAGTATATGCCGACACTGGTGTTGATGGTCAGTGTGGCGACCTGGTTCACTGGTATCAATATGGTCACTGGTGGTGATGGTTCAGTAGGTGGACACTGGTGTGAATGGTCAGTATGGCCGACACTCGGTGGTGAGTGGTCAGTTGGAGGACACTGGTGTAGATGGTCAGTGTGAGGACACTGGGTCAATGGTGGTGATGGCCTTGGAGGCACTAGATGGTGTGGTGTGGTCTGGCCGAGCAATGGTGGACGGTCAGTATGGCCGACTGGGTGGTGATGGTAATGGAGGACACAGTTGGGGAGTATGGATATTCCCATGGATGGATGGATGGGATATTCAGTGATTGATGCAGAAGACACTGAACACTGCCTAGCTCAATGGGTTCCCTATGCCAGCAGCAGCAGCTCTGTTCTAACTCTCTCCACTCTCCTCCGCAGCAACATGTGAAATGGCGTCTCTCCTTGCTATGCTATAGAGGGGGGGCTGGGTCCGTGAGGTGGGGGTGCTGATTGGCTGGATTAAATCTGCTGACTGTACTGTGACTCACAGGGTCAAAGGTTTGACCAATGCAAAGATAGGGGGCGGGTCGAACTTGCCATATGTTCGCGGAACACGTGGCGAACGCGAACTGCGATGTTCGCCGCGAATAGTTCGCCGGCGAACAGTTCGGGCCATCACTATTGTCAAAACCATAGCTGTTTTTTTTTTATTTCTCAAAACGTTATTGTTCAATAAAACTGGTCAAGACAACATGAAATATGTTTATTTCATGGGAATCAATCCATAATTTTTTTATTAAATACAAGAGACTGAATCTCCTTTTAAAATCTGGACATCCTATTAGCATATCTAACATGAGTATATCTACAGACACCTTGATACAAGTATTATGTTACTTTCTCATTATAACTAGTTATAAAAGTAATTCTATAAGTGAATTTATATTGCAAATATTGACACTTTGAGAATTCGTGAAGATCTTAAATATTGTGCTATATCTTTATAAACGTGAATATTCAAAATTTTTTACATCAGTACCTGTAACTACCGCACATTGCATTCGCAATATGACTGGAGATCAGGAAATCTTAAATTTACTAATTTATTGTGAAAAACAGCCAAACATGTTTATATTTTGCAAATATGAATATTGCCTATGCGGCTCATCACATGTTATGTCAACATAACATGTGTGTACTCAATCTCCATACCACAATCTCTATACTGCATAACGTTTTATTAGGCACACAACACACATACAATGATATCTGTTAATGCAAATATGGAAGGTTTACAGACTCTGTAACCATATCCTAAATAGAATAGTATACTTTCCACCCAACACATTTTTAGCAAGCTTTCTATACAGGTTTTCTACACATGTAAATGTATAAGTAATCTCATCTCCTTACTGCTCTTACTAAATAGGCAGGACACATACACAAAGCATTAATTCGTTGAAGTATGCTGTAAACTACTTCTTTCCTCTTAATGTATCTTAGAGCAGCACCATCCATTGACTTTTTCTTTCTAAAAATTCTTGAGAACAAGTGAATGAACAAAGTGATGTACTCAAGTAAAGTATTAGGAGGGCATATGTGCTCTGCATTGCATTAACATTAATATGTAGAAGGCACATATAGGCACACAGTGAAGAACATTTTATAGGAATCAATTAAATGTTCCTTATTTGAGCTTGTAGTACATTGTGTATATGGATTATAAATGATTCAGTAAAGGAAGTATGATGCCCAAACAATGAATGTACAAAACTTTGGTTTAGAAAGGTAGAGGATGCATTATTAGGGGGAGTACTATGATCTTTCTAAAGGCCCCCATACACGTGTCGGATTCCCACCGGATTCCGGCACGATCGATTCCGGGCGCGTGCACGCCAAACGATCGTGCCGGAATCGCATGCAGCCCACCTTGTCCTATCGATCAGGTCCGATCGTTCAGGGGCCCAGAATCGGATCCGACAGAGAACCAACATGTTGGTTCCATCAGATTGATTCTGCCGAGATCAGGGGGAGTTGCCATTTCTGAGGTGGACAATCGGACACGTAATCGTCCCGGAATCCGTTGGACAAGGTGGTATGCAGCGATGGATACTCTTAATTGGCCGATTGATCACACCTGCGATTCCCGGCAGAATCATCGAAATCGATCGGATGATGAATCGATCGGACATGGAATCCGACACGTGTATGGCTAGCTTAAGATTTATATATATATTTCTAAGTTACATAGAAAAATAGAAGAATGATAGCAGAAATAAACCCCAAAAAGTGCTCTATCAATCTGCCTTTTAAATTCAAACATTCATCTTGAATATCCAGACAGATAGATTCGTCACCAAGAAAAGCAGACACTTCCAAAATAATTATTTGTAAGAATAAGTAAACATTTCCTTTTTGTAATCTATGCATATGTTCATGTGCACCTATTTAAGAAATGTAAAGAAAGTCACAGAGCAGTCAAAAAATAATGAAGTAAAGTAAAAGGCCTTCAAAGGGGACAGAATGCAAAGGATTAAAAGGGGTCAGTAGGTTTAAAAATATTAATAATATAGAGGAGGATGTCACTTTTTTTGCCGGTAAGCTGAAGATAGGTGGGGTCCCAAGATGGTCTGATGTGTGGCAGGGTCATCAGTTAGCGTGTGGAAGGAGGGGTTCATTAATTAGATGACAGACACCAGTGATGTGGAAAATTCCCACCCTACCATCCATTTGTAGGTGTTCTGTTGGCATGGGTACATCATAGTGGCTCTGCAGGTAGGATCGTTAAAAGTGGATGGTGTTGTTGGTGTTAAGATGGTTAGGAGAGCAATACTTCAATGGTGGTCGTGTCCATCTGGCAGATCAGATTTTTTAAAAAGTCTTATGTCCGCCTGTTCGTGGAGAACTTCAAATTTGAATCGGAACTATACCGGAAACTATACCGGAAATAACGCCGCAACATCACTTCCAGTATATGGAACACACAGTTCCTAGTTCCTAAACAATAACAATCGGGTGTCTTCTCTAGTGAAAAGAAATCTTCCGGCCAGACCTTTCCGCGCCTGGTCTGACTGGAGGAAGAATTATAGACTTCTTCGGAGGGGGCGGGTCGAACACCGGTACAAGAAGAAGAGCGAACATTCAATGCCGTGCGGACAGTTCGGCCATCACTAGTGGTTAATAAATAGTGACCAATGTAAATGTGGAGTGTTAATGGGTCTTATGGGTCTGCACTGACCTAATATCAGCCAGTGATGTTATGGCTGGGGCCCAATATGGTTTGAGTTATGCCAGACCTAGTAGTGGAGGAAAGAACCTATAAAGATTTGCAACATGTATGAGTAGATGGTATTTCATTGTTGTTATATTTGTATTTGATGTTATTTATAGTTTACTGAAATATTGTTAAATTGTATTTAGTTAATAAAATAACAACTTTGGTTATTTAATTGCAAAGCAGGTGTCTGGTCCATGATAAGGTTTAGTTATGGTTGTTAAGGGAGGTAGGTCTGAAGAGTCTTATTGGTTTATGTGCCTTGGAACTATCAAGGTCACGCTAGGACTGCTTTTAAAGATCAAAATTGACTAAAACCATTTCAACACTTTCTTCGTTATCATCAAGGCATCCCTTCTATATGTAATAATTTCACATTTAATTCCCAACAGAGTGCCATGGGGTATGGTGCTTTGGATAAAAGATCTCTGTAATACCAAAAAGGATTTTCTCTACCCTTTAAAATAGCATGCAGAACCAGCTAACATTATATACTCTGGTTGAAGAAAATTTTGTCAATGCCCTTTCACATCAAACTACTAGAGTGATTTTGGTCTAATTTAATTTCTCTAGCTGCAGGGATGCAAATGACTTTTGCAAGACCTTGAGTTCAGATCTCCTGATTAAAAGTAAAACTGTTTTAGCTGTTTAACTTTGATTTGGCAATGTTTTATATGTCAGCTGTTATCTATTTTTTCTGAACAGCAAAGCTAAACAACTGATTTACAGGTGTTAGCTATTACAGTTTTTTACAATATAGTCACAGGTAGTGATGGCCGAACTGCCCGCAAGGCGGACAGTTCGGGCGCGAACAAGCATGTTCGCCCTCCTTCTCGCCGGCGGACAGTACGGGTGTTTGACCCGCCGTGTCCGCCGACGAGAAGGAGCCCTCTATTCTTCCTGCGGTGGGATCATTAGCAGCGAGATCCCGCCACAGGAAGAATCTTTCACTGAAGACCGGGTAGAGAACCCGGTCTATCAGTGAAAATCCAGCGTCACATCCGGGTAGCACAACCAGGAACATCTGGGTGTACGAGCCGGATTTTCACTGATAGACCGGGTTCTCTACCCGGTCTTCAGTGAAAGATTTGGGGAATTTGAATATGTCCGCGAACGGGCGGACGGCAGACTTTTTTAAAAGTCTGCTCCGCCCGTTCGCAGACGGACACGACACTTGTTCGGCCATCACTAGTCACAGGGCTCACAAGTCTGTTTAGTTACAGATGGCAGCTGTTTTAAAACCATAGCTATTTAGTTTTTTTGCTTCTCACAACATTTAGGACTGTTTTGTATACCCTTCAAGTGTTGAAGTGCTAAGTCTTATTGAAATCACTTTCACAAAAGCTAACCAGCTGAAGGCAGATTCTGATTCGGGTTAAAAATATGTTTCACTCCATCCGAGGACAACTTAAAGCACACCTAAACCTACCAGATAAACTTCTGTGCCTAGCTGGCCAACCCCTTATTATTGGGGGAATTTGCAAATACAAGATAAAAAAATCGTACTTGTAAGGAGATATTTATGTATTTCCCTGTGGCTTTCCTTCTCTCCTGTGTCCTCTGAATGATGTGTCAGAAAGCACATTCTTAAACTGCAGCTCTTCACGTCTTGGTTTTGTCGGCTGAAAGACATTGTATCAGGGGACCACTGGTGGTTGTTCGCTTTACTGCAGTCTTTACCTGAAAGACTGAATGCTACACAGAAGTCAATATGGCGACTTCCACAGATGACAGCAGTGTAGGTAAGTATATTTTATGTTCTTGAGCAACTTTGAGCCATTGAGACAGTTAATAAAGTCCCTGGTTAATAGTCCTCTGGTGCCCCAGATGTGCCCATTTGCAGTAACCCTCTCTTCCCTGGTGTGATTTTACCACATCCTTCACACCAGGTTAGAGTGACCATTCATTTCGAGGATTGTCGAATATTGCCTATGCCGCTCATGACTGGTCTTTTCCACCTCTAGAGGGTAAGTCATTAGTACCATAAACATTTTGTTATGGTACCATGCTGTAAGGTTGGTGAAGCTATAGAATATGGTTGACATATTTAAGAATCAGTTTGGCATTCACTCACATGAACATGTCAGAGCTGGAAATTTTGCTTCACTCAATTGTAATTGTAGATATGAACAGACATTGGGTAATAAAATAGATGTTTATAAGATATAAGATAAGATGTCTACTCCAAGAACTTTATATATTGGCCCATATGGCCAGTGTTTATTGACTCCCAATTAGATTCCTCCATTGTAGAAAAATATATACGGTTACTGCAGCACTAAGGATGAAGTTTGAGATTACAACCAAATCCTGCATGCCTGAGGGTGAAGCCAGCATTGAAAAACTAAATGATTATTGAACTATTATTGAATAATGAGGTTTGGTTTTGTACCAGCATTCTGACTTTAAACCCGGTGACACAACAGCCATGGTGTTAGAGAATTCTTAGCTGCACCATCATAATCATAGAGGAAGCTAAAAAGTACCGTATATACTAGAGTATAAGCCGACCCGAGTATAGGCCGAGGTATGCAATTTTATCTACAAAAACTGGGAAAACTTATTGGCTCGAGTATAAGCCGACAGTGGGAAATGCAAAGTCAGATGGTGGAGTTTTCTAAATGAAAAAAATATAGAGAAAGCACCATTGCCCCTAGGAATAAATCAAACAGGATTTATCTTAGTGCCACAACCTCAATAAATTTAAGGGAACACAGGATTATTATAATTATTTGAATTGAGTTGTATTTAAACTAGTAACCGGCCACCAGCTGACAGTGTGGAGTTTTTTTATATCAATCAGCTGTAAGTCGGCAATCACGGAGAGCTGAGCGAAGATATGCAGAGAAGAGGGAAGCTGCCTGCCTGAAATTCAGCATGGTAATTCAGCTTAGGTGAGTGGACAGTTGGCTGACTCGAGTATAAGTCGAGGGGAGCATTCTCTGCCCATTATTTTGGGCTAAAAAAACGTGACTTATACACGAGTATATACGGTATGTGGTCTGATGTATTATTATTTTTTATTTTTTTATTACAGTGCTGCCTGTAGAACACTTCCATATATAGCATATGTACTCTAAACATGATGAAAATCATTATAATGTTATTCTTAAGAAAGTATGCTCAAATAGTTTTTGGGTTGGGACTGAACATAAAATGTTTAGAACCTCTACCAGGGTTTTATTCCTGTTTGTATTCATGTTATGGAGACCATTGTCACCAGAACAGGAAGTAAAGAGAAATCCAAAATGTTATTGTTGAAAAACAATCTTCTAAAAAAAAAATGAAAAGAGTACACTTCTCACTAATACGTCTGTTCAGCTCTTGCTCTAGTGGAGCTTTTTGTCTTATAACCCTTCCACAAGTGCCTTAATTAGGCATGGTTTGGTGAGGAAATAATCTCTATTTATCAATAGGGCTGAGCTTGAATATTCAAATTGCGAAAAGCTTCTTCGAATATTGTCTATTTGAGAATTTGCGGATATTCGCAATTACGCATATTCATGATATTATGCACTGGCAAGCTTTTGGCCATGCATTGTGATAATGTAATTGCAATGCGTTAATAAATACCACACGTGACAACATGTCATTTTGAAGATAATCACAATGTGATTATTAATATGCATATTAATATGTATATGTGGGCACATTTAATTTTCATACCAGTCATATACAATAGATTCTAGTTTTGGTATTTGATGCAATTTTCTACATCTTTTCCATTTCTAGTTTCCATGCTTCTCTTTCATATCAACTATTCAGCTGAATCTTAATTATTTTTCACATTCTAATAAACACTGATTTCGATGCTAAAAAACAAGGCTGTTATAAGCTACTTAAGCGTTTTCTCTCCATATGTAAGAAACATAATTGTACCAGATGTACTGTTCCAGTGGGTAGCAGTGCATTAGACCCTCCTTTCCACTTAAGATTGATACACCTATCTTTTAGTTCACATAAGCATCTTTTTGCTCTTCTATAAAATCCTCTACATTACAAATAAAAACCTCAGTCTAGAACACAATATACTAACGGATTACTGTACTTTCATGGCAGTGGTAAAGTAGTGTACTCTGTAGGTTATTATCAATTAATGAAGAAAATTGTAAGTTCAAGTGATTCCCAAAATGATCGGGTGAACGATTTGTCAGATGGTACATTCTTAAACCACAGCTCTTCACGTCGAAAACATTGAATCTGGTGCCCCTGGGGGTCGTTCGTTTTACTGCAGACTTTACTTGAAAGACTGGAAGCTACACAGAAGTCAATATGTTGACTTCCACAGATGACAGCATGGTAGGCAAATAAATTCTTTTAGGTTTTTGAGAATCTTTTAGCAATTCTACATAAATATAACTATGGCATAGTTTACCATGACATGTCAATAGAGATGGTCTTGAAATTTCACTAATTTTGACTAGCTGACTTTTTTTCTAAAGCTGGTAATAGAGGGGACAATTTCCCGTCGATCTCCAACCAGACCTAGCGGGCTTGATGACGTCATCACGCACGCCCGCTAGTACCATTTGTGTGCCACCCATTACTTTTGCTGGGAACGGATTGGATCAAAATTATCCGTCATGTCGGATCACCTTGCGATCTAACATGACAGCTGATTTTAATCCAATCCTACATCGGATTCCTTGCTGTCCCGATCCCGATTGGATGCGGGAACGCGCACAGCATCCGATTGGCGGGTCGGGAAGGAATCGGCCCATCTATGCCCAGCTTGAAGCATAGTATAATGACCAAAATCAACCTTGGCTTGACTTTAAACTTTTTTTTTTTGTTTCAAAGTACAAGTTCCAGAAAAAAAGGTGTTTGATTCATACAGATATATAAAAACATCTTCTGGTTCAGCCACTGGCAGCAAAATAGTTAAAGCCTACACTGCTGGAATTTGTAAACAGCTAAAATCAATAGAGTTTGTTCAGCGTCGACACCAATAAAGTTTTTCACACCAAATTAAATGCGAGACTGCTACCTATAACTTCTAAAGTAGTGTTGTCCAACACTATAAATGAAGCTATGGTTAGGACCTAGTGTATAAAAGCACGCAGGAGTATATCATTAACCACAGGGGATTTGCTAGAAGTGTTGAACACTGCAGTTTCAGTAATCAAAGGTACCTCTTTGATCGTCCGAAAACCTGTCTCAGATTTTCTGTAAAATTATAAGGCAAGGTTGTACTTCAAATTACACTTACCACTTAGAAATCAGTTGACAATCATATAACTGAAAGAGGCTGAAAATGTATCTGAAAACAATATTGGAAACAATCTCGGCATAGGAGAAGAAAAACATCTAAACTACACAAAAAGTAAATCAAAGAAGCCTAACTAAGAATGTACTGCGCCAGGAGACGCTTTAATCAACAGATCAATGGATGCCTGTGCTGCCTTTGAGGTTAAACCTTAAAACAGTAAAAAGTGGTTTAGTTCAGAAAACACGGGTAATCATGGACAAACAAACAAAAGCAAGAGAGCTGCACTAATCAAACAAGTTTTAAAGATTGAAATCTCAAGAAGCACAACCAATCTAGGGTGTGGATAGAGAAATCAATGGAGAAAATTAACGGCACAGCTTTTATTGAGCGCATTTTAAACGCTGGTGATGTCACTTAGTAGCAATTAGGAATTTAAAAGGAAAAGCATGTATCATTATTGGTGATAGCAAGTTGTCATATACTGCTTTGTGTCGTTTAAAAGTGTAACAAGCTTGTAAGTTGTAAAATAAATTAACATGAACTATTCCTACTTTATAAGTACCTAGAAATAAAGCTACGTTTTGAATAAATTGTGAAATATCTGGCTTTTTAAATGACCAAAAATAGTTTTTTTCAGTACTCTAAAGTCAGAATAACACAGATCTGCTAAAATTCTATCATGTGTGTTGTTTTATCATAACTTTTTCAGTATTTAACTATTACAAAGATTACTCATGGGTTTTGGTTTCTATAGCTAATTTCAATTTAAAAGTATCAGATGGCAGGCATGCCGGCATTTTTTACCTCAACTTATCTGGATCATTGCTATCACTTAATTATTTGAAAATGCCAAGTTATAGGAGTAGAGAGATGTATTTATGACCAATCCTACAACAATTGTATTGTTCTAACACACACAGTTTTTGCATAAAAACTAAATTTATGCAAAAACTAAGTATGCTGGAGCAATAATTTTCCCCCAAATGTATCCCCAATCCTTCACTACATCTCCAGTAGTTTTCGTGATGATAGCATGTTCAGAGGCTTTGCAATCCACTGACAAAATTTGCTAGACAAACTTTGGTTTGCATCTTGGTCTGGGTACTATCTGCAAGGTGTTTGAATGTCCTCCCTGTGTCTGTGTGGGTTACCTTCGGGTTTCCTCCTACACTCCACAGACATGCCTATGAATTAATTGGCTTTCCCCCAAAAAATCTCCTTAGTTACATATGACTAAAGGTGGCCATAGATGGTTCTCACGGCGATCGATCTGCCAAGATATTATCCTCCATCAGACGCTTCAATGTTAAGGGTGTGTTCTATACAACGGAGAGTCTTATGGTCCGAAAAATATGGTAGGTAGGGAAATTATTTACTATTATTATCTATGCCTAGTGTGAATATTAACTCTACATTAGTGTCTTTTTTTGAGGCATCTGAATCTGCATTCAACAACACTGAACAACTGCGTTGTGTCAGGTTCAATGCTATTACTAGAATAAATGATGATTTGACTATTGACCTAATACGCCTTATTAGATAGAATCATTACCTCACTCTAATTAGTGTGTTTAATAGTAAGTAAGTAGGTTTACAGTCTGCAGATCCAACATTTATAACTCACATAACTGTGAATGATAGCTTTTGCATAAATAGACAGCCACTTACTGCAAATGCTACTGTATGTCCTTATCTCTAAAGTCATTAAAAATAAATAAAACTGATTGAAAATTATTTTATTTTCAGTCTATTTTATGCTAGTTTTCCAAACCATTCTAAGATTTTGCCCACTCCGATTCTTTAATCTCCATTAGTTATAAAATGCTTTTATATCCACACTTCACTCCACATTTAGAAAGCCAATATTGCAAGCAGATAAAGCAAATAAAACACACATTTATTTCTCAGACCCCAATCTTACTTCCGTAATATATGATCTATTTGGTTGTCTTACTGTTATACAATTTTCAACTTCGAAACTTCCTGTTCAATATAAATGTATACAAGAACAGTTGACAGTTTGTTTTCACAAGAAGAAATGTTGCATAGTGAATAGAGAAGCAGCTTGCCAGGGGATATTGAGTGTGGTACCCTTTATCCCACAATCCTGCAGGGGCCTGCCAGTAAATAAACCTGGCCTCTCCTTTACCAGACCAGCTCGGAGTGGATCTGACTGATATAATAGTAGCAATTGGGTTAGAGACTTGTATTGAGGAGGCATTGTTTCTGCATCACAGATCCAGTGCCCTGCCAGTTTTAAGGCCTCCATACACGTGTCGGATTCGCACCGGATTCCGGCACGATCAATTCCGGGCGCGTGCACGCCAAACGATCGTGCCGGAATCGCATGCAGCCCACCTGGTCCGATCGGTTGCGTCCGATTGATCAGGGGCTCAGAATCGGATCCGACGGAGAACCAACATGTTGGTCTTTCTCATGCGACTCTGTCCGGATCAGGGGGAGTTGCCAGTTGTGAGGTGGACAATCGGACACGGATCCGTCCCGGAATCCGTTGGACAAGGTGGTATGCTGCGATGGATACTCTTAATTGGCCGATTGATCACACCTGCGATTCCCGGCAGAATCGCCGGAATCGATCGGATGATGAATCGATTGGACATGGAATCCGACACGTGTATGGCTAGCTTTAAGCCGATCCTGTGGATCCCACTCTTTTCTACCTTTGTGGGACTGGGTACCAGGGACTGTAAACTCCTGTTTTGGACCCACAAGTAGTGATTATTCACCACATTGTTATACCTGGCACGGGTTTCAGGGCTTGATTCATTACCCTTCATTGTTTTTCTACCATTTTTATTCTTTTCAGCCCTAGTGTTATTTTTATGCTGCAAGTTACATTTATTAACTGTTTTTTGCTTTAATACATAGCCTCTTTGTCATTTGCCTGATTTCCTGTCCTGTCACA
The DNA here is from genome assembly GCA_036250615.1 of Ptychadena robeensis. Lineage (NCBI taxonomy): Eukaryota > Metazoa > Chordata > Amphibia > Anura > Ptychadenidae > Ptychadena > Ptychadena robeensis. Next base: position 184,989,839 of record CM070032.1, read on the forward strand.
AAAATCTCTCCAAAAATCTGTACATATTGCAGACTTTGCAGATCTGTGGTAAATTGGTAAATTAATCTGCGGTAAAGATACTGCATATATTCATAGTTTTTTGCAGATAAAACATTTTATACTCTCTAACATCCTTACTCTAAATTCCCAAACTATAAATCACTGCTTATTAAAATTGTCCTTATTACTCCTGTTTCCATCTATTCAGATACAATATCACTGCTCCATCAATAGCCTGATAAAGTTATCACTTTCCCACTTTCCAATTGTCACTGCACTCTGTTCCCCCTCACATTAGTATTTGGGATTATTTTGTATCTATACATTTGTGTTGCTCTAAATATAGAAGTACTACAACTACTAGATGCTCTCTCTGGTCAAAATAAAGTTGCCACCTGGATTTAACTAAGCAAATAGGTACAGGTCCAGGTTCAGCAACTGCATGTGCTCCAAGAATGAGGTCAGCTGACAAGAATATACTGAATAACCAGGTTATTCCATCAATGGATTTTGTCTACCCTGATGGCACCGGCATATTTCAAGATGACAATGCCAGGATTCATCGGGCTCAAATTGTGAAAGAGTGGTTCAGGGAGCATGGGACTTCATTTTCACACATGGATTGGCCACAACAGAGTCCAGACCTTATCCCTATTGAGATATTTGGGATATGCTGGAGAAGGTTTTGCGAGGTGGTCAGACTTTACCATCATCTATGCAAGATCTTGGTGACAAATGAATGCCACACTGCATGGAAATAAATCTTGTGACATTGCAGAAGCTTATTGAAGCAATGACACATCAAATGTGTGCCGTAACCATGCTAAAGGCAGACCATCGAAAGATTAGAGTGTCTGACCTTTTTTTTTTTGGTGGCGACATTTTTGCTCTGGATTATTCTACCATTCTTTGAAAAAAAAGCCTTTTATATTTTATTGAGGATGAGAAAGGCTTTTTTACTCATCTAAACACCGTCAACTGTTAGTATTTATCTGCTATAATGCTTAGACAAATTATGAAATAGTTTAGAGGATACCAATATAGAGCGAATGGTGAATATTTGCATGCTTGAACCATCTTCTTATATCAGCCACTGCACAAGCCCAAAGAGAAGCATGGATGGATGGCAAACTAATAGAAAATGTAGATGTTGGTGTGTTTTCCTCATGCAGCCTAGCATCCTTTATCTTCCATAAACAGTGCTGCTCAAGGAGCAGGTCTTTGTCCAATTACAGTCATTGATACAGAATGTTCAGTTGAGCTCTAAGTACATTTAAGATGAAAGAATCTATTATTTAAAATTTTTTTACAATTCATTGTGGGAAAGATTGATTTTCGACTAATTATTTTGAGGTACTAATATCCAGAATATGTCCTAATTTGTTAAAATTTAGAGCAAGAATTCTGCTTAGCGTCCACTACGTGACATATTACATACATTATAATATACATTTCCTATATATATTATACTTTATAATAAAAAAGAACAAAATGTCTTGCATATAATAATAAACCATCATCTTTTATCTTCCCCTTTAAGCAAATTAAAATAACATTCACAAAAGTAATCAATAAAAAAATATTCTGAACAAAATGTAAAAGTGGTTTTGTAATACAAATAAGCTCAAGAAGTAAAGAATAACCTCTAGGGCGCCTATTAGTATGTATAGGCAATAGTAAAAATAAGCATTCCAGCACAGTAGGACCACTCTATGAATGAGTGAGAATTATAGAGGAAGCAGTCAGCCTCACAACAATTTATTGAACAGATGGCATACTTTGCATCTATTTGTCGCACAGTACATAAAAATATGGTGAAAGGCACACTATGGAATACAAGCAGTTTCAGCTGGGCTGCCGTTTGACATGAATAAATAAGTAACTTTTTGTATAAGATAATAAACAATTATGACTTGTTTGGGTTATAGAACCTTCCTATGTGCATTAAATGAACCTTATAATCAGAGCTCTGATTCAGAGTAGTCAAGTCTCTATATTCAACATTATATTAAAATTACAGATTTGTACGTAAGAAATAAAGTATAACAAAATATACTGTTAAGCTTAACCTATTCAAAAAGTGTTGGAAGCATACCAGAAACAATTTTATTGAGCCAAAAAAGTACATAAACCAGCCCTCGGTAAGTCAAATATATTTTATCATAGTTTAATAGAAGACCTATCACCTGCGTTTTCACCAAAATACATACCTGTGATGAGTACACTGTGAAAGTTCCTCGCAGCTCCTCCTCCCTCCTTTTGTACGCTGTGGCACAAGAGACATCCCACATGGGAGAACAGCGACAGCCAGGAAAAAACTTTATCAGGTTGAGTAATGAAAGTACACAGACTCATCTTCTCTATTGAAAACCATTATATGGCCCTCCATTGGGTCAATTGTGATATTGCACAACAAAAACAGTGGATAAGCATATTTTTTAAGTTTTCTGGAGCTCTACCACCCTCATGTCGGCACATTGGTAGGTAAAAGTTACATTTTATATATTTTTTATTTGGGTATACATAAGCTTTAAATCTGGGTTTAATAACTTAGAAACAATTGAATTTCTTAAAAAATAAATAAAAATTTCCCAGATACTTAAACTTGTGAGTCCAATGCATAATGAGTAGGGATGGCCGAACTGTCTGCCATGCAGACAGTTCACCGTGACCACTGAATGTTCTCTCTTCTTAGAAGAAGTCTATAATTCTTCCTCTGGCCAGATCTTTCTGCGCTTGGTCTCTAGTACTATACCTGGTATGGACCGGAACTGACGTCCCTTCCGGTTTAGAAACAAGGAACTGTGCATTCCATACAAAAAAAGACTGGAAAGATAGGGACATCACCATCCACAGTCCAGGTGTCCTCTGTAACCACAGAGGCTAAGGGACTTTAAAGGCCAATAGGTTAGTACAATTTGTACTAATAACGTAAATGAGCTCTCTCTTACATAAAAAAGCAGGGTTAATAGTCCATAGTCCATGGCGTCCATAGTCCTGTGCGTTCCATATAATGCAAGTGGCACCTTGGCGTATTGTCTTGTATAGTTCTGAGTTCTCAGTGAACAGGCGGACATTGGATTTTTTTAAAAGTCCAATCCACCTGTTCGCGGACCAACATGGCTGATGTTCGGCCATCACTAATAATGAAAATCAAAACAGACATGTGTTTTTGTATTCCATTGTGTTTAAAAGCTAGGAACTCTTGTTGTCGGAATAGTATGTGCTTTTGGTTCTGAACGGATATATTTTTTTATATGACAATATTCTGTATTGTGCAAGATTGTGGGTCTCTCTACTCACTCCCTACCACCCGATGACCGGCATCCCAAATAAATAACTACAAAATACGAACTTAGGATTAGGTGTGGACCACCTCCAACCAAGTTAACTTTCCCCTGTTAGTACAGAGGCTGGGGGACTTTAAAGGTCAAGGCGGGTGGGGGCAATATATACAATGTATAGATATGTAATGGTAATACACAAACTTTATTAAAGTAAAAAACAACAAAGAGTAGAAAAAACAATGCGCTGTGTACAGCACTGGACAGCGTCAATAAAATGCATTACAAGAGATACATAGGGCATGATAATATGCTTGAGAATTATAATCATAGCTGCTGCACAACCATTCACAGACCACATGCGGCGTGACAGTGACAGTGTTCCGGGCAATGCCAAGCACCTTGCAATGCCAAAGAGGATCATAAATGCCCCAACGCGCGTTTCGTGATTAAAAGACTTCCTCAGGGGGAATGATCGCTGGCATACTATTGCCTAAAAGCGGGTATATAATGTCAGAACTTTTGGACGGAAATAATGATTATGTATACGTATTATATGTTATACAGAATTTAATGTCAGCCATCTTGTTCATGAGTTTAAAAGCTAGCGGAATTTTAGACTTTTCTAGTTGACCTTTCTCTGTAGGAGTGTTTGCAAAGCTTATTTGTTAAAAGGAGAGACTCTCTTCTTAGAACAATGGGATAATAAATTGGTGTTTGCAGATTCAACATAGATGTAGACATTAGAAATACGTGAAGATTTCGATCCATTATGGTTTATGATGCGGGATATTGTTGTGTCATAGTTAACCCATATAACTAGACCTGTTTTA
>CM070032.1:184994055-185004850 GCA_036250615.1 Ptychadena robeensis
TCCAATAGTTGGTAGGGGTGTGATAGTTAGGAGGGGTGGGTACTCACAATAAGAAACATAGTGATGGTAGTGGTGATGGTAAGGTAGGGTGGGATGAACTTACATGTCAAGTGTTCAGGTAAGGGATGACGTCTGGGGAGAGAGACCGGCCAGTAGGTTTGAGCATTACACTTTAACAGTATATTAGAATGGATAGGTAGCTGCCGTTATGCCAGGTATGTAAGATAGACTTACAGTTAGAGGTAGGTAGGGTTAGAGTGGTCTGGTCGGCAGGTCCTCCCGGAGTTCAAGTATTCGTAAGAGGTGGATAACGATCTGACTCGGCTGTGCAGTGAGTCACCGTGCGCGCCGTCATATGGGGGCCTCCCACCGTCACCCTCCCCCCTGCCCTCACTCGGAGATGCTAATGGGGATCAGGTGTAGTGAGCAGGTGTCGTCCCCCACGTGATGTGCGGACGTCACAAGGTGCGCGTCGCCAAACCACCACTGGCCGGCCCGAGTGCATGCTGAGGGGCGGTTCCGTGACGCGATTGTAAACAAAGGCGTCACCAAGGAAACACCAGACCTCAGTCATGCCTCTTGCCCACCCCGGCAGCGAGCGGCGACCACGCCCCTTCCGTGTGGAATAGGAGGTGATCAGGCTGCATTGGAATGCAGCTCAGTGTGTCCGCAACCCCAGCCCCTGTCAGAGACACAAAACATCACTGAGAAGACCACACAGACACACATCTACTAATCGACATCAAAAGAAAACAAATAATCACCCTCCTGACAAGGACAAACAGGACCATCCACCTGCGACATCTCCCAATAGTGACACCGGCAATGAAAACTCTGAAGACGATGAGGAACCTGACAACCAAGAAACAGAGACTCCTTTTTTAGGTCGCACCAGAGGTGCCCAAAGCCAAACTCAGAAAGGCACCTCGCTACCCAGAAACAAAACCAACAAAACTCGAAATATACAACAATACCTGACACAGAACAAGTAACCAACGATTCACAAATCATTAACCTATCCTCAAGACCCCTCTCACCAGATGAAGATCAAGTCCTGTCACTTGGACTCACTTTCTGCCCTCAAAAAAAACTGGATAAGTTTGATTTAATCAAAGATTTACATTTATTTGCCAGAAAAGTACTTTTAAAAGCCCTTCACTCAACTGAAGCACCCATGGACTTGCCATTTGATCCAAATACCTTTACGAGATAGAATGCTCAGGACTATAAACTACATCGTGTCCTGTGTGAACTTTGGGAAGAGAGTAACCTTACGGAATCAGAGAATACCGCATCTTCGGCCTCTTTGGAGGATGTAACCTTATATTCACCGTCAGAACCTCACACGTCTAGCCATCTCAATACACAGTTAGATACTGGCGAGACGTCAGACCATCTGAGCCCTCTTGACCTTGAAGATCCAATACCCTTACCTATAGTCAAGAACAAATCTCAATCTTTTCCAGCCCTTAGCCAAAATTTTGCACTTAAAACCTTTTTAGACATGGTATCTAGGTACATCGAATTATACCAAATCAGGCTCCACTGTCGCAATTTACCCCTTCGACTCCAACGGGCTCTAAAAAACTTACAATCTGATCACACCCTTACTATAAAGCCACCTGATAAAGGCGGGAATATTGTCGTTTTAGACAATAAGGATTACGAAGTGATGTGCAACAAGATCCTTAATAACCATGAATGGTACCGACGATCTACCAAAAGAAAAATTAAATTATGTGCAAAGAACTACCTGGATCTGATCACCCAGGCCTACAGGAGAGACACGATTGACAGGTCTACTTTTAAATTCCTAAACGTGACGGACTACAAAACTCCTACTTTCTACGCTCTTCCCAAGATTCACAAAAACATTACACCCCCCCCCCCGGCCGCCCAATTATCTCTGGGAACATGTCCCTGACTGAAAATGCTAGCAAGCTGGTGGATGCTTACCTGAGGCCACATGTCACCAGTCTACCCTCATACCTCAAGGACACAAAGCACGTACTCCAAATGATTGAGGGAAAAGAAATTAACCCGAATACCCTTCTGGTGGGCCTCGATGTCGAGGCTTTGTATAGCTCCATTCCCCACGCGCAGGGTATTGAGGCTGTACGAACCTTTTTATACCAACGAAGCATTGAGAGATTTGAATATAGTGAATTCATACTGGACCTACTCAACTTTATCCTCAATAACAACTTCTTCCTATTCGGAGAAACCACTTACCTCCAGGTACAGGGCGTAGCTATGGGGACAACATGTGCCCCTAGCTACGCCAACCTCTACCTGGGAGCCTGGGAACGAGAATTATTTGCCAACGAGTCATTGGAGATCTTCACACAAAAGATCGGTATATGGTTGCGATATATCGACGATGTGTTCCTCACCTGGGAGGGCACGATCATTGAACTCCAGGAATTCATCTCCAGCCTCCACATCAACAACTTCAACTTAAAATTTACTCACACGGAAGATTCTTCCAAACTACCATTCCTTGACCTATTCATCATGAGGGACCATAACAACAAACTTACCTCGACTCTCTTCAGAAAACCGACAGCTGGGAACACCATCCTGCATGGCACAAGCCCCCCCCCCATGCCACTTATTAAAAGCATACCATACGGGCAGTACCTACGGCTAAAAAGGAACTGCTCTGACAGTGAAAACTTTGAAACCGAAGCACGAAAACTGCGGGACAGACTCCTGAAAGAAAATGCTGAAAAAAGCATACAAAAAAACCAAAGCAAAGGGACGTGACGACCCGCTATATGGACCTACTAAATCCACTCAAGACCAGTCCATCACTAGAATCATTACCACCTTTACCTCTCAGAACAAACTCTTCAAACAGACTCTCACCAAATTTTGGCCAATTTTACTCAATGACCCCAAAATCCGACCATTTGTCGGACTATCTCTACAAGTCACATATCGAAGGTCTCGGTCAATTCGTGATGCAGTGACACAGAGCCATTACTCCGGTGCTAAGAGAGGCGACAGATGCAGGAGATATGGCACGTACCCATGCAGGGAATGGAAATGCCCATGTTGCCAATATATTAATCCCGAAATCAACCCCATCTTACCGAATGGTCAAACTTTCCGTCCCAAACACTATACCGAAGGAGTGGTTTACATGATAACATGTATCTGTAACGCATTCTATGTGGGGAAAACGAAGAGGAAGTTACAACAGCGAACATACGAACAAATCAGGTATGCTAGTATCGGTGACATATCTACTCCCATTGGAAGACACGTTGCAACACATCATCACTATCAAGCCGGATGTTTGAAGGTCCTTGCCCTAGACAGGATACATCCCCACATTAGAGGGGGCAATTCAAACCAAATACTCCTACAAAAAGAGACAAGATGGATACATACCCTACAAGCAACCAATTACCCGGGATTGAACGATCAGATCAGTTTCAAAAGTTTCCTATAACTTTCAACTTAAATCTAGGACACCACGGTAATCAACATCTGAAAAGCTTTCTAACAGGGTTAATCTATCTTGCTCAGCATATCGTGTGTTTTCTCCCCAGTACCAGAAAAGAAACCCCCCCCCCCCCTCACCTTATCTCATCTCATTCTAGATGACTAGTCATCACCCTTACCAATGCCATCTAACGTTGAGATTGGATTGTCCCTGTTATACCGGTTTGGGCCCTTATACCTTGAATGACAAACATAGAACAACCTGAATACCCAATAAATCCAAGGGAGAGCCCTTGACTGATAAAATGTCAGACCCCCCCTTGAACATATTATTAATATATTTATATCCACCTATGTTGCCTTTCTTACCCTAATTTTCAGTGACCTTATCAAGTGAGTCATATACTGGGGCTAGTTCAGTTTTTTGGAACGGTCAATCTACTTATATGTATATGTGAATCGTTGTTACAATATGATATCATGATCTATATATTTTTTTATCAGTGACCATTGATATTTGTACATATAATCATTGACTGTATTTCAATGCATTGCCTTAGACGCTACCACATCGTGTTGCCATGGCTGTCGATGCTTGGGCACCCTCCATGGCCTTCCCCCCTTACATCTAGGCAGATTGCACAGTGATGTTTTGTGTCTCTGACAGGGGCTGGGGTTTGTGGACACACTGAGCTGCATTCCAATGCAGCCTGATCACCTCCTATTCCACTCTGCTGGTGACACGGAAGGGGCGTGGTCGCCGCTCGCTGCCGGGGCGGGCAAGAGGCATGACTGAGGTCTGGTGTTTCCTTGGTGACGCCTTTGTTTACAATCGCGTCACCGAACCGCCCCTCAGCATGCACTCGGGCCGGCCAGTGGTGGTTTGGCGACGCGCACCTTGTGACGTCCGCACGTCACGTGGGGGACGACGCCTGCTCACTACACCTGATCCCCATTAGCATCTCCGAGTGAGGGCAGGGGGGAGGGTGTGCTGATTGTATGACGGCGCACACGGTGACTCACTGCACAGCCGAGTCAGATCGTTATCCACTTCTTACGAATACTTGAACTCTGGGAGGACCTGCCGACCAGACCAATCTAACCCTACCTACCTCTAACTGTAAGTCTATCTTACATGCCTGGCATAACGCCAGCTACCTATCCATTCTAATATTCTGTTAAAGTGTAATGCTCAAACCTACTGGCTGGTCTCTCTCCCCAGACGTCATTCCTTACCTGAACACTTGACATGTAAGTCCATCCCACCCTACCTTGCCATCACCACTACCATCAATATGTTTCTTATTGTGAGTACCCACCCCTCCTAACTATCACACCCCTACCAACTATTGGACCCCTTATATCAATCACCTTACACCACCACACTATCCTCACCAACCTCACCTTCACCACCCTCACCACCCCACACACTGTTTGATATGATTTTTTGTGGTGATGTTTCCGTCCTGATATGTAGTGCTCCACTCCCCTCTGACACACAATGGACCCTAACACTTCACCTCCTATCTCACTCACCCATGCACCCGCTAGTCCTCTGTGTCTACACGGGTGACCCTAACACCTATCACTAATTTGGGTCTACCTATGGTCCCTTATATCTCCCCTCTGGGCTACAGCACTACCCCCACCGTCCGCCAAATAGCCACCCACCCACACCCACTAATCTTTTCATTTGAACTACCCCATACACTATAGACCAATTACCGGGCTGTTTATATGGTCGCCGCTGTCCCCGGAAGATGGGAGCCTCCCGCTCCACCTACCTCTGTATCTGAGCCGGAATAGCCCACCCTGCTATCTGCAGCCATGAAGTTCTGCCAATAACCCGTGAGTTCAACCAGGTTACTATTTCTTCTTAAACACCTATCCCCTTCGATTATACTGACACCATATATCCCTTATATACCCCCTTTTAGGCAATAGTATGCCAGCGATCATTACCCCTGAGGAAGTCTTTTAATCACGAAACACGAGTTGGGGCATTCATGATCCTCTTTGGCATTGGCACGCCGCATGTGGTCTGTGAATGGTTGTGCAGCAGCTATGATTATAATTCTCAGGCATATTATCATGCCTTATGATTGTATCTCTTGTAATGCATTTTATTGACGCTGTCCAGTGTTGTACACAGCGCATTGTTTTTTCTACTCTTTGTTGTTTTTTACTTTAATAAAGTTCGGGTATTACCATTACATATCTATACATTGTATATATTGCCCCCACCCGCCTTGACCTTTAAAGTCCCCCAGCCTCTGTACTAACAGGGGAAAGTTAACTTGGTTTGAGGTGGTCCACACCTCATCCTAAGTTCGTATTTTGTAAATATTCTGTATTGTGAAATAAAATATCTGCTAAATAAGACTGAGGTTTTTAAGTCGCTTTTTTCTGGTCTGATCTCCAAGCAACAAAAACCCTATAATTAAATAAATAATGTATAGGATGCCACAAATATGTCCTAGATAATAGGTACATGTCACCCGACATGTTGGAAAACCTTGGTCAAAATCCATTACTTTCAGTACTGGTAAAGGGGTAAAACAGGGTATTTTATTAGATCCTGGTGGCAAATGGAGCAGTAAAGAGAAAAAGAGCAGAAAAATAGCACAGGTTCACTTTAAGGTGGAAAGACAATATAGCTTGGTATGGTAATAGTAATTGTTTGGAGGAAGGGGAAATTCTAAGTTCTTTTTAAGTTCTAACTTTTTTTATACCTTTTGATGGATCTACCTGACTATTAGCGGTGGTAGGTCTTCTGATGATGGGTATTAAAAGCCCACCTGCAGGATGAACAATAATACAGCTATAATACACTGAAACTATATGCAGATTGCATAAACCTTACCATAGAGTAATGTGGGTAAAATATAGAACGAGCCTGCTCTGCACATAAAGTGTAATGGATAGTGTAGAAGTGTGTAGGATTATTAGGAAAATGCACTCCTGAGATAGATTGATTTAAGCTGACTTGCTGATTAGGTCCAGTAGCTATTCTCTTAAATCTCAGAGGGAATATATTGAAAAGAAGTTCAAAATGCATTATTTATTTCACACGGCGAGTGTGCAGAATGCATAATTGGCCAGATAAATAACAAATGAGATTTAATACAGTTAGGTGCTCTAAAGGGATGCTTTGCCTCTCATGGATCAACATGACAAACAGGAGAAGGAAAAAAGTTCATATACAGTTCCCGATCAACTCAGTTAATTAAACCCTGTAACAGATTACACATTGCTGTAATAGAACAGCGTGTAAATATCAGCGAGTCTAATACCCAGACCTGCTGTATCAGTCCGGTTAGTGGTCTCTGCTTCTCAAAGCAATAATGTGCAGAATGTTATTATGTATCCTAAATCGCCAATTCCTCCTTATGCTGCACACAGTGGAAGATGTGACTGCGTAGGCTAATAAATGTAACAAATTTACAACACAGTACATATAAAAATGTGTGTTTCTAGTAGAGATAAAGCTAGAACTAGAATATAGAGTTAGACATTGCAAAAGATTTTGTTTCTTTTCATTTGTGTTTATCCTTTATAGGCCTTCATTTATTGCACATGACCCGTCTCTAAGAATTTCTGGTATAAGCGAAAGTATATAGAGGCTTAGGTATTAATTTTTCTGGTTGGTTTTGGATATGTAGAGATTTCTCTACGAGGGTTTGTTTTACCATAGAAAATTGTCTTGTTTTATGTTATGTCTGACAGGTGGTAATCACAAAAGTACTGACAGTTGGAGGTTTTCTTTTTTTTATCAAAGATGTGTTTTGATACTACTTGTGATTGCAACTGGAAGGAAATTACTTGAAAGATCAAGTTCCCAAACTGGGAGGCATTCCTAGAGCAGCAAAAGGTGATGGGTAAGGTCACCTACCATATTTTTTGGACTTTTTTGCTATGTTTGGAGGACGAAGAACAAGGCCTATGAAGAAAAGAACACCTTGCCTACTGTGAAGCATGGCGGGGGGTCAATCATGCTTTGGGGCTGTTTTCCTTCTGCAGGTACAGGGAAGCTTCAGCGTGTGCAAGGTACCATGAATTCTCTTCAGTACCAGGAGGCATTGGAAGGAAATGTGATGCAGTCTGTCACAAACCTGAGGCTTTGGAGATGTTGGACCTTTCAACAGGTCAATTATCCCAAGCATACCTCCAAGTCCACTAGAGCATGGTTGCAGATTAAAGGCTGGAACATTTTGGAGTGGCCATCGCAGTCACCAGACTTAAATCCGATTGAGAACCTCTGGTGGCACTTGAAGAAAGCAGTTGCAGCGCGCAAGCCTAAGAATGTGACTGAATGGTCTAAGATACCCGTAGATCGCTGCAAGACACTTGTGTCAAGCTATGCTTTATGTTTAAAAGCTGTTATAACTGGAAAAGGATGTTGTCCTAAGTACTAAGAATGAATGTCACTTGGGTGTTGAATAAAACTGATAATGATGTGAGCACAGAAAATACATTTGTGGTTATTTCATTATTAATGTTATGTTATATTTGTCTGACTTACAAGCGCCTCTTTGATTTCATTGTAAACAAGATGACTGAAATGATCAAAATCAATGTCAAAATAGCCAAAACACTCAATTTCAGTGGGGCTGAATAATTTTGAACACAACTGTATATGAGGGCAACTGACCATAAGACACACCCAGTTTTTAGAGCAGGAAAACCCCCCATAAAATAAAAATATTTGAAGTGTTCAAATCAATTGGATCAATGCAATGGATTAAATCAAGAATTTCAGCCACAAGATGTCACTTGTAGTACTATTATCAAGGCATGGAAGACGGGTACCTTGGGGCAATGTCTGCAGATGTCTCTCCTGTATGGCCGTGTCTGTGGAAGCTGCTGTGTTAGTGCAGCTTTCACACACAGGCAGAGATAGATGGGAGTTTATCTAGCCCTTCCAGGGCTCTGCTGATATAAACAATATAGAACAGGTGGGCGATACGGCTGTGGGAGTCCCACCTGACAGCTCCTCCACCTCCCCAGCTTTCTGTGGTCTGTGTGTCCTCTGTCTGTCCTCCCCCTTGAAACATATTTTGACCACACAAGAGTTTAGTGGAAAATCAATAGATTTCAGGTTTACATTGAGGGCATGTTTTTTTGCTAAAATTTCCTCTCCCCTATTTTAAATTCAAACCTTGTGTAGGTCCAGCTCGCTGACAACAATTCACTATGTATATGACTATATAGCTAATTTCAACAGCTGCTAAACAATGAAGCCTAACTTGGGCTATAAAATACACAAGCTGCCTCATGTAGCTCATCCAAAATTCAGCATACTTCATGCCATACTGAAAACATGGCCCTGCGACAATGTTAAAATAGTATCACGTTTACATTTACTTCAAACTGAACAAATTTTCTTCAGCCCAATGATAATTCCTAATATGTGCTCACTGGAAATGAACTACAATCTTCCATTAACAAAATTCTGTTTCAGGAGAAACTAGGGCAGCTCTGGAACATTAGCACTTAACATCTTTTTTTATTTTTAGCGACCCAACTGACAGCAAAATGCCAACCTTTCCAAGGCTTTGTTAAAAATAAAAAAATACATAAACAAGCAAAACAATATATATGCATACATAAATAAATACATGCAAAAAACAGCATACCATAGATTACATATATTACTATAAAAGCTCTGTTTTCAGCCAAAGTTATAGTTTTCAGCTTTCAAGATTATTTCTGGCACATCTTATAAATGGTTGCTCAGCCTGACTTGTCTATACTACTCTTCTATAGATAATATTACTTATGATGAAGCCCATGAGGGCGATCAAGAATTTATTTTAACGCAATTATTAGGATGTTGTAGGGAAAAAAGGTTTAGACTTGAGCAAACCAAATAAAACAAACCTTTCATTGTAATTACAGAAAGAAAATGCAATCATTTAAACAAATGAATCCGAACACTCGATAGGCACGTTTCAGGCAGTGTTCCACTGTTACTTTTCTTAATATACTAATGAGCCATTGTAAAACCAGAGCCAACCTGGCATCAGCAGTTACAGTAGATTTACTGCAGGGACACTGTTGTTTGTAATTATCTATTCATTACACAATCAGGCTGATTTAGAGAATCTTTGCTATGATTTGCTCAGCAAATGAAGCAATATAATTACACCTCACTTAAAATCAAGAAATTAAACTGCTGTTTTCAATTCACTAACAAAGTATTCCAGCCATACCATGGCACAACCTTTAACACTGGAAGTACAGTTCTCATCTTTGTAAATACATATCTGAATCTTGCTAATTTAGCTCAGTCAGTTTAATAGTGCAAAACATTATGTTTGATAGAATCATGATTATATGTAGGTAACCATATTGTCTGTTGTCTGTTTAAAGTGCACCTAAGATCACCTGATGTAATTGATGTCTTTCGGCAAACCGCCTATTATCAGTAGAGATGGTCGAATTTTTCGACTTGCTTACTTTGTGAGCTGATTGCAAAGCCTCTGAACAAGGTATCATCACCAAAATTACTGGAGATGTAGAGAAGGGTTGTGAAAATTTTCGAAATTTTGACTTGACTTTGAACTTCATTTGTGCAACAACTCTTTGTGCTAGAGACATACTGTCTTTTTTTGTAGTATACCCCTTACCCTTCTCTACATCTCCAGCAAGTTTGGTGTTGATACCATGTTCAGGGGCTTTGCAATTAACTCGAAATCGTCAAAATGGTCGAATTTTTAAAATAAATTTCAACCATCTCTAATTATCTAAAATCTAATCTTCTAATCTAAAAGAAAGAAAACAAAATCCTCACGTATATGTACATATTTGTGCAGGTATGCCATTGCTCCTCTCCACTTCTTCACTGCGGCTGTTCAACAGATTGACAGCTGCATCAATTTTAACCTCCAAGAGGTCACAGTTTGTTCTACCCTTCTGTAACCAGGTCATCGTTCATCAAAGTGTGGGGGGTGATGGTCGGATCAATAGACCTCCATGTTAATGGGGGGGGGGCATTGCTTTTTCCGGCCCACAAGTGTAGAGGGAAGGGAAGCACTGATCTCCTGTATGGCACCAAGGAGGTTAAACTGCAGGCCATGTCTGTCACGGATGAACCGTGAGGTCGGCCAGCCTCCCTGGGTTAATCATAGTTGTATCGAATCTGTGTGTGTTTAATATCATAGTTGTATCAAATCGGTAGGAATATGAGAGATATTTCCCTGACACTGAGGCCCTTTTCATATGTAAATAGGAAAGGAGAAATCTAGGAGGGTCGTAATAGGTGAGGGAGGTGATAGCTGTGATAGCTGTAATTAGATCTCGTAGAGGTGTCACTTCTTCACCCAGTAATAGCTTCAAAAGATCC
>CM070032.1:185004950-185018295 GCA_036250615.1 Ptychadena robeensis
CGAATTAAATGGGATGGTGGCAGTGATACCAAAATATTGTGTTATTTCTGGTCCTGTAATAGTGCGCGCTCTCCCTCTGTGGACTGGCTGCGGCCCAATTCCGGCGGTTGTGACGCACTGATTGTACCGACCAAGTTGGACTCTCTGTGTGTTGAAATCGATCGGGAGGTCTCTGCGGTCTGTCCACTAGGGGGATTCGTGACAATGTCTTTTTCTTTTTTATTTACTTTCATTATCTCCCAGTGAAAACCATTATATGTGGTGTCCCCATTGCCATATAATAATTATTAACAACGAAAGAGTATTTAAAGTTGGGTCATGTGGAGGAACACAAGTGTCTAACAATTAATACATTTTTAAGTTCTCTGCAACAATAAACATAGCAATAGAAAAATAACTAAACAGGCCAATACCTTGAATTTTCTGATAAACTTAAGGGTAAAACAGAAAGTGAGAACAGCTGACCGGGTTCTCTATCTTAATGGATCTTAATGCTACTGCCGGTGGAAGAATAGTTATCTCCTTCTTGCCAGTGAATGGGGCGGGTTGAACACCCGTACTGCTTGACGGCTAGAAGGAGTGTGAACAAGAAACACTTGAGGACAGTTCGGCCATCACTATTCTTCAACACAGATTTGCAGATTCTGCAGGTACAGTTTGTGTGATCTACAGTAAAGTATTTACTTTACTCACCTACTGCCTCTGCTGCCATGTCTCTTGTCTTGTGTTTAAATTCCCGCCTTTTTGATGAAGTGATTATAATAATTGATTATGTCAGGGAACATGTGTGAGCATAACCCAGAGACAGAGGCAGAAACTGAATTGTGTATACTAATACGCATACAGAGAAAAAAAAAAACACACAATGTGTCTACTTCCCTTGGGAGGAGTTATGCCTCTGAAATCGATTTGCCAACTAATCGACTTTTCCATTAATACCCTAATATTTAAAAAGGCCCTTTGACCATTTGATATAGGCTGCCTAAGCAGTGTTCTGAAGATTTTCTAGTTTTGTTAATGGCATGAAAAAGTTAAGCTATTTTAGCAGTATTATTTTACTTAATATGCTATTGTGAATATATGTGTTATTTTGATGCTATTGTGAATATGTGTTATTTTGATGCTATTGTGAATAAATATGTTATTTTGAAATGCAGCTAAATATGCATATGTTGGTGAAGTGTTATTATTACTAAAACGTGATTTAAAACAAATGAATTCAAAGTATGTACACCTTTCCTTCTTATCATTTGACTCAACTGGCAACTTTAAAGAACTTTATAAAGCAGGCAATATTTTGTTCACTGAAGATGCGTCTTTTTAAAAATACGAAACAGAAAAATGAAATGCAAAAGGAGAACACTGGTCTTGAGTAGATCAAAACGAATAAGATGAAGAGATGCCAAGGCCTGGTCCTAGACATGAAATAAAGTATACTTCAAAAAAACATTTGATATCTCCTTTATTTTGATTTATGAAGGAGTCACAGTAAGTAAGCAATTTTGACATTTTAGATACTTGCTGTATTTCTACCAGTGTGTAGCTAGACTGAGTTAGGAGTTTATACAGAGGATTGTTAACTCTTTGTTGCAATGATATGTAAAGTAAATGTATAGACATTATAGAATAGTCCTAAAGTGTACGTATAGCAAATGTTTTTTTTTTTAGAAAAGGTGGTATTGAGGGTCAAAGTAATACACATATTTAGAATTTTTCCAACACACAGTATAGTTAGCTGTGGTGACAATTTGTCCAATTTTGGCCAGTATAAGGTCTTCAAGGACTGAAGGTCCACCCTGGGTTAATGTGCACCTTTTAAGTGTGACATGATAGTGTGCCTGTTTTGTACTTCCTAACAGTATGTGTGAGAAACCCTCATCACTGCAGAGTTCCTGATCAGGAGTAAGGGGTGACCTTTGAGATTATGCTACATGTAATTTTTGTATCTTTTTTACAGATTGACCTAATAATGGGGTGTTTGTCAGCGAGGGACATTAGGTAAATCCAGGTGCACATCCCATAATTTAGCTTAATCTTTTGCACACTAACCAAAAGATTTTCCATACAGTTTTAGTATTTACTGTATATAGTATATTTTTAAATAAATATGCAATGGAACACTATGCCCATTAAATCTGTCATAAATGTTTCCACAAGCATGACAAAGATAGCTTTCATTTGGAGATATTGAAATAAAAAATCTGTATCTAATTTAGAAGATATCACCTGCCAGTCACTGGCACAGTGCTAAAAAGGAATATTTTCAACAGGTGGCTTTTACGTAGTAAGCACAAAGGAATAAAATATTTTTCCATTGAGATTTATATTTCATCACACCTGTGTTATCTTTCCACATCAGTAGCTTTGATTTAGTACTCACTTCAACAACAAGAAAAAAAAAACGGCAGAAAAAATTTACAGTGTCTTATTCTTTAAAGAGCCCCTTCAAAAAAGCTGAGAAATGAGCCACTCTGTATTCCTTTGATTTGGTATAACTTAATCCCTGAATTGTAATCACTTTCTGCCTCTCACAAAACTGTGAGATCTGATTTGCAGGTCATTTTTATTAGTTATACAAATTACTTTTTTTTCTCTTCAAATTTAGGCACTTTCATTATTCATTGAAGAATTAAGTAAACGATATCTAGACACTTTTGTCTTTCATTATGCTGATAGCTACTTTTCTGGGAAATAGTGATAAGCTTGGTTAGCCAGCTAAGGTTCCAGATTAGACAATTTAACTCTTAAAGGATATTTTCAAAGACAACATGAAGGCCAAGAGCTTATGCCTGACCTATATTACAAGGATGGCCCAGTTTTAGTTATAAAATGACATTTAAATTCTGAAAAGAATCGTAAGTATATGCTTTTTTTAATGTTCAGCTTAAAAAATCATCAGAGAATATAAATGTTTATGCATTTTTATGTTAGTTTTTTTAACTGCTTATAGTAGTAGTCTTTAAATGTGTTTGTTTCTGTTAAACCCAAAGGCAATCACTGCATCCTGTTTCTCAAGGTAACTGTACTCTACATTTCTGTTTAGCTACAGGACTGGGTATTAGCAGTTTAGCCAAACTTATCCAATTTGTTTGCATTGTGTGAAAGGCTTATATTGTAGTTGACCCATTTCCATCTAATAAAATACATATTTGGTAAGAAAGGGGTTTAAAAATTGATGTGAATTCATGTTAGTTTGGCAATGGAATAGTTAATGTTTTTCTTTTACTGTATGAAGCTTAGCCCAGTAAAGGAAGGTGCTGAGCTTCTGAACTGTTATAAATATGATTTATAAGAAGGGGGGGGATGTATTTGCCTGCAAAGCAAAGTTGGAGTAAGCTTCTGCGAATCTGCCAGGATGTCCCAGCAGGAAGTAGGCCTAGCAACCAGGCCAGATGGAATGCAAAGATCACTTTTGCCATGTAAGTGGCTTGCTCTGTTCCCCAACAGGTTAGGGTTAGAGTGAGCAGAAGATCCCCTTTGTACAACACCCTGGCATAAGAGACTATTCCTCTTGCAACAATCTATGTTCTACTGTTTGTAACTATAAGTTATGGACTTTGCCTTGACTCTGGGGCCAGAGAAAGAGAGATACTGTATATAGTCCTGCTTACTATTGAAGTGAAGTAAAATTATTCCCTGTACAAATGGACCAGTAAGTTGTGCGGACTGTGTAGAAGGATTGCTGCTGAAATACTTTAAAAAGTCTGTATTTAGTATTATTAAAAGCTTCATGCATTGTCCAATATGGCACTGCATTGGAACACACTGTGGTATACATGTATTGAGGTATCCGTTACCACATATAACAATAAGGCATATATAAGTATTGGCCTTAAGTAGAAACATCTATTGATAATAATAATTTGATACATATTGTTTTATTTGTCATTTACCTGTTTTATCTATAACATGTATGACCATTTAAGACACAAATATATTTTTTCCAGAATGAATACATGTATTTCTAATTTAACATTTACTATTTTTTTAACCATGTAAGCAGGCATCATTCTAGCACTAGATACATTTGTTATTTCTATTTAAAATGCATGTTTAGTAGACTCCCTGTTATCCAGAACTCAAGAATCCATAATATTTTCCATGAACTTGGCAAGCCCTGTTGTGCATACATTGTACTTTTAGTATTGTGCTATTGATATAGGTGTAACAAAAGGTGTGTATACAGTACTATTCTATGGTAAGTGGGGCTAAGGGTCCCCATACACCTTTTGATTTCTCTGTCAGATTTCCTTTAGATCTCCTTTTGTTTTACCAAAACCATGTAATATGTGGGACTCTCTAAACCATCAAGTCTGCCTGTGTTCAATCACAGAGGACCCTGTACTACATAGTTGTTGGTAGACCAAAATGATATCTGTAGAAAGATCTTAAGGTATATGGCTGGCTTTACTGGTTATGAATATCAAATATTTGTGACTCTCAACCAACCAGAAACTACATTATTGCATAAACCACTAATCCCTGTTACAAATATACAGGTGATGGAATAGATTCTGTATAGATAAGGCATGGTGAAACCTCAAACTCCCTAACCCCAATGGCTGTTGTCTCGCATGGAAGATGCTTTGCATTTTCAGCTTTGGCCCATCCATTATTGACTTCTTTTCACCAGTACTCTTTTCACTCATAACTTTAGTCATAATTTTTATACCAAAACATAGATATTTTTGTCATACTTTATACCATGTTAAAGCGGATGGAAACTTAAAAAATAAAAACCTATAAACGTATATGCACATAACTCACCTCAATGCAGCATTTATCAAGGGACAGCGACCCCTAAAGTAAAGAAAGAAATACTCAACTTTTCTGTCTTCTTCTGATCCTCCAGGCAACAGGATGAAGGAGAGAGACTGTTAAGATATGACTGGCTGCGGGAGCATGTGGGCATGGCCCATGTACCCTTTCACGTGCCCAGTGCATGTCACTGATGAGGTGGAGCTTTAATGGACCTTCGATATGCCCTATTATAGACACCAGAAGCAGAATCGGAGGTGGTAGGTCCACTTTAACTAGCAAATTTAAGTTTTTAACAAATATATGTATTAAAGGTATGTTACATTACAAAGTAAATGACACTTTTTTTCTTTTCTTCCTGCAAACTTTCTTGTCTTTGTATTTTCTGCTAATACTGTATGCTATGCTTCACTCACTTCTAACTTAAATTTCAATATGAACAAACAAAGCTCTAGGTCAAAATCTATCATTCCAATTTTTCTTTCTAATTTCTTCCCTTTCCATTTGAAAACACAGAGCCATTTTCACATAAGCACAAAAACTACTTTAAATGACTTTAAGCCCATTTTTCTAATTGATTCGGAAACTCTGAGTTCAGAAAATCCTTGCGCACGTTGACAAGATTTCCCACAATCCCCTGTGACACAAAAGTGATGTATACAATAGGAGTGGAGTATAATGAACCCTCGTTGCTGGAGATTTGCTATATTTTGTCAATGACATTTTGAAATTGGCAATGGTAATACTTTTTGGCAAGTTACTTACAGCATTGTCAAAAATAGGAACTAATGAAAAGTGAAATTAAATTCTTGCCTTTTAGTTTGCTTGTTTTCAAGAGGCTTATAATAGACTCTACTGATTTTTCCAGTATTATTTAAACATGATGCAATTGATTTTACTTCAAGGCTGCTTGCAAGGGCTAAAGCTTGCATGTGTGTAAAATTAATTAGATGACTTCCATGAGATACAAGCCATTTTATTATTGATTTTTTTTCAGTCAATATAATTGTTTCAATTCTAGGACATGTATAGCCCTAAATGAGTTTTCCTCTAAGTCAAAGGCAGTGTAAAAAGCGAACAGAATTTGGTCATGAACAAAATGATTGCTAATATTACTTTGAAACTTGGTGGAAAAATAATGATAGCCTCAAATTATGTGGAAAGCAGCCAGGATATCAATAACTTCTTCATGAGTTAAGATATTTATGGTTTTATGTTTTTCTCTGCCTAACTCTGCTATCGATCACGTTTATAATGATTAATGCCTTGTGAAAGGATATAGGGTGCAGAAAGAAATATACAAGTTTATAGTCCCAGAGCATCAATGATCATTAACAAGTCTGAATAATGCCTTGTACTTTGACTTCAACTATGAAAATAGAGATACATAACAGATACAGGGCAACATTATATAATTAGGGTGTGCTATTTATATTTCACACCTTTCTTATTACTTCTAGCAAGTAATTATCTAGAACAAATAAGGTTTCATGAATTCTACATTTTGCATCTGCTATTTACTTGACCATTACGTTTCTATGGGAAGCTTAATGAATGAGCTGTACTGCAGCAATGCAATTACCCCTAAAAGCAGTATCAGATGGTGTAAAGAGGATGGAATTCAACATTTACAATTAAAGGTAAATAACAATATTCAATGCAATGTTTATTTACAGGGAATGCCATACAAATAGACCTATATTTGGGTATGTAAAACAAGTACGTAATATTACATTCATTAATACATTTAATATATATTGAATACTCTCACTTCTTAAATGCAATTAATTTTCTATTTAAAACTAAACTCCAGCCAAAACTTTTTGTTTCCATTTAGACAGGATAAGGAAGGGATAATAGAAAAAAAAAACCCTTTCAGATTTTAAGCGTATTATGTTTCCCCAATAAGGCTATTTAAAGTACCATATTTTTCGGACTATAAGACGCACCGGACCATAAGATGCACCCAGTTTTTAGAGCAGAAAACCAAAATAAAATATTTAAGTTTTTACATCAATTGGGTTAATGCAGTGAATTCAATTTATGCAATATTCAATTCAGCCAGTAGATGTCACTAGCAGCAGTACACTTAAACTACAAAATCATCTTCCTCACTGACTGGGAGAAGGGGGCCAACAGTTGCAGTGTCTCCCCTCTGCCCTCCCTCTGCCGATCCTGTGTCCTGTGTCCATGTTCCTGTGTCCGTGTGAGCTGCAGAGTGATTGCAGTTTCCACGTACATGGAGAGGGGGATAAATGGCAGTTCATCTATCCCTCTCTTCATTGCTTATGCCAGCAGGGCTCTGGGCTCTGTAAGCATAAGCCATTATATAGTTCAAACAGGAGATGCAGCCACTGGCCGGCATCTCTCATCTGACAGCTCCCTGGCTTATCTCCTTGCTGGGATTGCTGGCGGGAAGCCAAGGTGCGTCCACCCCGATTTTGGGGGTGACAAGGTACGTCTTATAGTCTGGAAAATAAGGTATATCTCTTCAATGGGATTTCCTATGTTATTTATCTAAGAAAGTTGTATCTTGATATGAAACAAAGATATTGATAAGCAGTGCCCCATTGAAATATTCATAAATATACATATTGGAAATGGTTGCACAGTGTGCAGAACAAACTATTCCTGGTATTTTAGTGAGGGCATAATATGCACAGACTTTTATAAAAGTATATACTGGGTCTGTCATTCAATGCAATAAATTAAAAGATAAATACTAGAGCAGCAGCTGTTTTTGCACTACAAGTTCCAAATTCAATTTTCAGTCAAAACCAAATCATCTCTGGAACAAAAAGTCTTTTCTCTTTAGACTATGCTATGCTGCTCATTATATGTGTTCTCCATGAAATTGGAAGCTATCGATTGTTGCACAAAATATAAATTAGGATCCACAGGTATCTTTTATTTCATTTCATTTTCTTTAGATACAGTATATCACACTTTAAAACGATATCAACACAAGCAAAACTAAGCCTGTGTCAAGTATTTAGGACAAAAACAATTCCTTTCAGCATGACACATTTATATTTGCATGTACAAGAGATAAAATGGCCTTTGGAAAGAAAAAAGGAAAACTTTCTGTATGAAAATCTGCAACAAGTGTAATAGTCTTTGTAAAACAACTACAATAATAGAGATCGACCATTTCGACCATTTTGAGTTAATCGCAAAGCCTGTGAACATGCTATCATCACCAAACTTGCTGGAGATATACATAACGGTTGGGGGTATACTGCAAAGAAAAAAGTTATGCTCTAGCACTTGTAGTTTTTGCACAAATTTAGTTCAAAATCAAGTCAAAATTTTGAAAATCAGAATTTCGACTTAGATTTTGAACTTAGATTATGCAAAAACAACATGTGCTAGAGCATAACTTTTTTTTCAAATGTTCCCACAACCCTTCTCTACATCTCCAGCAATTTTGGTGATTATACCATTTTCAGGGGCTTTGCAATAAGCTCACAAAGTTAGCAAGTCTAAAAATTCGACCATCTCTAGTAAATACCCACAATGAAGACTTGCATGTCAGCCAAATGTGGCAAAATTTAATGTTAATGGCAAAATGACCCTTGAGGATTCACTTGAACACTGACCCTTAAAGTAGGTCCCCCACCCCACGGTTTATTGCTTATTACAAAAAGTTTAGACTTAGTTCGTCATTTTTGCTTCATTTTCATTATGTTAGGGCTTTTATGACAAAAATTTCTGGCATTTTTCCATAAAACTCACCTAAATGTAGCCTGTTAGGTTTAATATACTTATTTATATGGGATTCAAAATAAGAAAAAAACAAGAGGATTCCCAGATCTTCAACTCCCACTCTATGGAATAGGTACAAATCCTTACCCATACTTTAAGAATTAAAAAAAGTCCCTAGAGTGAATTACACTGACACTCATTTCAAGAAACTATTTTATTATTATACCAGGACAGTTCTATATATTTTTTTATATATCAGGATTTTATTATATATCAGGACAGTTCTATATATGTCCCTCGCTGTACTTCTCTCTTTGTAGAAAGTCCTTCGAAGATATATTAACCCCAGGTGCCATGTCATCATAATACATAATGGACACAGATTTTCCAGATTTCCTACTCCCCTTATCAATATAATGAACTCCACTTTGCACATGCAGCTTACCATTAAGGGCAGTTCTGCTAGAACGATACATTTCTCTGGTTTTACAGTGCTTTGAGAGTTTGCATGGGCATTTTTTAGACGTTTGCACAAATGTGCAATTGCAGGAAAAACAGCACATATGCTGCAAAAACACCCGATAAAACCCCAAAACACTCGTAAAGAGCAGAGGGAATCTGGAAAATGATGATTCATTTTTTTAAATGCCTTTCCTCTTCACTGACTGCTTTCTAGACCATGGTGATGTCATCCCCTTGAAATATTTACTGAATGATTGTGCAATGAAGAAAGAGTAAAAGAAGAACTTTTTTTTGCATAAAAGAAGAATTTTTTTGCATAGCAAAAACTACTATTTTAGGTAGAAGCGTGCAACCTAAACCTAAAACTTAAGGTCACTGACCCAACAACAATGTAAAGCTCTCACAAATGTGCACACATAAGTCTACTGTGATTCTAGCCTACCTATACTCTGAAATAGATATGGACATGCTAAGGCCCCCCATACACCTTCCAATCTTACCATGTAATCAACTTTTCTGCTACCAAAACCATGTAGCATGAGGACCTTTCTTAACCTTCCAATCACTATGTATTCTATCAGGGAGGATTATGAGATAAGACTTTGCAGAGTTTTTCATATTTCCAAAATGCCAACCTCTTCTTAATGAGAATATTAAGTAAAAAATTTTTTAGAACGTTTAACATGAAAAAGAATTCTGAGAGATGTATAAATTAGCTGCAGCTTGAACATTAGCTGTATGTAAAATCTATACAAGATTTAAGTACCAGCCAATGTGATCTGTGCCCTTAACATTATAACAATTCCACCTCTACTAGCAAGGGTTTCTAAGCAATGACTTAATTACACACTATCTTACATCCTTGGCATTTCATGATTTACCTCTATAGTGTGAGGAGTCAGTGTGGAAAGTTATTATGCTCCAGCAATCACACGCACAGACCAGCAAGACAAGGGGAATAGCTTCATAAATTGTTCAGAGGTTTCTGGGGATATTCATAGTGTAAAGTAAAGAAATTAAATTCCAGAAGCTTTAAATGGTTTCTCTGTTCATTATTGTAGATGGTAAACTTTTTTGTTAGTACCTTTAAAAGACATATAAACTTTTAAACTTTTGCATGCCTAATTACACTTAGCTGATGGCAGCATAATAAATAGTTGCAGTGCAACAAAATGATGCCTAATCATTCAGTAATTTTATATTTTATTGTGTTAAATATTTAATATGTACATGTAAAGTATTGGCACAGCACCATTAAATGTAGGTGTTTCAATCACTTCCATATTCACAGGTGCATATATTCATGCACCTAGGCATGCATCTACAAATATTTGTGAATGCATTGGCCACTCTCAGCAGCTAAATAAAAACCAGCTAATACCAGAGTAGAAGTGGTAGCAAAGTGGCAGTAGTGGTGGTAATTACCCTATAGAGATAATGGTGATACCCATCTCTTGGTAAGGAAAGAGGCAAGGATCAATTATCCTGGGTGAAACCTTAAAGAAGCATAACATGGCAACATAAAGAAGAGTTGTGGAAACATTTTTAAACATTTGTTAGCACATGTAATTTGTGCATAAATTAAGTTCAAATTCAAGTATAATCTTTGGTGATGATACTATGCTCAGGGGTTTTGCAATTTTAGACACACCAGACCATACTATGTACAGTCCTTAATGTTGCATATGAGTTTTATGATTAATCTCCATTAATAGACAAATATTAGTTTCACATGGAATCATACCCTAAAAAGTCAGTCAAACCCTAAACAATAGATCTGGTACACAATAGAATGTTATTTGATTAGAACCTCCTAACAAAAGCCAGATGAAACCTATTTATCTACAGGCCACATCACCACCGGTGGCAGGATATTGCTGGCTTAAACTCTTACTTCAAAGGGCCCATGCAAATTAGTATAAACATAAGAGGAGACTTTACGGAGCCATGGTTCGGTTAGAGGTAATGAGTAGTAATTAGTAATATTACAATTAGGGGGCTGAACAATGGCGTTCTCACCAGCCAGCTTATCTGTACATTTCCTAGCTCATAGTTTTGTAAAGACGGAGTAAACTTCTTATTTTTAGAAAGTGGAGTACTGCTTTGTAATTCTTGTACTTAATTGGGTAAAAGTCCTTTTCCACAAGCCACCATCTGTTTTGTGAACTTTGTTAGTCCTCTTTTATTTGATAAATTATGAACTGCTGTAAATGTGTACAGTTCATGTATATTGATTGTGACAAAGATGTACAGATTTCTATTTTAAATGAGAGATTTTTCTTCTCTATAATAAATTGTTTCTTATCTTGGCATTTAAAAAAAAACAAAAAAACGTTTAAGTCTCTCCAGAAGGACATATGGACTGTTGTTACATTGGAATGGAGCACGTGTCATGTATGAGTCAAGAAGAACTTTTGACGGTTGATTAACGGTTGATTGACGGTTGATTAATAATCATAGACGGTTGACAGTTGATTAATAATCATAGAACTTTTTATTGTGGGGAAACAACATATTTTTTATTGCGAGGGTTCATTAATTAATAATTAACTCACCCTCAAGTGGGGGACTGTTGATTTATGGCTATGGACAAAAATATTATTAATATATAGGTATGGCAGAAACATTGTATTGGTAGATTGATATAGAATGATATGGACGGTTAATCGAATGGCTTTGTTTGTGGGGTTGTAAAACTAGTCTGTCATGACCAGGTGTTGTGTCTTTTGTCATGTACCATATCCTGTGGAATGTATTTAGCATATACCTGAGATCTACTTAATTGTCCTTTGAACAAAAGATCGTATGCATGGAGTTCACAACACCCTGTTTATGATCCAGGAAAACAGGAAAAAAAAAAAAAACTTTGTAGTTTTCAATTAGATTTTGGGAAAATCCGTTTCACAGGCTTACGTAAATAAAATCTTTAGAGATATGAACTTCAAAGAGATTTGGGGTATAAGAGAGGAGGCCTAGCCAGTGGGGAGAGCGGGATCTTAGCAGGAGAAATGCTGTCCCACCGAACAGCTACAGGTATCATATTGTAACCTTATAGTCCTTATATTGTAACCTTATAGTATTGTAACCATTGTCTTATATGTTTTTGTATCGTCCTGTTATTATGTTCATTGTTATATGTATAGCTTAGTTTACAAACTTTATTACTGTGAAATGCTTCTGTGGCCTGTCTCTTAATCAAACTGTTGTGATATGAGCCATCTCTAGTTGCAAGATATCCTCATTTACGGGGAGAATATATTGATATGTCTATATAAATATTCATATCAAAATATCTCTATTAATATATATAAAATAGATTATTAAAAATATTCAAACCCACAACACTTAATTCTAACAGAGTGTGCAGGACTTAAACTTTAGAATGTGTCTATACACTAGCAGAATCCATTCTCTAAACCTACTCATCACCTTATTGACATGTTACAATATGGCACTAACAACTTACCCACAAGCAGCTATTGATGTATGGGAGGAGGGATGTTTGACATCATAAAGTTGCTGTACTGTGGAATGCAGATGTCAATAAACTCAAAATAGCCAAAACACAACCAGCTATTAAACAACTATTTACATATGAGAGGAGTCAATTTACATACTTGACTCCGGCTCCGGCTCAGATGGAGAGGCGGACAGCGATGGTGCTGTAGACGCTGGGAGTGGGGGTGCAGCGTCGAGGGAGGCTCCGGAGTCACCGGTCCTAGTGCCGGTTCCAGATCCCGTTGATGCAGGCGGTGCCGGGATGCTGTCCCTTTCCGGGGATTGTGTCCCGGAAACACTACTTGCGGAGGGGGAGGTCGATGGGGGGGCCGGTCGCTGGGCCGTGCTGCTATGGACACTTCGGTGTGTCTGAAGCGCAAGTCGTCGGACTACCCGGAGCCGTCCCAGTGGATTTCAGAGGTGGTGTCAGCGGAGCCATGTGGTCTGCCATCACCCGCGACCCCTGTGGCCGCCATAGAGTGCGACACCTCACCGGGTGCCGCTGTAGACCCGGGGCAGTCACAGGATCTGCAGCCTGCTGTGGTTTGCACAAAGCTCCCGAAGAATCAGCATAGACCCGCAGTGAGTCTACTGTAGGTCTCTTCCTGCAGATATTATATGTCTCGTGGACTGTAATTTGCGGGAGGAGCCTGCAGAGGGCACTTGGCCGTTTCCGGGAGTATGGTCGCTCGTGTCTTCCAGGAACAGTGGAGTGGCAGTCCTTTTCAAGAACAGGCGCTGTGAGGTGAAGAGGGTCGTCCACGTGGAGCGGGGGAGATGTGTGGTTGTATTTTTTGAGTTTGTGGGTGTTTTGTGTCGTGTTGTGGGGGTTTATGGGCCAACGGGGAGGAGGGAGCAGGGTGAATTGTTTGAGGCTTTGGGTATGTTTTGGGTGGGAGGGATCCGGTGGTGGTTTTGGGGG
>CM070032.1:185023134-185045690 GCA_036250615.1 Ptychadena robeensis
GCCCCCTAAAACCGGGTGTCCGCTCCATAAATAGCTACCCATTGGGGGAACGGGGGCACCGTGCTAAATGGCCAACACTCCCCCCACATACGGGGGCCCCCCGGCGGGCCACCCACGATGCACTGCAGCCAGTGCCCTTATTATGGGGCCAGACTTAGAATAGGTGGCGGAACTCCATTCCTGTGTGTTCCCCCAGAAAAAAAGCCCTGGTTTAAAGTATTACTAAAGTGGCTGCCACCTTTGGGAGTTCATACTAAGTACTTTGCTCAAAGAATTGATTTATTTCTCAAGAACCCTATCCTGGATGGAGACCTGGATGCTAAATACATTATCAGTCCCATGCTTCCACATAAGGCTATGTTCCCACACAGGTAATTAATTGCCTCGGGCTCGCACACGATCAGGCACGATTGACAAGGAGATTTTGACCCGCGATTCTTTTTAAAAATCGCCCCCATTATAAAAAAAATCGTGTCCATAAAGAATGAATGGATGAGATTTTTCAATCCTGTCCACATGCGATCAAAAATCGCCTCCATTCATGTCTATAGGCGCAATCAGAAAAAGAAAATTGCGACTGCCTGCCGTCGGTCCGAACGCGACCATGCATGATCACGGCCATCTGTTGAGTGGGGACAAGCCAATTCAACTGAATGGACACGATCAACGCCGATTTCTGCACGTGATTAAAATTGCAAGGTGATTAATCGCCTTTGTGGGAACATAGCCCATGGAAGGTTCAAAGTCTGCCTGAAAACCAAAAGGTTTGCCACAATAGTATGTATGAAGTGGGTCATTTTACATAACCAAAACAGGACTGTGTTAATTTTGCATATCATGTTATCTTTTTTAAGGATCTTTCCTTTTTTCCATCTGCTACTTCCATTTACATATAACCAATAGTGTTGATTGCAAATATTTATTGTAAATATCAGCACTTCAAGAATTCCTAAGGATCTTGAATATAGTGCTATATCTTCATAATCAAGAATATTCAAGACTTTTTACCATAGTTATTTTCAAAGCCTCTTAAGATGGTGTCATCCCCAGAATTGAAGCACTGTAAAACACAAGTAGTTTTGAAACACAAGTAGATTTTGCATACACTTGATTAAAAGTCAAAATTTATATTGTACTGTTTTCAGGACACCTATCTTCATCTCCAGCATGTGGTGATGATACCTTGTTTAGGGGGCATTGCAGCTCACTACCAGATAAACGCTGAAATTTTATGACCATCACTAATCCTGACAAACCCTTCACCTTCTTTCACATTTATATTTTACTGTGTGTAATGCATTTCTATTTTTGTCTTAAAGTTTAAAGCAGGGCTTTTTTTCTCAGAGAAAAGGTGGTGGAACTCTCCCCTCCCCTCCCCTATTGTAAATATCAGCACTTCAAGAATTCCTAAGGATCTTGAATATAGTGCTATATCTTCATAATCAAGAATATTCAAGACTTTTTACCATAGTACCTGGAACTAGTGTATGCTCATGTACAAACACAGATTTGTGCAATTAAGGTTATAATGGAGATCACAAATTCCTACATTTTCACATTTATTGCAAATATTATACCAATAAATTCACAATATTTCACAATCCGAATATTGTCTATGTTGCTCATCACTAATAAGCAATATGAAGGCTACAAGTTCATCACATGACCACCCTCCATTAATTAAATTACCAAAAGCAAATACAATGAGGAGGTAAATGTATTGATTACTGAATTGTTTATGATTATAATTACTATAGCATAAACAAATTGATGATATGCCTTTAGTCATGGCAAATTTATGTTTGTGTGACTCTATACTGCCACTTTAGTAATTACACTAATAAAGAGGCAATCTCCATGTAATTGTTCCTATCAGTGCATCATTTTGTAGAAATAGTATACAACATGCAGCTTTTACATTTTTTATGTGAACATTTTAATGTAGTCTTTGCTTTAGCTCCTATCATCAGCTCTACAGTACTTAGATGAAGCTCCACATCTTTCCTAACATTACTCATTACATCCAATTCACTGCTATGAACTATTTTCCCAAATTGTTAAACCATCCAGTGCAAGAAATCATAACTTGCTGAGCAGCTGTGGATCCCCTACTCTAATTATGTGAAATGGCTTTCTATTTCACAGGTAGTCCTTCAGGCGAATGAAATGCAGAAATTGGCTTTGGTAATTCTCAAACCAACCATTATCATCACAGCTTAGACTCCTCCAAAGCCGTAGACCCCGAGTGTGTGAAACCATAGGAACTAATGTATTATCCAGCAACATTTACTGCAAACATTCACTTAATAAGTCAAAAATACAGTTTTAAGTTCAGCACAGAACACTGAATGCATTAAGATGAGACTATAATTTTGCTCTTAGAGGGCAACATTAGATGAGTCACATCTACATGCTCATATGGTTACATAAAAGAAGTAACAACAAAACTGAGCATAGAGTTAAAGGGTTACTCCATGTTAATAAGTTGTTGTTTTTTTCAATACTCATGTTCATACTTCTGACCTAACTAAGTTAGTGTCCTATATCTCTTTCACAGGCTACATAATCAATATGTAAATAAAAACAAAACAAAAAGTATGATCACATAACTATGGCTGAGGGGCAATCCGGGGAAGTCATATGCAATAAAAGAACCACTTAAGCAAGCCGTAGAGGCTTCCACCCACGGCTGATCAACCACCGTGCCTGCTTGCAGCAACCAATCTGAACCAATCGAAATTCAGCCACTGTCGAAGCCTCCCATCTGGAGCGACCGATCCTGGATGCTCCAAAGATTGATCGGCCAAAGGACAGTCGATCGCATAACTTTGAATGGGGATCGGTGATCATCTGTGAAATCGCCAACACATCGCACCATCTATGGCTGGCTTAAGTGATTTTGCATGTATTTTCTTTACCTAGTTCAATCTCTAATTCACGTTTAGCTGCTTTTTTTTTCAGCTGTTTACAGGGAGCAGCAGCTGAAAGTCAAAGCTGATTTCTATCAGCTTCATTAAAATTTCACTTACATCTAAGCTGTCACAATAGTTCAAAGTCACTCCAAACATCATGCTAAAACAATATACTCACCTGCTCTGCTCTTGTCTGGGACAGTCACCATGTTTATTCCTAAGTAGATTTCAGTCACCCAGGGGTTAGTAGCCACAGTAACGCATTTTTCCACTAGGAGCCACCAGATATATTGTTTCTATTGGAAAAACATAGCTTCACAGGCTTGTATACAGATGTGATAATGTGACTATTTTAAACACCCCCACTGTCTTTGCAGAACAGCCACCAAGTCTATTGAAAAGAAAAGAAGGGCAATGGGGAGCAATCAGGATTATATCATTACAGGTAAGGATTAGTTCATCTTTAATTTTACAGTTCATCCCAATAAGAAAAGGTTGTCAGCAAGGGACATACATCTCACCAGGTAGGTTTAGGAGCTCTTTAAGGTGTAAGCAGAAAGAAATATACATTGGAAAACCTCTTTATAAATCCTTTGTATATGTTTATAGTTTTTCACCAATAGGTTATTTTCTGTTAAAAGCAAAAATAATGAATAAACAGGAATATAGGAAAATATTGGGTAGGTTCAAGCCTGCTTGTTTAATAATTGTACAAAAACTAATTGCCCTCTATTTGACAACAGTGCTACCACATAAGTAAGCCTCAAATTCAAAATTGGATATATATTTTCAATATTTAAAACTGAGAATGTACAGAGCAGATCATTTAGTCATTTTAAATACAGACATGAGAAAGATAGTGTTGGTCGGCATATGTATATTCGAGGAACGTTTGAAAGGAAAGAAACATTTGAAATTCGTAAAATTCGATATGACTGTATTGTATTTCCTTACATCGTGCGCGTTCCCAATTATTCACAAAGAGTCGCAAAATATGAGCACTGTGCATATTGCGCATCGCAATGCGCACAAATATGCACATTATGCCGGTAAACAATTTTGAAGCATAATATGGCGATTATATGCTATTGCGAATATCCGAGCGCACATGTCGGATATTCCTCGAATATATTAGAATTTTTAATATTGTCGCTCAACACTACAGAAAGAGAGACCTGCAAGGAATGTCTTGAGAATGTTTAATTGGCTACTGTTTAAGGTTACCCTTGTGGTCTTGTTCTTACTGGCTTCAGCTTCTAAAAGAGCAACATGTGCACGCTCACGGGTCATCTATCTGGCACATATCTAATGTAGCCATCCCTGTTTTCGAGGGATTAATTGATATTGGAAACAGGGATATCAGCCATGACAGTAAATTACAGCCGATGTCCCCATGCAAAACATCGTTGGAACTTGATGACACAGGTGTGCTGAGCCTCCAGCTCCTTCGACATCAGGCAGCAGCGCAATTACATGATTGCGCTGCTGCCAGGAATCATGAACAACTCGTATATCGAGCCGTGTGTTCCTGGCTGTACAGCAAGTTTTTGCAAAGCATTTGGAAAAGTTTTTTCAGCCTTTAATCAGATTTGTTAAAAAAGGAAAGCGGCTGATAAAGTTGGAGAATGTTAAACACAGATCTTAATGAGAATGTTGACCACCACTTAAAACAAACTTGTTAGAGACCTCAGCAGGATTTTAACAAGCTTTGAGTGGCTTTGATGTATACCAAAAGCCTGTTCATACTGATTTAAAGTGAAAATCAGTTGATTTAGCTCAAGCTAAATGGTACTTTAAAGGACAACTACATTTATGAACAAAATAAACTTTCCAACTAACCTATGTGCCTCCCATGCCCTAACCTAATCCCGCTTCCCCAGATTCCTACTTACTGACATATCTGAGGTAGTTGGGTATGTTTAATGCAGATTCCCCTTCAGTTCAGGGCCCCAAAGCGTAGAGATGGTCATGGAATTTTGACTAGTTTATTTGTCAGTTACTTGCAAAGCCCCTGAAAAAGGTATTATCACACAAATTGCTAGAGATGTGGAGAAGGGTTGTCGGAACATAAAAATAGAAAGAAAAAAAACAGAAATAGAGGAAATAACTAAATGTCAACAACTGCCGATTCCAATGCAAGCAGATGTCTTTTCTGGATTAAAGTATTAAAATCAGATTAGGTGGAGTTTAGCTGTTCATCCCTACACAAACTATAACTTTTAAGATTAGAAGTTTGCTGACCTTGTTTAGATGGCTAGCAACATGGAGCACCACAATCTGGATTGAAATGTATTTAAAGCCTACTTCTAAACAAGTTCAGTTTGAAACTTTTACCCTACAGACCCAGCATCTCATCTCCATATTGTACAAGATGTTTGAACCCGCATCCCACCCTAGAATCAGAGTAATTCAGGCTGGTTGGGCACATGATATGGAGATGACTATTTCAGATAAACATGGAAGGTCTGTTTGGCTGGCGGCTCATAAAAGCACATTTAGCTCTAGGCAGCAGGAGATAAATTATAAAAAAACTTTCTTTTTGGTATCACACACCTGAGCTTTTGCATAAAATTTATCCTGTGGTCCCATCTACATGTTGGCAATGCGACCAGTCCCAGTGTACACTTATACATGTCTTCTGGTCCTGTCTGCACATTGTGCCCTTCTGGCGTGAAATCCATAAATGGCTGATGCATATTCTTGAAAGGTAGCTTCCATTCACCTCTGCGTTTTACAATGTCTTTGGAATGCATACTATCCATTCATAAATTACAGGCCCGCACCCCACAAAGGCTAATTACAAATCTGTGAAGCCTTATTTCTCAACGACGTGCTTCACAAACAGTGATCCTGCAAGCCTAAATGCTCTATATTTTCCAGAATTTATTCAACCACCACCAAGAAAGCAAGAGGCCACAGTAATGTGTGTGGTGTGCTGCTATAAGAGGGGAGGACGGAAAAAACATACACAAGGAAACCCGCTACTGCTGCCCTGACTGGCTGTTCTCTGTTGTGGCTGTCGTTGTGTACCACACAAGGAAAATGCTTTTGGGGCTTACATTTAATTTATTTGTTAAATACAGAAAGTCTGTTTAGGTTTAATAAAATATTTCAGTAAGTTACAGTTTTTTTTTCATTAAAAAAAATTTAATGGTTTTGGTACAGAAATCTAGACCTCAGTGGACCACCAGGGAGGTAAAGGCTTATAAAGAATGAATGCAGTAAGTACTAAGAAAATCATGAAAGCAGTACAAGTATTAATGTATTTATAGGATTTTATATTTTGAAGCATGAGGGTGGAAAAAGTGCATGGCTTCTTTAAGTGGTTTCTCAACCACAAAATCAGGGCACTTCCTTCAGTTTTTTTTTCTTTCTGCACAGCCTACATAATTTACATTATGGTTTTAATTGAACTGTTTTACTGCTGGCATTGGGCAGCTACCCTCTCATTTCGTTTTTAATATCACCAAAGTGATTCCTTTGTGGGAGTTATTATACTAATGCATTTATGGCAAATTAATTATTTACTTAAATAAAAATGGATTTGTTTATAATCCGCGGACATAGATAGTTGCTTAGTAGAACTAAAAGCCCGATAGAACAACTGAAAGTAGCTTCTGTCGGTTTTTCAACTTAAAAACATGAGCTCAATAAACAACTAAATATTATTCTGGTTTTGCTAATCACTAATTCTTAATTGTACTTTAAGTCTTTTCTTTTCATCTTTGCGGCAAGCCAAATTTTAGAAGTCTTGTTAATCTGTCAACAGTTAATAACAGCTTATTTTAAAGACGTATGAAACACTTATTTGCTAAACAATTTGATAAATCTTAAGCACAAGCTCCTATAAGCAATTTCTTTTCATCTATAGCAGAAATTTAATTAGAAATGGAAGTATTTCAAGGATAATAGGGTACATTAAAGCAGAATTATAGCTTTTATATTTGATTGTGGTCAAATGCAAAGGCATATAAAAATAATGGACTAAAATGTAGGATATTAAAATATAAATAAGTTATGCTTTATTGAAATGTGCTTCTTTTTCTATTAAGAATGTACAATAAATGTAAAAAAGACGTGCAAACTCAGTGACAGTTGGCAAATGTGATAGGAAAACTTGAACAAATCTCACTTTCAAAACTAGTAATACTACTATATCAGGCTGCAACGTTCTAACCATTCTCTAGATATCTACAAAAATTCTAAAGGCATATTTAAAAAACAGTAAAAGCACATATATAGGAGGGATTAATCTGCAGGCATTTTTATTTGGCATCACATTAACTAATTTATAAATAAATTATTTAGGTGTTGGTCACTCAGGATTTTGCCTTAATCAGGGAAGTGTGTACATTCAAATCTAAGAGCTAATTCAAACGCAGTTTTCATGTTGGTTGTTTTTGCACATTTAATCTCATGGAAAAGACAAGTCGTTTTTCTAAATCATTGAAGAAAATAAGAGCTGTTAAAAATGCTGTTGTCAAATGGTCACATTTAACTTTTTGAATTAGTGATAAGCAGCATAGGCAATATTTGTATTCACACAATATTGCAATTTTTTTGCCTTATCTTCACAGTAAGTTCTAAATTCGACAATTCGTGATCTCCTGTCATTATTATTATAAAAATTGGCACTTGTACAGATGCATATTGCGAACACAATTTGTGTTGTCACAACGACATCTAGTGGCTGAATGTTTAATCACCACATGAGACAACACTCAAAGAAGTAATTCATTGCAAAAACCGTCACTAGTAAATGCGCATATTGCGAATGCAATGCATGGTACTTTCCCTAGAATCTCAAATATTTGAGATTACAAAGGTATAGCACTATATTCAAGATCTTTGCGAATTCTTGAAGTGCCTAATGTTAGGTTTCATGGTCATTTGGGTTCTCAACTATCCTCATTGACTTCAGTGGGATAGCTCTGAAGTCACCTGTCAGCACTTTGCAGAGCACCTTCCAGGCGTTTATTAGCTGTAAAAAAATGACTAGGCATGAAGAAGGACGCTTGACTGTCTCAAACCACCTCAAAGTATATTTATTGATTGTGACCTTTTAAACAAGTGCAATATATTTTACTAAACATCAACATGTTTTCATTTCACAATAAAGTTTTTTCTAAAAACATTATTCAAGTTAAAGTTGCAGACATAGCCAAACTTAGTGCCCTACCATCAGGTAGGAATACAACACACATTTTCTTTAATAAAGGTGACAGTCCTATCAATTTGCAACTAAAATACAAAGAGAAGTTGGAGAGGTTCCTGAAGGAAAAGGTCTCAAGTAAGAAAATAAAGACAGAAAGCATTATTTTTTTCATAAACTAAGGAAGCAGCACAGGGTTCGAATTATGCTCAATGAATTTCAATGGCCAAGCTTTGATCAATTAAATTTTTATCCCAAGTCAATTGATACTATCTTTCAATGTGTACACTTTCATTCATACCTATTCATTCACAAATAGGACTCATAAAAAATCATTGATTGGAAAAAAACCTAAACAAAAAATAGGCATGGATTTGCTATTAACAACCTCTTCTTAGATCCTAAGTATTAAATCCGCATTTAATCATATTGTTAGTCGCGTACTAATAGCCCCACCTGACGATATAAACACCCCAAAACTAAAATGACAGATTCCCAAGAAGTTTGTCTACAATTGTCAAGTCCACTATGGAACTTAAAATAACAGCTTTGGGCCTTGTATACACCATCTTTTTTTCCCCTTGTTTGGCCCTGTAAAGAACCCCCCTGGCTAATCTGGAGCAATTAGAATTGCCAGGAAGGATGTGGTTACACAACCATTATAATCAATGGATGTCTCAGACTGACGGGTACAAGATTACCTGATTAATTAACGCTGATGCACCCTTAAGAAAATTTGATATTAGATTGATATTTTTATCTGCAGATTTTAGAAATGTGAACAAACCTGTTTTCATAACTAAGGTTTCTTAACACCCATATTATACCACCAATCAGGATACTTAAAATACACAGGATTCAAGATCATCAGGCAGGAAGTATGACCACCGTCTTTGCCAAGTGGAAACAAAAGTCTTTACATGTTTGGCATCTTGCAATCCTAAACAGTACCACAATTATTATCTAATTACTGATGTTGATTTCTAATCCTAATCACACAGAGCTCTGCCATAGTGTTTTCTTTCTCATTTATCCTACTGTTTTTACTCAATAAAAATCATTCGCTTTACAAATGAAACCCCACCCTGGAAAATGTTTCATCCACCATTGTTAAGGGACATGGCAATTAACACAAACTTAAGCCCCCCATAGACGGGCAGACTCCTGGCCATAGTTGTAGGAGACCAACCTGCGTGCGCGCTCCCGCCGATCACATCAAGGTTGGTCTGCCGCAACTATGTGGGAGCTAGTGATGGCCGATGTGGATGTTCGCCCTCCTTCTCGCCGGCGAGCAGTGCGGGTGTTCGACCCGCTCCGTTCGCCGGCAAGAAGAAGATCACTATTCTTCCTCCGGCAGGATCAGAACCTGTGTGATCATGCCGGAGGAAGAATCTTTTCACTAGAAGACCGGGCGTAAAGCCGGTCTCCTAGTGTATAAACCGTCTCGGAGCAGGAAGTGACATCAGTGACGTCACATCCGGCTCCCTTACCCAGGAACTATGCGTTCCAGGGACCGGATATGACGGCACTGACGTCACATCCGGTTTTTCGCGAACAGACGGACGGCGGACGTCTTTAGAAGTCCGACCCGCCCGTTCGCGGACAGTCCTGGCCGATGTTCGGCCATCACTAGTGGGAGCCCACCTTGAATTATGTAGTAAAAAAGCCGGCAAGTCGGGTCGCACACGGATCCGACATGCCGGTTTTTTTTCTCTACAACTGCGATGCAGAACAGCTGCAGCTTGTAAACAGGGAGGGGGAGTCTCCTCCCCCTCCCTGTTAATTGGCTAGTCGGATGGGAGTCCTGTGTGTCAGTGCAAGACATGTAGCAGACTGATTACAGCGTGGTGACGTCACCACGCTCTAATCAGTCTGCCAAAGGTCTGCCATAGATCGAGGTGTCTATGGCAGGCTTTAGACCTCAAATGAGCAACAAAAGAAAATGTGTTATTATTGAGAGCACTAAAAAAGTTTTGTAGACAATAGTTCAAGTTTAGATCTCTCCTATGACAAATATGCCTGTAATCCGTAGCCAACACAAGCATCTTTTGAGCTGCAAAGTATATAAGTAGGCACTACTTCACAGTGCGCAATTGATTTTTATGATGAGAGCACTTATAAAAGATGTACACTCTTTTTCTTAGCAGAATAGTTTATTGAAAAGTGTTCATGTGATAGATCTTTAAGCTATACACATAGTAAACAATTACATATGGTGTAAGCTTGCAAACATAATTTATATGGGACAGTGTCTTATATTAATTTTTGCTCCCAAAGATGTCCTACATCTTATTTTCGGAGGATGTCTTATTTTTCCATGAAGAAGAATACGGCACGGGTATCAGGATGGGGGGATTACTTAAAATGACACAGGGGGGATCAGAGGGGGGAATCAAAATGGCACAGGAGACTCAGAGGAGGGGATAACCATTTTAGTAACCCCTTCTGATCCTCCTGTGTCATTTTGATTGCCCCCTCTGAACCCCCCTGTCCTGAGTTACAGTACCGTATTTTCGTGCCTTTTTTTTCGGGGAGATGCTTTATATTTCAGCGTGAGGCAAAAATTTTAGGGTGCCTTATTTTCTGGAAACAGGGTAGCTATACACGGATCAAATTTAGCTAGATCAATCTGAGATTCGATAGTCTGGTGAAATTAAAGGATAGACTGTCAGTTTAACATTAATCAATTGTACCACTCAAAACAATAAATTGCCCACTCTGCATGCTCCATAGAACCATTTAATTGCAAAATGAAACAAAAAGCAAGATATCAACAATTAAAGTAGATGTCCACATTGGCAGTCTACAGAACATACTTTTTTTTTTTTTTTTAATTAACCTATGGACAGACTATGAACTTGCATTACAAAATGTACAAAGACCTGTGTTAGTGTAATCACTCTGGAATAATACATAAAAAACTTTAAAGGAGCTCAGTTTTGTTTCTTAGTGGCTCAAATCTCTTCCCCACTTTTGAAGGCTTGTGATATGTGTAAAATTTACATATAGAGTACTGTAAACATGCTAAGCCACATTATAGATACTTTTTTTTATTATTCGAAGTTTACTCAGAACTAGTAAAACAACAATATTTTGTTTGACAAATAAATGACCGGATACTACAGAGATGGGGCATGGTAGGACGTCCAAGTCACATATCCTTACAATTCTATTGTGTAAACAATATTATTAAGAAAAAGCAGCAAAACCTCTATACACAAAAATAATTATAATACCAGTCGACCAAACAAGGCCGGGGGCGGTCTAGATGAAGGAGTAGAGATGGGGTGGGTGGAGGCAGAAGAGGGAGCACCTCCCTCCACTGGACTCACGTGGTGGGGGGGGGGGGGGGGGGGGGGAGAGAAGAGCAGAACCAAGCACCAGATAGCCAATATATAGAAGACTGTCTATGATAGTTAATGAGGTCTGGTTGTTTGAAAGTGGTGTTGAGGTAGTTTAGATCCAGAAGCAACTGGATACAGACATGTCTCGGTGTAGAGGATATGTAGGAAGTTTTGATGCTCTCTTGCTGGCTACAATGAGTTGGGCTTGGGGGAACAGTTTATTGCCTCTTTTTCTGAACCTCACTATTAGCAAAATTCTTAGACTAGATATTTTTTTTAACTATAACTTGTCCAATGATCCTCTTCTTAGCAGATCCCAGTTCATCGAAAAACATCCAAAATTACTGTTGCTTGTGACCCATTGAAATTGTTGACATGTGCTCTACTAATTCTTTCCTAGTCTTTTGATTTAGAAAGGCTTTACTTTTTTTTCTGTATTAATTACTGGTAGTAAAACCAGCCACGTCAAAATAAATTCAAACAGCGTGGCAATATTTTATTGCATTTTTAGGAAGGTAAATAAATTTAAATCAGAGTAATTTGTTTTAATGAACGGTTAACTGGAGTTCACCATTTATGTTCTTATTTTATTTCTCCTGAAATGTGTTCTTTTCTAAAGCACATGGTGATTCTTCCTGTGACCTTGAGGAAACAATAGAAGGATGTAGTTATGTTTATAGCAATATAAAACAATACAGCATGTTTAAACTCTCTTGCTAATTTGTACAACCAAATGGCCTTAGAAAAATTCAACTCCATTTAATGCATGGTTTAAATTGAAGCAAGTTATTTCCCCTGTATATTAGCTCTAATGTGCTAAACATTAAAGGCTCGCTTATTTAGATTGACAGACTTCAAGCATTAAAGGTGGATAGCTTGAAGCCATTCCATTCCCATCAGTCTTTTAAGTAAAGTTCCTAACTTATTACAAGGTCTAATCAGCAATAATTCCTTGAGCCCCAATGTATAAACCCTGTAAATATATGCTAGATTTGTGAA
Organism: Ptychadena robeensis; assembly: GCA_036250615.1. NCBI lineage: Eukaryota > Metazoa > Chordata > Amphibia > Anura > Ptychadenidae > Ptychadena > Ptychadena robeensis. The sequence continues at coordinate 185,035,542 of CM070032.1, forward strand.
GCCTGTTTAGCATTCATAAGCAACACACAGAAAGTTCCACTCGGAGATTCCTAGACATCACTTAAATTATATTACATTGTTCAAGGACACGTTTGGCATCATTATTTTATGTGTGCATATCTGCTTATTAACATTTTTGACTTCAGTATAATATTCACACGAATTGCATCTAGATAGCTGCTTAACACACTTGTTAAAACAAGAGGTACAGGAAGCAATTATAAACCAAGAACCAGTGTACATACTGTGACTTAAAGATTTCTTTGACACCCAGATGTTAAATCACAAGTGTAATGTAATTGTAATTGCTGAAGAAAAGGTGGTAGTTTGCCATCTCAGAGAATCAATAGACAATGGAGACTTTCCTGTCATTATTAAGTCACATATGCAAGCAGAATATGGAGCAGCCATTGCTAACTCTCCCTTATGAGATGTCTACTTTGGTTTAAACAGTTTTAAAGGCAGAAACCTGAATCTCATATTTATATCTGGGTTTCTGACTTCTGTATTCCTCTAAGAATTGGTTTATGGTAAAAAAAGAGACAACACTGTTTATGTGACTACAATAAACTAATATTAATAAGTAGTGACATTGTTAGATTTAATCAACCTCCTACACATATTGTATATTCAATTAAACAGGAGAAACATAATGACCAAAGATGACCAAAGATATTACAATTGGTCATTAAGTGTATTTTGGAAACTGGGTGGTTGGGTCAAAAACCTGTGCTAGACCTCGATATTACAGTCTGTACATTGACACCTGCGAATTCTAAACGCTTGGGGGAGGCAGATTTTTGTCCTAATGCACTTGCTTGTACTTTTAGAGTATATCTTAATAAGGATACAGAAATTAATCCACCGTGCTTAATACAGAGAATCCATTCAAAATATTTTTTAATCATGAAATGCAAATAAATAATATAATATCCAACATGTTTCAGGGACTCAGCAGTTTTTCTTCCTCAGGGCTTTTTTAATGCTTGAAGTTGCATATTAGATTTCTGGTATGTTCTGTAGAAATTGATATTAGTAATTTTCATGTGTGATTGCCATGTGTTACAAACAAAGGTACCAAATTGAGTTGATTTTGAATGGAGGTTGTGTTCTTACTGCACACATGATCTGTGTGTAGTGTTAGTGTGTAGCACTAAAAGCAGCCTTTGTAATTATTGCTATAAAATATAAGAAATACATTAAAGCCTTTCCCATATTGCTATTCAAGCCTCAGGCAATGGTCCCTACACATTTTACAAATTGCTTCAATCTGCTACAATGTTAGATATGTTAGAGCATGATCTCATGCTCCCTTGGTGCAATTGCTGATATTTTCACCCTTCAGAAACCATAGCATGGTACATACTAACTTAAGATTCAGATTGTAGAGATTCAGAATTTACATTTTTAAAGGTTTGAAATCTAATGGGGATGCAGATAAAAAGCAGAACTAAAATATTATGGTAATATAGGTCTTTACAGGATAGAAGAAATATTGATCTTCAAAGTTAGCATTAAGCTAGAGTGGCACATCTTCAAAGAATTGAGTCTGCTGTGGAAGATGCATTCAATTTCCATGTTCAAGTTCCATGAAGTGGAGCTCAAATTCTGCCATATGGTTATTACTGCTGAAATTAATCCAGATGGATTCTCACCATGCATTTTACCCTCTAATGTGTTTTCCATGGAAATTAATGGAAAAGCTTCACAAAGCATGTCAATACCTGTTTATCAAGTATTGTCTATTTTCAGTATGCATTGCAATGTACTTTGTATTGAGCGATGCATCATAACACACATGATAGGTAAACATGCAGGCCTTATCTTGTGTTGAGAAGTGTTTGATACATTGATCGACCATGGTTAAACAAAATCACCCGATATTCATGTTTTATTACCACATTGCATGGGATCTGTTATACATATTTGCATATTACTCAGGAATTGGAAAATTTGGCAACTTCAACTTCAAGTTGAATGGTGTATGGGGGCCTTAACATGTATAGCACTCATGCTATCAGTTTAAAAATCTGGGGTGCTCACTAGAGATGGTCGAATTTTTCGACTTGCTAATTTTGTGAGCTTATTGCAAAGCCTCTGAAAATGTTATCATCACCAAAATTGCAGAAGATGTAGAGAAGGGTTGTGGAAACATTTAAACATGATATCATCACCAAACTTGCTGGAGATGTAGAGAAGGGTTGGGGGTATACTACTAAAGTATTTCTCTAGTACTTGTAGTTTTTGCATGAATTAAGTTCAAAATCTAAGTCGAAATTCCGATTTTCAAAATTTTGACTTGACTTTGAACTTAATTTTTGCAAAACCTACAAGTGCTAGAGCATCACTTTTTTTCTTTGTAGTATACCCCCAACCCTTCTCTACATCTCCAGCAAGTTTGGTGATGATATCATGTTCAGGTGCTTTGAAATAACTTGAAATCGTCGAAATGAACCATCTCTAGTGCTTACCCCATACACCTCTGTTTAGTTGTTGTCTTTCTTCCTTGTAAACTGTTAAATACCAATAAAACGTATTGTTTAATAAAAATGAAGGTAAAGCTGAAGTTTAGGTAGATTAAGGTTAACCAATGGATAAATTTCAATACTTTAAGTCCCCCATACACATATAGATTATGGCCCGATGTTTTGGCTGATTGACCATGCGTGATGTGTGGTCAATTGGTCTTAACATCGGGTCACGATCGGCCCGGACACCCTTTGCGTGCCAGCGCTGTGTGTCGGGTTGGCAGACCAGGCAGACAGCTGCTGGCTGTGCTGTGTGTCAGCACGAAGGGAGAGAAGCACCTCCACCCTTTCTCCCTCCCTCACAGGGAAAGAAGAAGAAGGCAGCCTGTTCCTCAGCCCGCTGGATCTGAGATCCCTTGCAACTGAGGAGGCATATACCCATACTTTAGATGGGGACACTGCTCTTTAAGCTTAAGATCAGCACCCGATTTTTTGGCCGACCGATCGGCGAGAGCCATAAAATCTAAACGTGTATGGGCCGCTTTAATTTTACTTGTTTGATTTGTTTAACTAATCTCATATACACATCAAATTTCCCACAGAAAAAACTCCAAACAACACATGCTTAGGGCATGCCCCCACAGGTTTAAATCCAGTGACAATACTGACAGCCATTGACTTCATTGGTGTTCATAACACTCCACAGAACAAGCAGAAGAATAAGCATGAAAGACTAAAGCCAAATATGTTTATTTGCATGCTGGTTCTGAGTCAATGACTCAAAGAGGATCCATATGACAGCCAGGCAACCAACATATGTGGAATTAAAAATTGGCAGCTTTCACATTTGTTTTTGAAAATGTTCTTATTTACTTCAGCTGTTCTCTGGTTGTTCAGATAGATATTAGATGAACATAATCTCAACTTGAGCTTTTTCTGCTCAGATCTTCTACCATTGTTATTTTTAATTAATAATAGAGCAACTTTATTGTCTGTGATCCTGTAAAAGGTTTAAGAAACAAGTCTACATACATTGATCAACAACAACATCAATGTCATAGAAGTCAGATGACTGCTATGCAAATGTAAGTGATTCAAATAAAATATAAATTATACAGACAGAAGATAGACAAAAACAACCATCATGGACCATTAAACGCAAGTAAATAGTTAAAAAAAATCACATATTGCTTTAATCTTAACTCCTTTCTTCCTTAACTATATGATGAAAACTTTGATTTATTAAAGAAAAAACTTCAAACTTCTAATCATGTTTTTTATTTTCATTGTATCAAATATAAAAAGCATAAACAAACGCATCTCATTTAGATGGTAAAAAAAACCTGCTTTGGGGAATATTGCAAATTATCATACAAGTCATATCTTTTCTTGTTCGCCTGATAACTACAGGCATATTCATTAATTTATGTTTTGGGAATTTTCTTTTAAAAAGAAAGTAAGGCTTAGCTTTACATATGTTGTATATAATATAATACTGTATATAATAATATAATGTATACAATATAATCTAAAGTGCAGACTAGTGAGCAAAGTTTGAAAGATGACAAGTTCTTATATTCTTACAACATATTGATTTACAATCTGTCAGATATCTGGGGCAAAGTGGATTTTAGCAAAACCATCATAATACTGGTTTCAAGTATCAGGTCTGTGAACAGATTATTCAACAGTGTGATGACCAAGTACAAAGCTCAACCAGTTTACTGGCCCTGCTTTTTCCCTTTCCCACCACCATCACCCCTCTTTTGGATTATGATTGCATCTTTTTGTGAGTAATGAGGTCTTGGAAACAGAAAAATGTTGACCAGAAAAGTTAAATGCTGCTTACAAATGTTTTAGCTGTTTTTGTTAATGGAGTCATGAGAGGTAAATATGTAGAGGAGTGCATGTAATAAGTTTAAATAGCTTGTTTTGCTAAAAGGTTTACAAAACAATGTGGTGGTATCTAGTAAAAGCCAAAGTACATTTTGTACTGCACTAACAATAGGTATGCTATGCCGTAAATACATTATTTTACAATAGAAAGTAACTTCTGGTAGCATGTCAAGGTTCGTCCTTTATTCATAACTTACAATAACATAATAACATACAATGCTTAGAAATTATCCTGTAGTTATTAAAAACATTACATATAAAGATGGCTAGTTGTACAACAAATGAAACATTCCTGTAATTTCAATGTGCATTCTTCATTGCTTCCTATAGTGTATTATAATAGCCTTTTAGGTACTGGCACAATAATGTGAATTGTCCAAGCATAGGTGAAAAGTAGTTTACAAAGTCTTTATAACTAGAACTCCTTTGCTGATACGTGAACAGTTATATACATTGCCTGACCAAAGTCGCCATTTGATTTAACTAAGCAAATAGGCACCGGTCTAGGTCCAGCAACAGTTTGTGCTCCAAGAATGAGGTCAGCTGATTACCTGAATATACTGTATGACCAGGTTAATCCATCAATGGATTTTTTCTAGTATTATGCTAGCCATACACAGCCCGATAAATAGCCCGATCAACCAAGCCCGATCGAAGTTTGCAGATAAAAAAATCGGCGTTTTCTCGGATGATCTAACAAAAAAACCCACATAGGAAAATGATTTTTGAACGATGTAACAGTTTTGATCATACATCATAGTCGGAGTTTATCCTCATTTTTGTTGTCCAATTTTTCATTCAATGGGAAGTAATAGTAATATCGGGGATGATCGGTGTTCATTTAGTCGGGCGCTACAAGAAAAGCAGAACGATGTAACTGGACCGATTAAAATTTTCCAACATGTCCGATCATGTGATGGCCGATTTTCCGCTAAATTTTGATCGGGAAAGCTCTGTCGGACCATGTGGGCAAAACCCGATTTATGCCTGATTAATGAAAAACTTCGATCGGGCTTGGTTGATCGGGCTATTTATCGGGCTGTGTATGGCTAGCATTAATCTGGCTCCAATTGTGAAAGAGTGATTGTGGATCATGAGATATGAGATAACTTTCACACATGGATTGGCTACCACAGAGTCCTGAGCTCACTGAGAATCTTTGCGATGTGCTGCAGAAGGCTTCGCTCACTCTATCATCTACCATCATCAATGCAAGATCTTGGTGAAAAATGAATGCAACACTGAATGGAAATAAATCTTGTAACATTGCAGAAGCTTATTGCAACAATGCAACAGCTAATGCGTGCCGTAATCAAAGCTAAAGGTGGTTCAACTAAATATAAGAGTGTGTGAGTGTTTGGAAGTGACTTTATTTTTGGCCTGGCAGTGTAGGTTCCTGTCCTGCACCTAATTCCTCATTTGCTGGCTGATGGACAATGGGCTTAATTTAGCCCCTTTCTCTCCAGTCTACTGTCCCTTGCTCACACCTTCCATTTATTGGGTTTTGTTTTATACAAAATTGATAGCAGTAAGTACAGACATTGTGTGCGGGGTTGGGGGAGTGGCTGTTAATGGCTGTCAATCATTTCCAAACACCCATATGTTCTCCTTATGAGCAACATGTGATATTGTACCTTAATATATTTAAATTGAATGCATTTAAAAATCAATCACTTCCTAACCTGTAACTCTTCCTGAAGATGTAAAAAAGCAAATAGCCTGTAAAAAAGCATCAATCCACCATCCTTATTTTACATTTTCATTACATATATTCACCACATGACAAAAAGATGAGGTATGAAAAAACTGTAATTACTATACGTGCTATCTTATCTGGTGAATAGAGGCTACAAGACATTTGTAGAAGCTGACACCTGAAGGACCTTGAAAGATCAAAAAGATATGTGTAGTATATACAGTACAAAGACAATGGAGCAATCCAATTAACCCTTGGACCAGACAATGAAATTGCTTCCACACAAACCAAAAGACAAATATATGATCACATTATAGTCTTGTCACTCTTACACCCTGCTGTCCAATTAAATGAAACTCCCTGTAAAATAAAACATTGCGAAGACAACTCACACCATCACTTTGAAAAAAGTTAATAGGTTTGTAAATTGCTAAGAAAACGCATGAATTTCGGCAGAATTTCTTTCTAGGCAAATATATTTCTATACTTTTTGATGTTCAGATGTCTACACATGGTCTATTTCTGGTCTCCAGTTCCTGAAACTGCTAAATGATACAATGTTGAGGTCCTTTTGAACCAACCACCCATATAAAGTCACTACAAGTAGTCTAATTTGATAATTCAATTTTGCCTGTCTAACACGTTTAGCCAGCAAGAGACCTAAGCCATATGTCTTGTAAGGGAGCTGTGTAGATGATGTGGCGGGATGTAAACAACATACAGTTACAGATAGGGAAGTCAGTTAATACATTATGAAGTTGGACACCAACGTCAATAACAAGACATTGGGTATTTGTGCAAGGTTATTTTCATGTGATTGGTGGTGCCAATACCATGTCCATTGGGGTATCAAACTCTTTTTTGGCTTCAGAAGTTTTTTCTGCTTGTTTACCAAAACATAGAGCAAGAATAACACCTATAATGCAAACAAGTCCCTTTGTCACTTTTTTTTTTACAAAACAATCAACTTATTCGCATAATTGTATGTCTCTAGATTATGGGCTCATTTACACTGGTGGTTTTTAACTAGTGTTGAGCGAGAATATTCGAGATTCGAATATAATCAACGAATATCCAGTATTCGAAAATTCGCAATGGCGGATATTCATCATATGCGAATAATTGCGAACAGCCGCCCGCAATGAAAGGCAATAGAATACAGTCAGTCAAATCAAATTAAATTAATTTTAAATGTTCCTTTGTATATTCGAAAAATTACATGAATTCAAATATACCATATGCTGCACAACACTATTTTTAACCACCAGGTAGTGATGGCCTCTAGGCAGGAATTTGAATTGTCAGTGACGTCACATCCAGTACCTGGAACGCATAGTTCCTGGTTAAGGGAGCTGGATGTGACATCACTGACGTCACTTCCTATTCTCGAGACGGTTTTTTACTAGGAGACCGGCTTCATGCTCGCTCTTCTAGTGAAAAGATTCTTCCTCTGGCATGATCTCGCTGCTTCTGATCCTGCCGGAGGAAGAACAGAGATCTCCTTTTCGCCGGCGAACGGCGCGGGTCGAACACCCGTACTGCTCTCCGGCGAGAAGGAGGACGAATATCCATGTTCGCCGCGGGCAGTTCAGCCATTACTACCACCAGATAAACGATCCATAAACATAACCGACTGGTGGTTGCAACATTAGGAGTCTGCTGGACGGTTTTCGGGCTTTAACCCGATAGTACCTCCATTGGGTCCTAATGTAGGTGACCTGAGAACACCTGCACTATTTTTCAGCCACTTGCACTGTAGTAAGGGCTGTGGGCTGAAAGCAGCCCGGGAAACGACAGTGTAAATTTTGCCTAAATGTAGAATGAATATTATCCCTGTGCTAAATAAAAATGTGTAATTTAATCTTTCTGAAAGTTAAAACTTTTTAAGATATGCTGAAGGGATAGCTGATAAACTGATGGGTTTGCCTTCTGTATATCATACAGTAAATACCATACACAGTTTATATGGCTACAAGTAGACATGTTTTCAATATATATCCATAGTCATATTATTATTGTGGTTTTCAAACAACCCAACAAATGCAATAGGGTTGCTTCCTCTTTGGTCTTCTCCCCAATGTTTGTGGTGCTTGATTAGTAATAGAATTGGGCTAATGTGATCACATAATTTAATATCTGTCCAGGAGATGGGTTCATTGTGGCTTGTGTTCACAGTTTGTCAGATTCTGTTTTTGATCATATGGTATGTTATTCAGCACTGAAATGCTGAGGACTTCTTGGACTGTAGATGAAGTAGGACAACATTTGGAAAAAAGATGCTGAATATGTGGTTTGCTAAAACACATAAAACTATGCACTTCTCTTTGTCTTACCACCTTTATTTTGAGTGTTGATTAATAATTATACTAAGAACACAGTTGTAATTTAATCTTGGTACTTTGCTAATGGTAATGACATTAAATAGACTTTCCATTAAGGTTACTGAATGTTGTTCAGATTATGAACATTACAGATTATGTCTGGAATAATTTGTTGTGAGGACAGAAGAAAACACACAATACAACAAGAATGTTGAACCATCTGGATTTATTTTGTTCTGTCTAACATATACAGCCATGCTCCAGTAACTGTAATACCTGTCTTTCAAATTTGAGTCATTTTACACTGACTTAAACAGTGGATATACATTATGCATTTCCTATTAAAATGCCAAATGCCTTAAAGGCAAATGCCTTAAATTATGCTTCCTAATCCAGTGTCCTTACATAGACATGCATTTAAAGATAGGGGTCATGCCAAACCTGGTCTGTAACTGAGTGATAATTGTCGAATGCAAGAAGAATAACATTTATATTCTTATGAACCACACAACTGCTTTGACAGGAAAATAGAAGTTACACTATAGCTAGTTCAATGTCACTATCTTTTGTTTTTAGTTCATTTAAACTTCATGGGGATATTAATACTGTTTTCAAATGTAATTTTACTGGTTTATCTACATTTGCATATAAATGAATAATAAAAGTTACATTGAAATTTATAATGACATCAAAGTCAAAACTTTTTTTTATTGCGTAATTTGTCCAAAATAGATTGCATTCTTATACCTCAATGAACTAAAATGTATTTACTGCATACTATTGGCTAGTTTACATACATACAAAATAGAATAATCATATGAATAAAGTATACTTAATTTCTATGCAGTTGATAAACAGTTTTAAAAAGTATTGTGCTTTAAATCACTTAAAGCGGACCTACCACCTGGGAGGTCACTCAGCATTATCAGCTGCAGCTCAGAGTTTTTTTGATATCCTTGATTGTAGAAAACAAATCTTCTTCTGACGCTGGAGAGGAGCTTGTTAGGAGTGCTCCCCTCCCACTGCATTACATCGCGCCTAGGCAGCCAAAGTGGTGTGTGGGATATCTCTCCCAGGCAGTAAATCATCAGCAGCTAATCCCCCTCTTCACAACCCCCCCCCACCTACGAGTCTCTTCAGCTCCGATAGAGAAGAGAACTTTTGAACGGAAATAATGATTCTCTGTAGGAATGTTTACAAGGAGAAGGGAGAGACTCCCTTCTTAAAACAATGGGATAATAAATTGATGTTTGCAGATTCAACATAGATGCAGGCATTAGGTACATGTCGAGGTTTTGTCCATTGTGGTTTATGACGTGGTATATTGTTGTGTCATAGTTAACCCATATAACTAGACCTATTTTCATAGGCATGTCAATCCTTATATTTGTTTCCAAAATAGAAGGTAAAAAGAATAAATAGTAAGATTTCAGATTATGTAACAAGTTAACAAAGTATACAGAAGAGTGTTGACTATGGATAAATAGGCCATTGTTCTCTTAGAGCCTAGAGAAAGACCGAGGTTAATGATTGTTTATCTGTATTGTCAATTGTATAAAATTAGGAATTTCCAAAAATTATATTCACGGTACTCTAGTGTCCTTTGGTGGTAGAGCTAAATTTAAGGCAGGTATTGCAAAATATTTGGCTAACGACTATTCATGATGTCACTAGTTATTGATTGATTTGGCCTCACCTATGCCGTGAATAGGATATACAGGGAGTGCAGAATTATTAGGCAAATGAGTATTTTGACCACATCATCCTC
>CM070032.1:185053419-185085285 GCA_036250615.1 Ptychadena robeensis
CAGCACTCTAAAAATTGCAAAAGCTTCTGAAGCGGGATCATCGAACAATCAAGCGTTTCAGTCAAATAGTCACCAGGGCCGCCCGAAGCATGGGGCAACAACAAAGGGCCATAAAACTAATTCTGTCCCCTGACCTGCAGACAAAGTCTAAGCGGTGCAGCTGCCAAGATTCCACTTGCCACCAGTTTGGCCATCTTTCAGCGCTGCACCTGTGTAAACATCATGGAGTGCCCAAAAGCACCAAGGTGTGCAATTACTCACATGGACAGAAAGGCTGAAAGACGACAGCACCAATGAACAAGACACACAAGCTGAAACGTCAAGACTTGGCAAGAAATATCTCAAGACTGATTTTTCTAAGGTTTTTATGGATGATGAGAAATGGAGTGAGCTTCGATGGGCCAGAATGGTATGGGCACGTGGCTGAGTTGCTAAAAGGGCACAGAGAGCTCCACAGTAAGGACTCAGAAGCCAGCAAGGTGGAGTGTGGAGCAGTTATCTGGTTTGGGCTGGTTCATCAAAAGATCAGGCTTGTGGGGCCTTTTGGGTTGAGGGGATGAGGTCAAGCTCAACTCCCAGTCCTACTGCCAGTTCTGTAAGACACTTCTTCAAGCAGTGGTACAGGAAGAAGTCTGCATTTCCTTCAAGAACAACATGATTTTCATGCAGGCCAATGCTCCATCACAAGCATCCAAGTACTCCACAGCGTGGCTGGCAAGAAAGGGTATGGTAGAAAAGAAGTTAAAGAAGAAAAATAATGACATGGCCTCTTGTTCACCTGATCTGAACCCCAATTGAGAACCTGTGGTCCATCATCAAATGTTTGATTACATAGAGTAGGGAAACAGTTACACCTGTTCTTGCGCAGTGGTTGGGAGGCTTGTGGTGGCGCTGCACGCAATGTTGATGGCGAAAACGATCAAAACACGACAGAATCCAGGATGGCGGCTTTTGAGTGTCCTGCAAAGAAAGGTTGTGCTAAGTGGTCACTGATTTGTTTTTGTTTTGTTTTTGATATGTCAGAGAAATGTAGTATTTGGAATGTTGAGAGGTTATATTGGTTTAACTGGTAAATAAAATAGTATTAAATGGGTATATAATTGTTTTTGTTAAGTGAGCTTAATTATGCACAAGTAATAGTCCCTGCAGACACACAGATTTTATCCCCCTGTAAAATAGCTAAAAACTAAAAACAAAACTAAAAACTACTTCCAAAAATATTCACGCTGAAAGGAATTGTTTTTGGGTCATTGAGATACAGGTTGTTGTTCAATTAATAAAATTATTCCTCCCAAATACCACGTGGCCTAATAAATCGCGCTCCCTGTAAGGGTGAGCGGAGTTAAGTCATGAGAGTCATCTGATTCATCGATTGAATGGGAGAGTCTGATCCATCGACTTGAACTTGGAGGCATTAGGGATCCATAATCCCACCTCTTTTCATCCTCCATTGCGTTTCATCCATTGACTTTGGGAGCCATTGATCATTTGGTCCTACCTCTGTGAACCATTTAATCAATCTTACTTCGAAAATCTGCACTTGGGGAAACTGATTTCTACTAGTCAACACCACTCTTCTTGGTGGTTTTGTCCTAATATATCAATATATAATATATTCATTTTAACCGGACTTTGTGTATAGGATCTGTTTTGGAAATAGGGAAGTTTGTAAAATGTGGGATCAATCTCACTTTGTTCCAAAACCAGGGAGATTAATATACCAACGCCAATATCATAGGGCTATGGTATTATCTCCAATGAACTGATTTCAGTTCTAGACTTGTATGGATGATTTTATTATGATGTATATGGGGTTATATAGATTAAAATATCAACCTAATTTTGGTTTTACCTGACTAATTGATGAGAAATCCGATATTCAAAGAAAATTGGTTTGCATAATTGCCGTATTTATTATTTTGCATTTGATTAATTTGTACCTATGAAAAATATTTTGTGTGATTTTTTTTTATTAATATATATATATTTTTGATTAATACTGCCCTTTCTTTGTCGTCAACTCAACGCGGTTCAGAGCTCTTGTTAGCTTTATATTTATGTTAATAATTGGAATTTCTGTCGTGTTACAGAATTCCTAAATTATTTACATATTAAGTAGACTTGTAAATCAGAAGCAGTCCTAAAATATTCGACAGCGGTGGAGTGGTAGAGGGGATGGGAGGGGGGGGGTCGGTTGTGGGCGGAAGGAAGTCTGCTTGAGATTGCCAGGAGCAAGATGCTAGCCTGAGAATTCAATGCAGAGTGATGTGAGTATAGTGTGGGTTTTTTTTGGGGTAGCAGTTTCCCAGCGTTCTGGAACTGCTGACAGGTGAGTATTGTGTCTGTTTAATGTATGTCTGTTTGTTTATTTGAATGTAAAACGCGCTTGATAAATTAATCTTGACCCTAATTTATCAAATGACAATTAAATATTAGATATTAATAAAATTAGAAAACACTCACTTATACATAAAAAAGGAGCACCAACATGCTTGCACTAAGCAAAGCATGTTGCCGAACACAAACCTACATCGCAGATGTTTGATCAGATCCCGCTAGTCAATTTAGGCTAGATGCACACAGACAGGGCATTATTCTAGAGTCAGTTCATTAGGGGTTCTCCTCTTATTTCAGCAGAAGACCCCATTGTGTTGTCAGGCCTTGCCATTTATTTTGCGCAGTTTTGCAGTTTGCTGTAAAGTGACAGCGTAGAGCTAAAAAAGAAACATAAGTATAATGCGGACTACACAACTCAAACGATATTGATGCAAATAACGGCAGCTCATGCCTGTCCCACCACACCACCCCTTCATGGTAAAGGGCAATATTTGAAACAAGGACGGGGCATTCATGGAGAATAAACAATTGTGCGAACGATTTAAGCTAGGGCATTACACAGCTCTATTTTATACAAGTTTTAGGCACAAGTCAAAAGCTCCATGCCGTGTTCACTGCCGTTGATTGTGTTGCAATCTATAAATAAAATTTAGCAGTTTATTCACAAAGAAAGCTCAGCTCAAACAGAGACACCAAGACGTTGCTAAACCTTGTTTCAATTTCCCATTCTTTGTTTATAGGATGGGATCGATGCGACACACAAGTGCTGCGGCTGGATGTTAAGGAAGCTCCATGATCATGATCATCACACCGCCACTCCACGCGGCTCCCAATCGTATAGACATGGAGCCGTGTATGCCTAGCATCAAGCTCACTACACATTAGCAATCTTATGTCTAATCTTCCTAGGACAAACTATAGGTCACACTCATATAGTAAGCTGGATACTAATTTGTTATGTTTTTGTAGGTCCTTACATAGTTTTCATTAAGATTGTAATGGTTTAATGTTGACTATAGGCCTCAGAATTGCTTAAAGTAGAGATAACTTAGCAAACACGATGGTGACATTCCGCATGAGAAGCATTTGTCCCCCCCTTTTCAGGCGTATTTCAACAACACAATTTGTACAATGCTTTCATTACCATTGGCGTATAATCCAGGGTCCCAAACATTTTCATTGGCATGGCTCTATTTTTAGGAACCTTATTGAGCCCCCCCTTCCCTTTTCAAATACAGGTAGCAATGAGCGGGCTGCCCGCACCCCGGAATCCTCATTGCCCTCAGGTTTGGGAACCTACTGGTCTACAATCAACACACTGTGAACATTAGAATACTTTAAAAATGTAATCAATAACTTACCAGTCTCGTCGCTGGAAGTCATCGACCAAGATAAATTTCTTTCTATTAGACTGTCCGGTTCGTTTAATCACACACTCTTGTGTGTAGAGTCCTCGCATAAATGATGTCCACCCTTCGTTGTGAAATGGAAAATAATGCTTGGTATTTGGAGGTTTTTCCAAATAAAAACTTGTGCTTGCAACATGAAAATAAAGGATAAAAGATACAGAGTGTTTTCTATCCACTAAGCCCACAAAGTTGACAGAACACAAATGAAAATAAACTTACTATGTTCAATGACTGAATGTATTAGATTTACGCTTGCCACTACTAGGATGAAATTCTTCCGCAGCATGAATGGGAAATATATCAGGAAGCTTTCACAAACAAAATTGTATCTTGTGAAAAAATGTTTGTTGTAACAACATTAAAATACTGTGTGCATGCATATACAACATTCTAATGTGTTCTAACAGCCCTGTGTTTTCTTCATTAAAGTGGAAGTACAAGCTTATGTTCTAAAATGTTCCTGTAGCTAAAATTATACTAGAAAAGAAAATTGGATAAGTTTTTTTTTCAGACTTTGACTAAAAAACAGGGCACTCCAAACTTCTATGAGGACAAAATTAAATAATGTTTTAAATGGCTCCCTCACATTTTGTAATAATGGATTTTTCCCATTTCTCATGGCGTCTATTTTCAAGAGGTTTTATTAATACAACTGTCTAAAATCAACTAGATTAAAGCTATCCATATAGATATTATAGATATATATATATATAATCATACTAGATCATATATATATATATATATTGCTAATAGTCTGGCAAATAGCTAGTTTAGTCCCTTTTCTTTGTTATCAGGCTTACAAATGTCGTCTAGAGTGAAAATGAAGAGTTCTTGGTTCGTACGGCCATCAATATTTTTTGTGTTTGATGGCTACCAATACAATTATAGACAGATTAGAATTTCAAAGAATCTTATGTCGTCAACTGTTTCTTATTAACTCATTATTTTTTGTTTGGAGGGGAAACTCTTTTTTCAAAGCAACATTTTTGCGGACAAACTCACCGTTTTGTAGTGCCATTGTCCCTCGCAGAGATGACCCCCACATTTTAGGGATGATAAAAAAGTAAATAACTTACATGGCAATGATAATTCTTGGGAGTTGACGGCTCATGCAGATAAATACATAGTCATGCTATGTAACAGAAGCTAGGAGGCATCTGTTTTCATTCATTGTAAATCCATTCTCCAGTTTATTAGTGGTGACTCTATGAGGGGGGGGGGGGGGGGGGGGGGGGGGGGTACCACCAGGCTTAAAACCACGTGTACCATTGCTGGCAACTTACTAGGAGATACTAGATATCCACTGTCAGTATGGACAAGGGACAACAGGCTAGCAGATTTGTTTGAATATGGAGCACTTCTCCCCGTGTGGCCAGCCTAAAGATATGCTATAGTTAAATTAAATGGCTGGTAAAAGTAAAATGTTATCATAAATATATAAGTAGTCTACGGCTCTATTGTAAAAGGAAAGAGAAAAGGCAGGGAGGCCCGGGCACTTTTGCTTGCATATGCAGGATACTGCACTGTTCAGGGACACCCCAAAGCTGTGTTGTACTAGAGTAGCAAAACACAGCCCCCCAGCCCCTCCCCACTCCCGAGAGCGCTTGTCTCCCTGTCAATGTTTTTTGTATGCCAAACCATGTTGCTAACATTTGGCAATGAACATGTTATATTGTTGGCTTCGTATACATTGATATTTTGTCTTGTGCTTTTGTTAATTAAATATTCAGTTACTTGATTTGCAAATCAACAATTATGTTCATATTTATACTTTATAGCAGGGTTGTGCATATTTTTCTAACAAATATGGTTTCTTTTTGTACTAAGAAATCTCACTCAAAACATCTGGTTAACAAAAGAACAGATCTTTTTTAGTGTAACACTTTTAGCCTTCAAAATTGCAAGGATTAATATTAATGTACACAGAGAACAGGGTTGTGGCTGTTGTTCTGGGTTAAGGGTTATTGTAATATTTTAAATTATAAGGTAACACAGGCAAGAAGAACAAGACTAAAAAATAATGACTCCTGTTCAACTGTATGGTGATGAGTTTATACAGTTTTACGTAAACATTTCCTTCACAAGCCGCATTGGCTTTTGCTACTTCATCGTATTGAAAGCTTTAAAGCCCACTCCAGTCTTACCTTCAGCTATCCTTAGTCAAGATGTCACTCTTCCTATACTAAATTACTCTTCACAATCGTTACAAGCTGTGAATGCTACAGGAAATCAAATAGAGCATTTCATGGCTTTGAAAAAAACCAAACATAGCATCACCTAGTTCCTATGGCCTGTAGACGCATTTGCTGTTCCTGACCCCCACCCCACCCCACCCCCCCACCCCCCCCCCCTCTCCCCCCCTCCCCTACCCCCCCCCCCCCCCCCCCCCCCCCCCCCCCACCGTGGCAGCGCGCAGTGTTCACGGTCTCCACAGGGGAGGGTGACTGCATCGCGCCCGCTCGACCTCATACCCACCTGGTCAGACAGGGAGATCTAATAGGGACCTGGCCAACCACATTACATTTTATTATGTCAAGTAGCGTCTAAATAATAATATTCTCCTTCGCTTCCAATTCTGACTCCACTATCAAACGTTTTAGACCAAAGTAACACTGACAAATATGAACAATACAGTTAAGCCTCAAAAAAACAAACAGGTTTGCTGTCAAGCAGCATGCAAGCCCATGGTTTCCTGATTCAGATGTGTCATCACTGGCAAACCACTGGTTAACTTACTATACACTCCACGGTGGGCCACACTTCAGTGAGTAAATAAGTTTTAATCCTCCATGCTGATTCCCTCTGGACCAAAAACAAATGTCCATTCTTAATTGTGTATGTGAGGTATTGTAGCTGTGCCAGAGCAGGAATAAATACTGAAAACACACTCACACAACCCAGGTAACTTATTTAGTTCAGTGAGCATTGCATATGAGAGAAATCAGCATTTATTATAATGAGCAAGATTTTGTGGCTCCCAGTTCCTGGCTCTGTACTTTATTAAGGTATCAAGTTTTATAGGATGAAACAATGCTTGTGAGGGAGTTCTCTTAATCCCAACCTTGTTATTACCGTACCTGTATCAAAAAATAAACCTGTGCACAAACGCAAATCAATCAGATTCCAAATGCGGGCACCAATGGCCAAGAACCCAAATAGCTGCGATGGATGTCAGGGACAGATTGTAGATCGACAGAGAGCCTGAACTGGTGGCTAACAAGACCATTCACAAAGCAGCTTGGTGAGATTATTTAGTGTCAAATGTTGTAAATTACTCGTGAATTTCTGTCAGTCTGGGACTGCATATAAGATCTCACCCTGTGCAGTTGCAATATCATAAGAATGATTTAAAAAAAACCTAAAAAAATTATTCAGGGGTGCTGGACCAAGAACACCAGAAAACTTGAAAAATTGGAAACATTGCGTAAATGGGCTGAGATCTTGCAGCAAATCAAGGTTATGAATGTACTGCAATGTGGAGAGGTATTTGTCTCAATGCATATTACTATTTTAATATATTTTTTTAAACATAACTTTTATTGACAGGAGGGGATTTTCAGGCATCAGTTAATAGGTATGTTCCCATTTAATTAGCAGTAAAAATCAACGCAGGGACATGGGAAAACAATATTGGACAATACCCCATTCACATAGAGAGTAGGACCAAATGACAAGGAAAACAACAAAGTAGGATCTCAGTGGGAGAGAGGAGGGTAGGGGGATATGGACACCAGGGGAAGGGTTGGGGAGGGGGGGGGGCGAGAGGCAGGAGATAAGGTGGGCAAGGGGGTGCCTGTGGGGCGCAATCTCTCAAGGAGGTTGCCCTTTGAGGATGAACCCGTGAGCCAGGTCACAACCATATTCAAATATGGTGTGTTCAGGCGCTGTGGTTCTCGGAGAAGAAAAACCTATCTGACACACTTGTGAGGACATATAAACAAAGGGCCACGGATCCCACATGAAGGGCGGTTGGTTAAGACAGATCTGTTATGCCCAGGGATCATGGACGTTAAGTGCTTCCCATTCCCCCCCACCATCGAGAGTTCGCGCCAGTTCGCGAGCCACCTCCGCCAATGTGCACCGGGGACCGCGTCGCTATAGACTTCCCCAGTAGCGAGGCAGCAAACCGCTCTCGCCGCCACCTAATTAAAACAGAAGTTTAAAGACGGTTGTCGTTTGGGCACGGTAGGGGGCGGGGGTGGGTCACACAAGGGACAGCATGCCCCAATTTCTGGCGGATTGGGAACCCCCCTGAGACTCCGAGAGGTATCCAGGCTGTACGCCAGGTTCGGAAAACTGCCTCTCCAGAAGACAGAGAGGACCCGGGGCAATAGTCCGACCGATATGCACACATAGAGCCCCACATCTCAACGGCCACATCTCCAACACCCAAAGGCATGACAGCTGGTGGAAAACATTTGTTGTAGTGTCTGCGCGCCACCTGTATCCACCTGGTGGCCAGTACTCTTGTAGTTTTTTTCTGCGCCGCCGATCTCCGGCGGTGGTATTGTGTTGAGCGAGGGGGCGCTGTTGGAGTAATAGCAGGCCACTCGTGCCTCTGAGACAGGTCACTCTGCAAGCATCCTCTCTCCCACTTGGCAAAGTAGTGCAGCTCTGCGGCGGAGGCCAGAACGTGCGGCCAGTAAAGCATCCTTGTATAATACCAGATGAGCAATGTGGGGGCGGGGGGGGTCTGGGGATGTAGTGCAGACACCTCAAATCTGCTCGGGCGAAGAGGTACGGAGGTGGCCAATTTATGGATCGTGTCGAAGATATTACCGTCTCTAAGCCTGGACAGTAAGAGCTACCGGCTTGCGGATGCAGAGTAGCAGCAGGCGCAGGAAAGTAGGTCCCATCAAGGCTTAAGCCTCCCCCCTGAGGGACACGTGCCCCCCAATAATAGGAGAGGCGAGTCTGAGCAGACCAGCACAAGAACAGGTCGTGCGATTGCCAAACCCGGTGAGAAGTTGGCGGTGGACATTATAAGGGTCATGGGGCCCTATCGCTGAAGAAATACTGCGGATTTGATCAGGGACCCGATCCACCCACACGCAAGAGGGGACCCATACACGGTGACTGCGTAGGCTTAGCATGCCATGTGGGACGCCCCTCAGACCCTGGGGCAAGCCAGAGGCAGCGGCACCCCCGGACGGGCACATACCTCTATCTGAACCCATAACTTAGCATGCAAAGGAGAGTGCCCATCTCAGGTCTGGCCCCTGAGCCTCGTAAGGCACACGGTCAATTAGCGCTCAGCTCAGTGGGGAGACCACTACCGCGCCACCGGAGGCTTTGGCCGAGGGTCAGTAGTAGAGTATTTAACGTTCTAGCGCGTTTCCGCGCCCCATATGTATTCCTTAAGGATAGAATGCGACCCCTCCTCGAACCAGAACAAAGCAAGGCCTCGGGGGAGGAGTACATCGGGGCTCAGCTCGAGGAGGGTAGAGACAGCGGGCAAGAACCCTGGCAAGAACGGGGTTTTCCATTTACACAAATGGAAAATCCTGCCATAAACCAGGAGTGGAAGGCCTTGGTGCAGGTTATCTAGTGGGGGAAAACAGTTTCAGTAGACCGCCAAAACCGAGTGCAGGAAGTTCACTGGCCGGTACAGTCTGAGTCAGGTCTCGCCCGGGTATCCAGACTTCTAAGCTATTCAAGCCCCGCCGAACGAGACTGGAGGAGCTGAGGAGTTCGAAACCGACTGTGCGGGCGGAGAGAGTAATATTTCAGCTCTCGATTGCTATAGTTATCTTGACATGCCTCAAGTATCCAAAGGTTAGCGAATTCCCTGATCAAAGATGAAAAGGCACTCTGGGGTGTTTGTGACCATAGAGTAGGAGGTCGTCAGCATAAAGACCGATTTTATTGTGCAAGGGGCCTGTGGTGATGCCTTTTATATCTGGGTTATTTGCGAATAGCGTTGGCAAGGTGTTCCATAGCAAGTATATATAAATAGGGGGACAGTGGGCATCCCTGTCTGGTACTGTTAGCAATAAAGACTGGTGGGGAGAGGGTACCGTTCACACAAATGTGGGCTGTGGGTTTGTCATAAAGTACTTGGATCTTGTGGAGAAGGGAGTCCAGGAGGCCTATTTGTTGCAGAGTTTTAAAAAGAAAGGACCAGTTAAGTCGGTCAAAGGCCTTTTCGGCATCTAGGGCCAGAAGGCAGAGGGGAATCTTTCGCTGCTGGGCAAGAGCTATCAGGTTGATGGTCTTAATGGTACTATCCCTAGCCTCTCTGCCTGGAACAAACCCCACTTCCTCTAAGTGCAAAAGGGAGGGGATCAAAGGAGTCAACCTGTTTGCGATCAGTTTAGCGAATATTTTCATATCCACATTTATGAGTGAGATGGGCCTATAACTGGAGCATAGCGCCGGGTCTTTGCCGTCTTTGTGGATAAGCATGATGTGGGCAGCTTGGGCCTGAGGGGGGAGGCGTACTTCGTCTGAAAGGGCGTTATAAAGTGATAGCATGGGGGGAGAAAGGTGGGATAATATTTTAATATTATAATATTAAATTATTATTATTTATATGAGCAGTAGCTCTGGCCCTGTAAACTATAGAACCAATGTCACTTAGGATGAATGGGATGTGATCCTGATGACCATCCCTCAACCAGAGCCACCTGAGAGACACTACACTGTGCAAGCAGTGAATCTGCACCACTCTAGCCATCGATTGCAGCCTCCCCTAAGCGTCCCTCCACATAGATGAAAGAGCAACTGCCGTTTTGTACCTAGGGATGAGTTGCCCAATGCTGAAGCACTCACGTATTATTGATCTCTTATAGGTTGGGATGTTGGCAACTGATCTATAACACATTATTGTATTGTAGTAATTTTATGACTACTCGTATAATAAGCCAGTGTTTTGGCTTTAGCTATTGAAGTATTTTTTTGTAGAAGAGAGGAGGCACATCTATTGGATTTGATATGAATGACTACTGCCTTTGTTTAAGTAGGTATTTTTTATGCAAACATCAATGTTTGTGAAACGCAAGCATGTTAGTCTATTCTGTCTATCCTATATTTTTTTGCAGATAAAATAAATAAATAAACCTCATGGTGTAAAATTAGGATCATTCAGGGTTTTCTAAAAACGCCTGTGGCCATATTCTCAGCATAACATTCAATTTTCACACTGTTAAAAAAAGACGTTCTTTTATTGTAGCCATTCCTACTAGTTCTGTAAATTCATTTAATCATATTGACTAACTTTATACTTAGAAATCCCTTTACGTGAGACAGCTGCCTTGAGGGCAGAAGGAGTTTACGGATTCAAGCAGTATGATTTGTAAGGATGTAAGGAATCGGTAACTAGCTTTGGCCCACGACAACCTCTTGCTCTTAAATGCCAATATACGGTGAATAGCTAGTGATTTGCTGATGAAGCTCTTTACTCTAATAGGAATGAGAGGGTCAGGGCTGGTCATTTATTTTTTAACTATTATTGATTAAGAGGAAAGCTCAAGTAATGCTAAAAAGTCTTACTAATCTAATACTTGGTATATGGAAAACAGGGAAATAAATCTTTCTTATTGCACAGTGGCTGCATACTTACAAATAAGAAATATGAATAGCACTGTGGCTTAAAGCACCAGGTCAGCTAAAGTTCAAAGGAGAATATGTATGAGACACATTAAAGTGCCCCAACCTGTGTCATCGCCTTGTGATATTAATAGCATTATAAAACAGGCATTGAGCAAGAAAACGTACCTTATTTGCCTATGCCTATCTGCAAGATGGGAAATGTTCTTTTTCTGTAATTATTTTTGTACATTTAGTTATTCTTCCAGAGAGTGCTACACAAATGGGATTTATGAATGGATTATGCTGCCAAAACGCCATCCACAGAAGTGCGACCATCTGGAGTGTTCTGTTGATATACTAACACCATCCTAGCAATCACCTTTAATGGCAGCTAAGCAAAAACACAGAACTGCAAGGATTCCAATTGCAGCTGTCCTTAGAGGAAGACATTCTTCTCCATGTACAAATTACACCTTAAAATTCATCATCTCTCAAGGCTTCTATTCTGGACGCTTAACTTCAAAACAGTAAGCATAAACATATTCATGAGAATATAATTACAGTAAGGGAAAAACAAATGAGATAGGAGCCTAGTAAAAGGTGATGTAGTTAGACTTCTGATTTGCATCTGCGGCACATTATGTGTTGGCAAAGCAGCGCTACCGAGAGGCATTTTTTTCATGTTTCTGGCATTGCCCGTGCAAGATTGCAGCAACTTTGCTTGGTTCAGTCTTTTCCACCACGTCCCTCAAGACCACTGGACTCATTTTCAGGGCATACCTGTCAAAGGTGTCTCTGCTGCCAGAAGGAAACTGGCCATACATATCTTAACAGCCAGATGCTGAGATCCTTTGAAATGGAAATCAACTCAGCTCCCAGATTTGTCTGTTCTACAAAAAAGATGACATGTACTGTATGGACAAATAACAATGAAAATAAATGACAAATGACAAATGCTAATGAAAATAACAGGACTAAAGCCTCAGCATGATAAGCAACTGAACCCTAATTGTTGAATGACTTCTAAACTGTTACACAAACTTCCATCACAAATATTTTTATCTTTACATCGTCCTTCAGAAATCCCTCCCAAATTAGCATTCAGTCAAAAAAAGGGAAGGCCAGCAGATTGATAATGTCATATAATGGGGAATGTTTTTGTACGAGTTGCATAAAGTGAACCTTTCATTCGCTTTGATCGTGTGCTCATAACAGGACAGAATGTGGATTAGAAAAAAAACTAACCTATAAAAAATAAAACCCAAATGTCCCTTATCACTCTTCCTTCTCTATGGTGACACAGCACCACCATGGAGAGGAAGCCTGGCGACACAGTTGGGAAATCATGCTCTGTATTAAAATCTACATGAAGATAGTTTCTGCATTGAAAACCATTGGATGGCTCTCCCAGTGGCCACTTGTGATATTGCAATGATTTAACCCCCAGTCTGTCAGATAATTGTGGAATGTGTTTCCATTTCCTATTAAAGTAGTTGAAAGCACTTATGCAGGTACAGCTAAAATGCATAGTGCAGTGGGCTTTACCACATACTAACACACATACATGTGTAATAAAGGTTACACCTTTAAATATATTGGTATTTGCCATGTAGAAGGCTGTACTCTTTCCCTAGGATGATATACGAGATCTAGCTTGGACGGGCCAGAGGTTCCAAGGGGTCTAGAGAGAATTCCTTGTGTAAGACTAAGGCTGAAACTACAAGCACCAGCCAGCACTATGTGTTGGCGATCTCCTATTTGGGCTGGGGGTAGGACAATGGACAGCCCTAAAGGTAGATAGCTAGGGGGAGTGGATTCTAAATTCTAGGCAGCAGCACCACTTCTCTCAAGAAGAAATAAAGACTGTACTGTAACATAACCCAGGCATGCACCCTATCAACTTGTCTCAGTGTGAGTGACCTAACTTTATAATATTATAATGGCAAAAATGCGGGAAACTTGGCTCACGGGTTGTCAGGATCCAGGACAGAGGGGGTGACCAGACAGGCAACACACACTGACATCCAGACAGAGGTATGTGGTAACAAAACAGGTGTATGTGGACTCACAATACAGAAACAAACAGGTGCAAATAATCCAGAGTTCAGGAGTGTCCAGGGTTCAGGAGAAGAATGGGGAAAAATCAGGAGTGACAGTCCAGGGTCCAGGCTCAGACAGGGATTGGTATAGAAATGCTCAGCAAGCGTGTCTGAATGAAGCACACCTATATAGCCCTAAGGCTAACGAGGCAGGTGTGCTCCGCCCAGCCCACGCTTGCAGGGAGCCACCTGCTGGTGATTGTGGAACCAACTCATGGAAGGGCAAGCACAGTGCCAACAGCAGGCGGTAACAGGTACAGCCGGGGACCTCACATGGGTAAAGCTAGAATGATAACGTTTATGGACATTGTGATACAAATACGTTTATAATTTAATCATTTTAAACCAAATACCAAATATAACCGCACTTTTGATGTAGTTGGCAATACCCTTGCTCTAATATGTGGGGTGTGAATGTTGTGTATTTATTGAAACAATAAACTTTATCATTTAAGCTTTACCCGTGAGCCTTGTTGTCTGCATTTTTGCCACTAAAATCCTCTGAGGCTCATGTCTTTGGGTCTGCTTTATATTTAAACATACTCAATTTGTGAGGATTGTGGCATCGTGTATTCTCCATCTGCCCAAGGTTACACTTCACACTTTTGCCTTACTCTTTGGATGAGTTAAGTGTATAATATTATATATATAATAACTGTATAACTTCATGTTGTGTTCTGATGATGGCACCTAAACTTTTATGAGGCTTTTTTAATACAAAACTGTATATATTCCCTGCTAGTTAAAGTACTTAAGTTGAATATACCAATGGTGTGAACACTGGACTCTCTCTCACAGAGATGCCCTATGATTTGGTGGTCCAAGACTGCCTGGAATGCGTAAGCAATTGGTCAAGCCTTACTGGCACCCCCTGGACTGCCTTAACAGAAAGTGTTGCAGTAGTGGAGAAACAACCTATTTAACCTGGACTCATCCAGGGTCTTGTATACCCATCCTATTTCAGGCTACTCATATCAAACATGGGGGGGGGGGGGCAGATATTTTTTATTATGAATCTGAGGTGAACGTACTGCAGAAAAGCTTGATATTCGCATAGTTTGCCTATGTGTTAATTCTAAATTCAAATTTCAACCTCTAGGTTAAGATTTGGACATTATAGACAGCATTTTGAAGTAGCAGGATTGAAGAAGAAACCAGAGCAAAATGGGGAGAATGTCATCTGGTGTCATGTGGTGATAAAATCCAACAGTTAAGTCCAACAACATATTGCTCATGTGTAAACCATTGCACCAAACACTGCAACTAAAAACTTCTATTTGCCATGGAACTAAGGACTGTTGCGTTAATTGATGTATCACGCAGTATGTTTTTCTGCACAAACTTTCAAGGAAAGTTTCTTTATCACTTTTATTATCAAATAAAAAAGTGACACATTGTTTGAATGTTTAACACAAAGGGTATTGAGAAGAAATATAATGAACTATTTTGTTGGACTACTAAAATCTAAACGATGTAATATTATTTTTATATGGCATTTTGACATTTCCCCTGGCAAGGTATAAAGGGTAAAGAATATGAATTGGTTTACAAGGAATGTAATTTCTCTCATATACAGTATAGGAGATAGTAAGAAGATATATATCATAGATGAAACCAGATGCTATATTGTAATTTTTTCATTTTAATGCTCTTTCTGTTATAATAATGCTGCATTCAATTATTGACACTATATATAAAATGTTTATGATGTCGCTATTACAGCATTATAACCCCTTTGTGTAACTTTAACTAATGCTTCTTCTGGTTACATGGGGAATTTCAGATAAATGTAATTTGTTTTAAAAATGTGATGCCTGCCTGCCAATATGCCACCAGTATGTCTTTGGATGATTTACTGAAGTAGTTGAAGGAAAGTTGTATAAGTCATTCAACCACATGGAAAGCAGCATCTGTATCTGATTACATATTTGGTCCTTATTCCCTTACATAAGAGATTATATAAACTACCATAACTGAACCTGGTTGTAAAAAGGGCCACTTTTGGATGGTTACCATTTATACTTTTTAAACATTTAGAGAAAACGTTCTCAACCTGTGGGTCCGGACCCCCTTGTGGGTATTTGAAATGTTTGCTGGGTAATCCAAGGTGAGAAAGCCCATCAGGCTCACATTAAACTCAGCTTGATCACTATCAACGCAGTAACATTCACATCAAAGGAACTAAGGAAAAAAGCAACCAAGAGCAACAGAGTTCAGTGAAACTCGATGTCCCACCATGTGACCTGTTAAAAAATCACAATCCAGCAATAACTGACAGGTTTCTACTCTATCAATCAGGAAAACTCAGTAGAACTTCTACCTTTTTTCAATTTATCAGGGAGAAAACAGTAAAAGTAAAAGAAATCTGAACTTTAACAGCAGAGAGTTGACAATTTTTTTATGGCCCATAGATGCCACCTCAGAATTACAGTACTTCAATATGGTTAAATTAAGGGCAGATCTACCCAATAGGGTAGATATAGAAACATACTCATGTATTGGTGGTAACATTCTATTGCAATGTCATGCTTAATGTCATTGAGTTCTACCAAGTCCAAGTATGACCCATTCACACTGTCAATCCCAAGCTGGTACTCTGTCCTTAATAATAGACACCCAATAGGTGGAATCAAATGAATCTAATAGCCTCTTAAGAAGTTCAGAGCTGTACTCCAAAACTGGCACAGGATGGCATGTCTCTTTACCCAAAGGAATGGCGCCATCCAAGAAAGAGGCAAGGACTTTGTAGGAGGCAAGTCTTGGAAACAGCACACTGTCTGATGACCAGGTCTCACAATATGTGTTTTGTTTTTATTACATAGGGTAATAGAGTTAACAGTGGTGCTTGAAATGTTTACATATGACTCTGTACTATGCACTCTCACAGTTACGCTTGTTTGGTAAATGTCATACTAGGTTTAGAGAATGGGGGAGATTGAGCCAGTAGACATAGACACAGGGGTTTCATTTTAAATTCTATATAATTTATAAAATGAACATACACTGTATAGAAGAAATGTTGCTAGAAAAATTCAAAAACAGATAAAAAGACATTCATTAGATTTACTCTGCTAGTAAGTTGTCCTTTAAGTCAGTTTAATAGAAAGAAAGATACCTTAAACCTGACAATACTTCTACTGACATTAGGATGACTTTGAAGTTTCAAATGCTCCAATATGGAACTCAATATATTTTACCTGATAAAACACTGCTGCTAAGATAAAATCTCAGACTTATTATCTGTATAAAATATGATGTAGCACTGCTGGTGTTGTGCTCCAATTTACTTGGCATATAGCTAAGCTGGCAGTTTTCCTGGTGGGTTGAAGTGGTATCCTTTCTATTCAATGTTATTTTATTTCATTTTTCTCTTAACAAATTATATTTCCTAGCACAAAATTATGTATCCGACATGGTGCCAGATATCCGTCACCTGCAAATTGCCTGAATTACAAAGAATGGCTTGGAGATATGAAGAAATACTGAGACGTAGGCTGAAACATAACTCCACAGAGCTTGTTTTCCTCTCTGAGAATTTCATCATGACTTGTTTTTTGTTATAAACAAACCGCCATGATACTTGCCTTCTTTTTAATTATGCTTGGAGGGATCATGGTGAAAATTATTTCTAATAAACACCTTATGTTTGGTAATGATTGAATGAGCAGGATCATAATACCTTTTTGTAGTTACCTTACCCTAAGGAGAGAAAACAGCTCTGATCTACATTATACACATTCTAAGGGTATTAACCACAGAAAAGATCCAAGAGCTCTATATTATGTTAAGATCTATATTAAGATAGATAGAATGAATGAAAGAAGGATTTAATAAAATAATGTACTCATTTTGAAAAACGACTTTAAATATTAAAAGGAACCTGTCCACGTACATCAGCAATACACAACAAATGTAATTATATATTAAACTGGACCGCTGGGACAGGTCCTGCCAGACAAACGATTTCACCCTACAGGCTGTAGTCACATCTGGTAATGTGTTTAGGAAGGAGTCAAGGGTCTTATTGAGCGCTTTTGTTTAGTTTCTGTGACAGAGCCCTGGACTCTCGACTTGAGGACCTCCCATTCCACCCAGGTACACACCAGGGCTCTATACTTGCTCTATAAGGCAGCAGAGTGTGTCTCCACAAAAAGGTGATGAGACAGGGTATTGCAGGAGCAGCAGATACAGGGGTCACACAGGGAGCACTGGCACAACAAAATTCTAAAGAACATATAAGCTATCCAATTTTTACCATATAGGCTCCTAATAAATCTTAGATTTTTTTTATTTAACCATCCTTCTCCACAGGATGACAATGCTGCTATTCAATAGTTGCAACAATTCTTCTCCATAGATATTCTAAAACTTTAGTGACTATAAGGCAGGATGTGTGTTACCAACTGGATCACTAGGTACAAAAACATTTTCAAAAGCCTTAAAAGATAATATTTATTAAATCATCACATCTAAATCCTGAAACGTTGAGTTACATTATTTTTTGGGGTACAGATAGGCTTTAATGACTACAAAAAATATATTGAGTATGTTAGTTAAGTTGTATTTCAAAAAATTAAACAAGGGAGATTAGGTAAGTTGTCTACATATCTGGCCAATTTTTTATGTATCTACTTCCTACAGACGTCATGTAAGTGTTAAATCTTCTTTTTCATTCTGCAGAGCACTCACAAAGACTGCATCTTCCTTGGTAATATCTGCAAGACTTCAAACCTTAAACTATGGCTACTCTATACTTAAAAGGTTTTTCACACCCTGCTATGACAATTTTAGCAGTTCAGCTCTCACATGCACTTCATATAAAATGAATCAGCGGGAGGTTTGATCAATAGAAATAAATCATAGTGTAAGAAAGAAAATATAGCAGCCTGCCATGTGCTTTGGCTTCTGAGAGAAGAAATCTGACGTGCAGACTATACAGACTGCAGTGCAATTTGCTGTCTGATGTAGATAATTACTGTCAATTTGCAATTAGCAAATATATATCCGTAAACATGATGCAACTTCTCCTTTGATATATTGCGGTAGATTTTCTTGATGAGTGTCTGGAGAATAAAGTTCAAGGAAAAATTGCTGGACTTGTATAAGGTGGTATTTTATCTACGGTTCAAGAAGAATGTCTTGTCTTTCACTGAAGACTCTTTGAAGCACCTCACTTTGTAGATTCCAGTGAACAGGACAAGAGGAAACAATATAACCGTGATTTGAAGACAACTTTCAAGACAACTTTTTCTGAAGGCTTTCAATAGTAACTTATTGACGTCTCACAAAAAAGAATTGTACTACTACAATAAAGATATAGATCATGCGACATTCTCTTATCCTCACTTGTAAAGAGGCAGCACAACATGGCATACACTCTCTATTTGTAGGGTTACATTTAATAACAAAGTTAATTAATGTATGTCAATTAAAAGCACTAGGCTTGATGTAGTGTAGTGTGAAAACTTTCCTTCACTCTCTTAAGGATTATGTGCTTTATTTGTTTCCTGCTTTTTTAATGCAACAAAGACAATATTGAAACAATATAGAAACCTTGGTGTAAACACTAGGCTTGTACAATTCTTGCTTCAGAAAGAGATGGGCATGGTGGGAAATGGGGATTGGGAAGGGCAGGGTCACAAGGATGAGAATAGGTAAGCCCCTCTCAATGCAGCCGAAACTGCATCTTCAAATGGATATGGATATACATAGATCCATATTACATGCAATATAATTATAATTGACAAAAACGACAAATATAATTCTTCAGTTCGAGTGTGGTAGTGAGTTGTTCAGATAATTTCTCCAACTCTTCTTAAACACCTGTCCTAATAGTCTATCATCAGATGGAACCAAACGATTAAGTGGGCCTTAATGGGAAGAAATGGCCAGGCGGTACCAAAGGGTGGCCACATGTAGGCGGACTATCAGCAGCCTCAGGGGGTTGAGAAAAACTCTTTTGAGACGTGCGCTCGAAACTATCTGGCCCATACAAAATGCGGCCATCGCTTTTTTTCGACCGGGACCAATCAATCCCGCTCAAAAACAGCCATATCGGACATGACCGTTAAATATGCCCGTTGATTTACATGGAAACCGTGGGTCTCCATGTAAAGCATCGGCTGGGCTGGGGATAGAGCAGACGTCATCATGCTGCTGCAGGGAACATTGAACAGCTCAAATGTCGAGCCGTCTGTACCCTGCTTTACTCCCAGATGGAGTGGGCTACCAAAGGTCCCATAAAGGATAAGACCTGAGGTACTCCTGTTGTTTCTTCCAGGAAACATGAATGTCATCCTAGAACCCACACTTTAAGAGTTTACAGATTGTGTGCTATGCTTCATGGCTCCTATGATGAGTATAAACAAGTGGAGTTTGTTGGAGAAGAGGAAAGGGAGACTTTATAATCCACTATTCTATTTTCTGCTGTTTTTTAAACTGATCAATACTGCAAACAGTATTTAACAGAAATATAAGAAATAATGATCTCCATACATCAATAGTATACCCATGTGCAAAAGTAACACAATTTGACCAACTATTTATAGAGATGGTTCATGTACGAAAAGATTTAAATCTAAATATGTAGAACAACATAGTGCAATACACTTAAATATGCTCCATGTGAAATATTGTCTGCCATGTCTAATAAGTAAATTATCTTCACGGAAGCTGCATGTATTAGGCTCACCCACTCCCTGCAGTATGAATGGTTGAGAGAACCAGGCCTGGCTACAAGTCTCTAGCCCATTTACTGCTGTCACATTAAGTCGGTCCTCTCTGAGCAGAGCCTGATTTATATACTTACTGTTCCCAGGTGGATTATGGGGCAGAACCTACATCTCTCTGGTTGTGTGTCAGTATATTCCGATTGTCCTGCATCAGATGATGTCACACAGCTCTCCTCCTGGGTGCAGAGAGACTTGAGAAGGGACATGTCAAATATTTAATCGTGCTCTCTTCCAGACTCTATGAGGATATGTTTTCAGCATTAAAATAATTAATCTCTACAAGAATTTTTTTTGTCTAGGACTAGAGATGGCAACTGCCAGAACTCGAGGGAACAGCTAGTAAGTATATTTGTAATCATTGAAAAGCACTTCCATCATCACCTTCATTCTTTCTTTAAACATACTTTACTATAGATCGACTATACTACACTAAAATATTGCCTGCCATGTCTAATAAGCAGATTGTACCCTTTATTGCTACAAAATCTTTGCCTAGTTTTTTTAGGGAGTCATAGAAACAATAAAATGTATATGTTGTTGCAGTGGAGGAGGGGTAGATCACTGCTTTACTTACATTGAATAGGCAGAGGAAAGGGTCACATTGAATGTATTCTTTATGCTATAGTGAATCTATAAGGCCATGCATAAATGGAGGAATTAGGTATTTACATAGATGCATGTTGCAGAAAAAAAGCTAAATGTTTGGTGTACTTTATCATCACTTTTTTTAATTGTTACATTGAAAGCTTTAACATCCTTTAGGATTCACAGTTTAGCATGAATACCACAAAAGGTCTAACAAGGTGCAGTTTTATCTCCTTGACTTTTTACAATAATAGTGATGCTATCACTTTAAGAAATTATTATTCACCCTGCCTGCAGTGACTGTTTAGTTCTGCAGATTTGTTCACATCATTTATGATGTATTAAATCATTGCTTATGCATCAAAATAAATATAGGTCATGACTATTTAAACCAACTTTTCCACCAGAAATGAGCCACATCAAGCAGAAACAGCAAGTTATGATTGTTGCACATTAAACTTTTCCAGAAAGACACAAAATAAGTAAATCGAAGAGAGATGGAGGCTAAATTAGGATTCCTCTGCACAAAAAAAAGAGTTAGAATCCCTCAAGCAAAGTTTTCAACCAAAATATGTGTAGGTAGGACAAACAGACCAGTATTCCGTGGGGACAGAGGTTTTGCATAGATCAGTTAAGATAAATTATGTCTTCTTTAGCTTGCAACGGATATATATATATATCTTTCTATAGGAGTCATTAAACAATAAAACACTAATCTTAAGCTGGGCATACATGTCACGATTTTTAGTTCAATTTTAGTGCGATCGTTTATCAAAATCGATCGCGGGATTGGATTGAATAAAAATTGAAGCATGCCGAGCGATCGGTTTTGTAAAAAATCGGACAGAAAAACGATTGTTCACGGATCAGTTCTGATTGATAATTTTAATAAAAAGCAAAGGAATGGAGTGCTGTTAGTTGTCTCATGCGATCGTTTTAAGCGATCCATCTATGATTCTTGTGGAAATTACCTTGTGTGCTGTTGGTCACTGCTCAGTTCTTCAGCTAACACCATTTCAAACCCATAAATGTGTGCGTGCAAGACATATTGAGGCTTTTAGGATAGAATCGATCAGAAATTGAATGCATGGTATGTTGCAATTTGCACAAATTAAAATCGATTCCGGAATCGGATGGCGATCAGATTAAAAAACGATCTTTGGATAATTGGTACGTGTATGCCCAGCTTTAGCCGTTCTTACATCAACTTTTGTCAAATCAATTTTTAGTGTTTGCAATTTTAATATTTATTATTATCCATTTCTCTTGATGGTAACTAATCCTAGCCTTATATAATCTTTTTTTGTTAAATAATATAATAAATCAACTTTTGACGCCCAGTGTTATTTCATTTGTCTGTACAAACTCCTCCCTGTCCATTCAATGTGACCTCCATTATTCTGAATTTAACACATTACATTCTGGAAGTGAGTATATATCTATATTTTGTTGTGAATTATACTGATATTACTTGTTTTGTTATGATATGGTTATTATATTTTATGTGTTCTTTTGTCACATATTCAGATGTCACTCATTCAATGAAATTTTTTGTTGGTATGTGCAGATCAAATTGATCAACATAATATATGTTTTTAATCAAATAAAATATCTTTGAATATCATGGTCACTCTTTAGACTTAATGCCGATAAAGTCCCATTGGTCTCACCTAGTTGTAGAAGGTACATTTGTCTGCTAGGCGACCAGTCAACAGGCTTTTCTTTCTAAATTCTACAACTGGGATGTTGGCCCTAAACAATGGTAAATTATAACCTAAGCAATGGTAAAAGTTTTTCTTTTTTTAATTTAAATAGGGACTATCAAATGAAAATAAATTGGTTGTACTACCACGCACCATGTACAGACGAAAGATTGGATTCTAATTAAATTGGATTCCATTTGCAAAAAAAGGTATTCCTTTTCATGCTTCACAAATTTGAAAAAGAGGATTATTTGACAAAAAAGACTCTAAACAATTAAATGAAAATATCACTTTTACTGGAAGTACAGAGCTTTCTCAAAATTTTGGAAAATATATTATATATATTATATATATTGTATAGCAGTGTGCTTGATCACTGAAAAGAATAACAATAATTTTATACAAGTCTTAAATTTGCAGCCAAAAAACCTAAGGCCATCAGTATCCTCAATTACCAATTCATCAGCTCTTGGCTGCCTTTCAGATATTATTACTAGGGATGGTCGAAAGTAGAAATTTCGACTTTTTCGCCGAAAATTCTCATAGTCGAATTTTGATGGGGTAATTTCGACTTTTCGCAGAAAAAGTCGAAAATCAGCCTGATATTTCGACTACAATCAAAATTTAAACGTAAAAAATAACTTTGCTTTTGATTTGCCGTGCCGCTATTTCGCGTGCGAGTATCGCCATTTTAGTTAAAATTTTCGCATGCAGGAGTGGAAAATTCGCATTGGCGAAAATTCGCATGGTGCTAGCTAACTTTGTCAGCTTATTGCAAAGCCCCTGAAAATGGTATCCTCAGAGAAATTGCTGGAGTTGTAGAGAAGGGTTGGGGGAAACATTTGAAAACAATACGTTTTGCTCTAATATGTCAAGTTTGTGTATAAATTGGGTTTAAATCTCAGCTCTGATTGTAAAGCTCTGCTACTATGTACATTGATTCTTCTATTATAGCTCATACAGCAAATCGAAATTTTCCACCTTATGTGAATTTTTGACCTTATGAGAATTTTAGGCTTTATGCAAATTTTTGAGCGACTTCACCTAGAAATTTCGCAGTCGAATCGAAATTCAATTGGGAAACTCGAAATTTAAGTAGAATCTAATTTTATTCATTTCGACCATCTCTAATTATTACATACAATGCCATATGCATTTTTTTATGTTAGTTTTACCAAAGTAACAGTCAAAGTAAGCCTTAGTCTGCCAATGTCCTTCTTTAACAAGTTGTCTTTTCACCTGTCTAGTTTTAAAAGAACAATCGCCACAAAGGGACAGACCCACAAAATTCACATGGGCTGTTTGATATATCCCTAATCTGCATTCAGCTTTACCCCATTCGGAAATGTGTTTATGGCACAAGAGTTAAATTTCTGTTTCCATTTTGTACTACATTGTACTACAAAGACTCCAGAAACTATGAAGTATCATTGTCAACCAAGAAACACTAGATATTAAGGTTTGAAGGTAATTGTTTTTCTCTATTTTTAGTACTTCAGTGATGATAGGGTCGGTAAAGTGTGGTTAAGTGCAGACGCAGTTTAACATTGCATAGACGCCAAACAAGCATTACAAATAGGCCATTGTTACAGACTTACGCCCACTTCTTTTACACTTGCTCTTTTACAATGGTCATGAAACAGTACTTATTTATATGCTCATATCAACTCACTCCTGGAAAACTGTGAACAAATTACAGCAATATTGTTACATTATTAGAAAGGATATCTGTTCTCTGAGTAACCGTATTATCTTAATGCATGAGGCAATTGACTTTCAATGTTCATAAAAACATTTGCAATTCATAATTCATAGTCAAATAGTTGTATATTTCCAATGTTACTAGGCTTGGTTGAAGAAGATACATATTTCATTAAGTAACTACAGTAAAATGCAACCGTATATTTGACATAGATATTGTCAGCTTACCATGCTTTATTCATTATTTCTGTCTAATTTCCCAGATTTTGAACTTCATGTTTTGTACATCCAAAAGAAAGTTGGAGCTATCTTTCCAATGTGATGAAATACCTTTACATTAAATATATTTAACAGGGATACAGAAAGATGGATCATACAGAAGAGTGGGATAAGCTGTACTAGATTTTATTTATATTTTTTTATTTATTATAAAGGGTATAAACTGAGTGAAAACAGGGTGCTATGATATAGAGTCATGAGGTGGGTAGGAAGTTGGCAGTGGAGTAGAGTGGAATTGTTGGCGGTTAGGGGATGATGCTGCCATAGTGAAGATATGCTCCACTTTATTTATTTATTTATTTATTTATTTATTTATTCATTATAATGGGTATAAGCTTAGTGGAAACAGGGTGCTATGATATACAGTCATAAGGGGAGTAGGAAGTTGGCAGTGGAGTAGAGTGGAATTGTTGGCGGTTAGGTGATGATGCTGCCATAGTGAAGATATGCTCCACTTAAGGGAGTTGGGGTGAAGGAATGTCCTGCAATTTAAGTCCATCTGCATGGATAAAAGTTTAGTGTTCCTAGTAAGAAACCCAGCAGAGGAAATGACAACTACTGAACACATTTCATGCATTAGAGCCATAGTTTGTCTACGCATTGCCTTATTTTCAAACACATCCATCCTCCTTTCCTGATAATAAACCAACAAAAAGCTAGGAGAAGCAGAGCTTCTGTAGGTCAGAGTGCTGTAAGTACCTGAAAGCATTTGGGGACTATCGTAGAAAAGAGATGGAAAAGTGTAATGGAAAGGTTTGTAGCTATGAAACACCAAGAAGAAAAAAGAGTGAGAGCACCAAAGGAACTAGATGGTCACCGCATTTGTACTTACATAGCCCCTGAAAAAGCTATTAACAAATTTGCAGGACATGTAGAGGGGTTGTGGAACCATTACAAATGTAGAGTTTCTAGTTTACAAATTGTTTTCTGAGTGGAAGCAGGGTGCTATGATAACAAGTCATGAGGTGTCATGAGGTGAATAGAAAGTAGGCATTGGCGTGGAATCGGTGGTGGTTAGTTGATGATGCTGCCATAGTAAACTATGCTCCATATGTTGGGAG
Organism: Ptychadena robeensis; assembly: GCA_036250615.1. Lineage (NCBI taxonomy): Eukaryota > Metazoa > Chordata > Amphibia > Anura > Ptychadenidae > Ptychadena > Ptychadena robeensis. Next base: position 185,078,855 of record CM070032.1, read on the forward strand.
GGAGTTGGAGAAAAGGAATATCCTGCAATTTAAATCCATCTGCATGGGTAAAAGTTCAGTGTTCCCAGTTAGAAATCCAGCAGAGGAAATTATTACTGAACACATTTCCAACATTAGAGCCATATTTTTTTTTGTAGGTCAGGAGTGCTGTAAGTACTAAGCATTTGGGAACTACCGTAGAGAAGAGATGAACAAGTGCAATGGAAAGGTTTGTAGCTATGAAACCCCAAGAAGAAAAAAGAGCTAAAAAAACTAGATAGTCACCACATTTGTACTAGCAAAGCCCCTGAAAAAGCTATCATCAACACATTTGCAGGACATGTAGAGAAGGGTTGTGGAACCATTACAAATGTAGAGTTCCCAGTTATGTCAAAATTACAACTTGATTTGAACTAAACTGGATTTAAATCATGCAAAAACATGTGCTAGAGCAATATTTTTTTTACTAAAACCACAAAATCAAAGTTAGTTGAAATATTATGAAAAATTTTCAACTATCTCTAAAAGGTACTCACCTAGCAATGGTATAATTGATTAAAAAATTATTTATGTTCATATTTTTATCAGTTTTAATTTGTAAATTTCAACTTTCTTTAGACTTTGGCATTTCTGAGTTGTTCTTAAAGCTTTGCTTGCATCTGTGTAGATTTTGGAGGAAATGCATTACATTATGTATTTTCAGCTGACATAAGAATGTCAGCCAATTCAGCCTGGAATTGTATGATAACAGTGCTTAAACAGTCATGCATTCTTACGTTATCATATTGTACAACTCTTGTATCTTTTGTGTTCTGGATGAGTTACAAAAGACATGAGCCACTGTTTAAAATGCTGTAAAGATATCTTCACAGGACTCAGAGAGATTACATATGAATAGTGTGGAAATCTGTCAGAAAAAAAGAAAATAATGTAAAATTACTGTGTTTTTACTTCTTTTAAAGCTAAACAGCTTTTCTGTGTTTTTATGAATTAAATATTTGATTAGTCAAGTGGAAACTTCTAAAATACCACTTGCTGTTACTTTTCAGAGCTCCACAAAGATTTACTTATACTGTATATGTCAAGAAAAATATGAATGTACAACTCTTTTACTTCATTTTATGTTTAGTATCTTAGTTTTCATTGTACCACTCAACCACATACAACACGCCAAACCCTCTCTGAAAATTAACCTAATTTGCCCAACTATGTATAATGGCTGATATTTGTGCCCAACTTTTTTTTATCAATGCTTCAACACAGACAAGCACAGAAATGAAATATTCCTTTAAAAACATTGAATATGTTTTTTTTTTGTGAAAAGTTGAGTGCGAGAAGGGGCATTGGAAATTTAAGGGATGTCTTTAAGACTTTACTGCTACTATGCATTTATACAATGTTCAAATGAAAATATGGGACATACATAAATATGCAGTACATACAGGATACTGTATGTTTATGAAAGTACAATGTTTGACTTTTGGAATTGATGCAGTTTACTCATTTGAATTACGACAGATAGTCGGTCACTAGGACAACAGAATTGCTAAAGTAGGTGTGCTAGATGTTGCAAATATTGAGACTACATCCTGATGCCTTGAGTGGGGGAAGATCTGTCATGGGTGAACCATGAGAGCAGTGGACCCACCGTGCCACCAGATAAGCATAAACCAGAGTCTAAGGAGCCCCCTGGTATTCACCAGAATTGATTGGCTTTGCTGCGGGGAGCACCCAGGTTGCGGTCCCTAGCTACACATACTAGGCAGTGGCTGACAGCAGAATATCCAAGGCAAGGTACCAAGGCGGCAGGCAGAGACGTAGTCACACAGGTGATAGTCAGGGCAGGCGGAAAACAGGGTAGTCAAAGATGGTTCAGGGGTCGGTAACAATAAGACAATATCAAAAAGCAGAACCTGTGGATCAGAGACTTAAGAACTCTTTGTTCAGTCAACTCCCTGTTGCCTCAGACTTCCTAATATACAAGGTCAGGTGGTCTGATGGTCTGACAGGGCTCCAGGTGTGTGATAATGAGTGGTTACCGGTATCCTCCAGCAGAGGGAGCAGGAGCCACATCATGTGCCAGTAGCTCTTCCAACAGCAGAGGGAGCTGATCTACGAAAGGTTCTGGTCCTCTGACATTTTGGAGCAGACACAGCAGGACTGGGTGACACTGTGATCTGTGACAAGATATATATATATATATATATATATATATATATATATATCACATATATATATCACTTATATATCACTTTGGGGTAAATAGTTTATAATATCTTTTCATGGGGCAACTCTGAAGATATGACACATTGATACAATGTTAAGTTGTCAATGTGCAGCTTGTATAACAGTGTAAATTTGCTGTACGTGCGGCTTGTATAACAGTGTAAATTTGCTCAAAATATCTCAACACACAGCCGATAATGTCTAGACCTCTGGAAAAAAGTCAAAAACTTCCATATTATTCCCAAAGTAACAATATTTTGTGTGACCACACACCAGTGCCTTAATAATCATGGCAATGAAGTTCAATAGAGCTTTCAGGTTGCCACTGCAATCCTCTTCCACTCCTCAATAATGACATCATAGAGCTGGGGGATGTTAGAGACCTTGTGCTCCTCCATTTTCAATTTGATGCTCAAAAGAGTTTATGTCTGGCAAAATATAGGAACAAGGATGTGAGGCACACAACCCAGTAAATCTGAAGTTCTGTTAATGATAAGTAATGGTAAATAATAGATGTTTACAATAATGGAGGTACAATGCAAGAGTAGAGATGGTCGAATTTTTGGACTTGCAAACTTTGTGAGATGATTGAACAAGGTATCATCACCAAATTTCTGAAGATGTAGAGAAGAGTTGTGGGAACATTTGAAAAAAAAGTTTTGCTCTAGCGCATGTCATTTTTGCATAAATTAAGTTAAAAAATAAAGTCGAAATTTCGAAATTTTGACTTGACTTTGAACTTAATTTTTTGAGCTTTGCAATTACCTTGAAATCGTCGAAATCGTTGAATTTTTGAAAATCAATTCAACCATCTCTATTCAAAAGTAGTGATATTCTACAAGGGAAGCATGTTCTGTGTGTTTTCAACTGTGTGGATACCAGGACGACGTCACTTCCTTGTTATGGATGATATCACTTTCAGCACTTTTACAGGTGCTGTAGGGTTACCAGTAGGGTTGTTTCTCCTTGGATAGAAACATACTCAGTGTGAAGTAGGATAAATGGAATGAGCTTCAGGTGGCAGCTCTTTGTCAACAATATTGAGACATGCTTGACTAGACATGCTTGACCCTCAGGTTCTATAGCTCGGCAAAAGCCACAGAGCATGTTGCAGGAAACCATTCTTTTCCACTTAAAAGTATTGCATCAAGAAATGTGTGGTGTTTTTATGCACTGCCAAATACATTTTACATTACTAATTAACATTACAAATGTGTCAATATTTTTTTAAACATAGTTGTGTTAAGTCTATGGCATAAAAACATATACAAAGGTAGAGTCTAAGGGATGAGTACAGATCAAGGAAAATGATGGTTTTACAGTGAAGTCTGTGACAAGGAAATCTAATGCAAAAAAAATCCTATTGGTTTGGAGCAGAATCTAATGGCTATCACTTTTTAAAGTTCAAATGCATGCAGTATATAAACTGTCTTTCATCATAACAAATTAGGTTCAGCCATTTCTAGCAGCAGTGAATAATATACCCGTTTTACTGAATAGTGAGGTTATGTGATCCAGCTCTTTTGACACTGACAGCTCTTCTTCACAATAGGATCTGTACATTTCAGTGCCTTGACTAGTTATCTGAATTCATAAATACTGCCAGTAGAAGGCTTTGTGAAAAGCATTTACTGATGGTCCACTACATTGTGATTGACTGAATCTTTTCTGTACTCTAGGCAGCTGAGGTTGGAAGCAGCACAAATATAAAAGCAGAAAACCTGGAATCTTATCTGCCTGTAATAAAGGTTTATGACATAGTAAGAAAGGAAACAATAGCTTACATTTTTTTTTCTTCACACTTCTTGAGTAAATAGTTTTCATGCCTAATGACAATTTGAAGGCTGACCTTTCCTGTGCTGCAGTGTGATATTTAGGTGAGGCCAACTTGTCATACATATAGTGGCAACTGCATGACAAAGAATAGCTACAAACAAAGTAATAGCAATAGCAATTAAAATAATAATGGTCCCAGAGTGCCAGCACAGACAATTTAAATTTGCTATATATTTCGACTGTCAGCTAAGTAGAAAATCCTTTTTTTAATGAGAGAAAATATCCTTTGGTTCTGTCTTTTTTCGGTAAAACTTTCAGGCAAAGGTTGCCCATCTTTTCCCCTACTACTACCCTTTGCAGATACTACATTAGCAAGAACCTACAATTTCCAAAAACTTGGAAGAGGCAATCCTCTGCTTTATAGGTTTGTGAAATATGATGACACAGTGGAATATTACAATAAGTGCTATTTATCTTGGACAAACTTTACCAAGCAAATCTATGGCTATAAAATAACTTTATTTAGAGGAAGGGCACCAATGGACTGCTGAAGTACTACCAAAAAGAGGTTCACGTTCAACTGGGAGATATCAAGTATTTCTTTGCTTGAGCTTTTTACCTGGACTAGTAAAGCCAGCTTCATTTTTTTCTGTCCCCCTAAACTTTCAACCATTTAATATGTTTGTTTGAGAGCATGGTGGCTGATCTGATCTGTTGCATCAATGGTGTAGTTTCGGTGCTCTAACAGATGTTGTCGCTCTCTGTTTGTTAAAGCCTCTTGTACCTATAGGATGATATTAGTGTCTGCTGGCGTTTGTTTTTTTTTATGTCATCTGTGGGTGTTTTGTTAGGATATTAGGTTTTGTGGTTATAGCTGCCTGCCAGCAGTATCAACCATTGGCTTATGACTTTGAGAAAGTAATAGTACTGGATTTTCAATAATTAGTCTATTTCATAATATATATTGATATTGGCCATTTAAATGACTTTTGCTGTGCTTGCCCGCATACGCCACCATTTAGGTTTTTATGGGGAATTACTATATCACACAACACTGTACAGGAGTACATTCCCTTATGCCTGGCATACACACGCCAATAAGCGGAGGATTTTTTCGCTGACCGACGGGCGTGCGCGCCCGCCAATCAGTGTGCCCACATGGGGCGACAGATCCCTCGGCCGGCCAGAGAACGGACATGTCGGATGTTCTCTGGCCGATGCCAGGCGATGCCATTAACTTCAATGAAGACCGGCGTCTTCATCGAAGCTAATGGCCGGTACACAAAGGGGGGTCTGGCTGATTAAAGCAGCCCCAGAATGCACCAGAATGCAACGTGATGGCGTCATCACGTTTGCATTCCAAAGCTCGTTGGAGCTTGTCTGTCTGCACCCGTCTGTGAGTGTATGGCAGGCATTAGCCTTCTCATCTCTCGCTATCTTTCTCTTGTTATGCAGTGACTGTATACAGAATAGTTTATAAAGACTGTAAATAGTAGAGGGTAATGCAATAAGTTAATAAATATACTGTATTTTACGGACCATAAGACGCACTTTTTCACCCCCAAAATTGAGGACAAAAAGTGCCTGCGTCTTTGTTCCGAATGCACACCTTGGCTTCCCGCTAGCTCTCCCGGCACGGAGATTAGCTGGAGGAGCTGTCAGATGTAAGATGCCAGCCCATGTCCGGCTCTTCCATCTGAACTGTGTATTTGCCTACGCCAGCAGAGCTCAGAGCCAGAGAAGAGAGAGATAGACGAACTGGCATCTATACCTCTCTCTCTGCAGCTCCCACCGACACAGTAACAGCTGATCAGCAGAGGAGAGGGAGAAGCTGTTGGCCCCCCTTCCTCCTGCCGATCAGTGTGGAGTATGATGCTGTGGTGAGAGTGTACTGCTGCTAGTGACACCTACTGGCTGGATTGAATATTGCATTCATTGAATTCATTGCATTAATCCAATTGATATGAGAACGTATTAAATCTTTTTTTTCTGGTTTTCCTGCCCTAAAAAATTGGGTGCGTCTTATGGTCTGGTGCGTCTTATAGTCAGGAAAATATGGTAATCTTTTTTTAAAAAGGCCTCTGCTCATCTGCTATTCAGATTGGCTGATAATATGGTATACATACGGTGTATTATACCACTTTCTGAAGAACAAAACCATTAGACTTTTAGCAATTTAAGCTTTGCTTATCAATTTTACTGAAATTTGATGATGCCCTTAAAGAACTTATTTGTGTAATTTCACAGGGATTTCCATGTAATGAAACAATGTGTAGAACCTTCAGCATTAATGTAAAGGGCAAATCTAAATGCACATACATATAGCTGTAGAATGCTTCTATATGCTAACAACTACATCTGTGTAAATAAATAGCAATGCGCAATTGACAACTTATTTCAGAATTCATTAAATGAGTAGTTTACAATATATATATATATATATATATATA
>CM070032.1:185101659-185132844 GCA_036250615.1 Ptychadena robeensis
GATTTCGAGACCAAGTGCCCAAAAGAACAGCATAAAAAATCTGTGTTATAAAACCTACCGGGTTTGTTGTGTGCATGTAAAGTCATAGCACCATCTAGGGACTGTTAGACCTACAAACTGAATGGTTTTCATTATCCCACCAACTTCTCATGTTATGCAACAAAAATACATCTAGACAGGATCTACCATTCTGCACGTAATCAAACATAACTAACTGAAGTCAATGTTTCAACTTGAGGTCAAATCTGCAGAGTTAAATATTGAACAGAATGAATTGAATAGCAAGTATAAGGTGTATTAGTAGTAAGTGGAAGCAGAGCTCTATAATGCTAGCCTATTCATAGCCTATTCATAGCCTTAGAATAATCTTTTTAAAGGTTTAAGGTGAATAGGTAGTCAATTTTTGTGTAGGTGGAATCATCCTTCATGCCCAACCACCCACCACCAAACCACCACTTCCAAAATAGGCCTATATTTTAGTTAGATGTACAGTATATTTTGGCTAATATGACACTCCGGTTGATAAGACACGTCATCAACTAGAGCATCTTATTGTAGCCAAAGAGATACATTAAAAAGAATCCAGACTCTGCCAGATGGAGCTCTGTACTTCTGTCTGGCAGTGCGGGAGTTGAAAGGGATGGGGAGTTGTCAGCACACTCCTCCATACAGCAGACAGAGCACTGTTCCATAGAGCATTGTAATGTCAACTCAAGCTGACATTACAAAGCTCTAGCTGATTGTTTCAGCTAAGAAAATGTCTGTGCCGCTCAGCTGGGAGAGACACACAACCCCTCCCAGCTTATAAGGTTACCAGCCAGATGGATTGCTGGCTTGCTTGGTGGATGGCTGGTAGCATGGAGCTACTAGACATCCAAAAAGTAGCCAAAAGTAGGAGGATCGTCCTCCTGAGTGCTTCCCTGCCTTTGCCTCCGCAGCTTAGCTAAGTGCTTGGTTGCAGAGGCAGAAGGGGCACACAAAATGCACGACCACCCACGGCCAAATTGTCTTTCGGCCATGGGTGGTCACGAATTTGCCTCATACAATGCACAGGGTGACAATACACATGGGAGTAAAAATGCATCTCATAAGGTGATAATTTGGTACATTTAAAGTTTTGATTTAATATCAGCCTTGAGATCAGAAAAACTAACCAGTATTAGAAGTCAGCTAATGTACTGCATAACACAACTACTACACAAGTCAGAAATGAACACGACAGAAAGGGAGACATAAACACACATTTCTTTTTAAATCTCTCAGTGCAATCAGTCCTTTGTATTACATATTATGAAATGTGTGCTGAAAGTTATTGGAGTTATTAAACTTTTATGAAGCAGGTTTTTGAAATGTGCTTAGGAAATCCATACCAAATGATGGGATGTCAAGACCTCATACTGGGATAGAGATCCCATTTATTTGTCATGTAGGTGCTAAATGTCATCGGTATTATATGATTACTGCCCCATAGAGGTTTATCTTTTATGATCTCCGATGCCTGGCACATCACACAGATTGTATAATTGTTTAGGTTGCACAAACAAGCTGAACAAAGTAGCTACACAACAGCTTCCTATCTCAGTTGTTATCCATTTTGAAATAATTACATGTAAACCCTGGTTTACATTCCTTCAGTATAAAATAGACTGACAAAAGCACACACTTGTTTTCTTCCACAATGCCACTTTGCATACAGAATCCAAAAGTTGTTCTTTTTGTGACTACAGATGACGTAGAATTTTATTGACATCTGCCACTGACCAAAATAAAAACTCATTGCAGGGTAATCAAATTAATAAATAAAAGTACAGAAAAAAGAATGCCTCAGATCCTAGCCTTTGGCATGTTTCTAAGGGTGTTTGTGGTATCACTTTTATTATCACGCTTTATTTCTACCTCTGTAAAGAGCTCAAAATCTAAATAAATTACAGCAGTGGGGGGAGCAGGAAGCTGAGAGCTGGGAAAGTAATTGATATTTTTATAATAACTTATCATGTTTATTTTATTTGTGGGGTAGGGTACTACTGAATAAACATACTTTATATTGCAGGCCTAAAATTACTCCTGAAATAACTGAGGAGCAGGAGCAGTCATTTAGCAATGTCTGATACATATGATAAATAGAAGAATATATATTCTTCTATACATACATAGACACTTTTAGAAATGAGTAGGAGGATGATAGCTATTTCCTTAACCTCCCTTAGCGGTCAGCCCCTACCGCGCCATTTTTAACGTGCGATCACAGCAGAGTACAGAGTAATTTTCTTGAATTTCCCGAATTACCCCTGTCCCCCACTGGGAAACCAATGCCCCTCCATTAAAATGAAGGTCATCGGTGATGCCAAAGGGGTGGTTCTGAAACCTCAGAAATTCTGTGGCAGTATAGAGAAACAGGTTTTTCCAATCCCCATTTCAAACAAACTGGGTTCGTCTCAAATGCTAGGAAGGTTAACGATTTCCATTCTTCACTTTCAAAGAATGCCAGAAAGATAATACAATTTGCACAGTATATTGGTTACTCTATGTATATTTCTGAATACTTATCTTTTAAAAATATATTTTTATTGAATTTTCTCAACAAACAAAACAATATTAACCAAATAAAAAAAATATATATTAAAATAGGTCGAAGGGTATCGGTACAAACATGATACATCATAAGAACATTCAATTTGATATGGGAACAAGTATACACAGGGGCCCAATCCCCTAAGCAGAGCCAGATAGATGCAAAGACCCCAGTGCTGCATGGCCAGAGTGCTAACCACTAAACTACCCTACTGTCCATTAAATGTTTGATGCAGAGCCTTATGAAAAAAAAATTTCAGCAAAAAAATTCTGTTTTGTTTTTTTTAAGTTGAACAAATTGAAAAAAAAAATACTATCTTCAACTGCAATCTTCACCTCAATTACTGCTCTTTGTTAATGATGTCCTATACATTTGTAGAATGTACATTTGTAATGGGGTGTCCAGTTATAGGCCAAAAGAATAAGCACAGAAAAGAACATTTTTACAAATAATCTGATAAAAGCAATGTGTATGTATTTTTTGCTCACATGAAGCTCTACTGTAGTAAAATTCTACCCAATGTTCTCCCACTCTGCTTGTTCCATATAAATAAATCATCATACATTATATTATTCTGTATTTCCTTTTAGTGATGAAGCCCAAAGGAAATAATGCATTGCCTGACAAGAAACCAAGCACATACAATGAATCAAGGAACCAATATTTATCTGCCCTTCATCTAAATGGAATGATTCACATTTTCTCTGTATCACGTTTTTATATTTCTGGACAAATAATACAACTTTGTGTTTTGTTTGAGGGGAAAAAATGCAAATCCATTTGAATAAAGCAGTTTCTTTGCTTTTGATATATTATCTGCAGACCCCAAGAACTGAAAGCATAGATCTTTCTTAAGAGATTTCAAAAGAAACAGTTTTTTTTTTCTTTTTGTCTTTGTTTGTGATAAAGATATTACAACTGAAAGAGATAGGACAAGTCCTTAAGCTCAACAGATGGTGGCGTACAGAATTACCGTCAAACAAAGAAAAATAATATCAGCTGTCTGCAGTAGATACAACACATGTAGAGAAAACCTGGCAAGGAATCAGCAGTAGCGGGCATTCCTGCCAGGTGCTTTCACTAGAAACTGTAAAAACAATCAAAGATTCCAAAGTTGAATAAAGCAATATTAACAGAATTATTATGCAAATGGATAAGACAGCAACATATTCCAATAAACACATTTCTGCCTTTTCTCTCAGTGAAAATTGATCTGTTCTCATGGGACAATAAGGTATGTGCCAAAGCAGAACTAATCAAAGATTAAGTTTAGTAAGCAGTGTGTGCCCCAGATCAGATGCTGATAAAACACAAGTGGATTTGGCAAATAATCTGCTAAATCTATCAGCATGTTGTACCAGATATAATGCTGAATAGAAGCTGATGAGCCTTGCTGTCAAGTGCAAATGTACATCTGCTTGCTCTCATATGTTCCCTTCAGTGAATGACAGTTACAGCTTAAACTCAGCAATTCCAAAATCAAAAAAGGAAACTGTATGACATGGCAGTAAAGTCAAAGTGAAGACCTGGCATTTGAAGAGATACACAATGTTCTAAAGGGAAACTCATTGGAACAATAAAAATTGCCAGTAATTGCTTTTGGCTTTCCTTTTCTTTATTTTTCTAACTAGGCATTACACACATACGTGTGTAATATACAAAAAATAATATGTATATATATATATATATATATATATATATATATACACACACACGCACCATATTTTCCGGACTATTAGACGCACTTGACCATAAGACACATCTAGTTTTTAGAGCAGGAAATCAGGAGAAAAAATATTTTATGTGTTCAAATGAACCATCTTCCTCTTATATGGGGAAGGGAGGGGGCCACACAGGGGAATCTGCACTCTGGTCTTTCCTGTGTGTAAGGAAACTGCCAGTGAGTGCAGATTTCCTCACACACTCTGCATTGGCTATATCTGCGGGCTTTGCAAATATAGCCAATACAGATGGGAGATCGGCTGTGTACAGATCTCCTGGGAGAGCTGGCAGGAAGCCAAGTTGCGATCACCGGCGGCCAACTAGATGTATTTGTGAGTTGATTGCAGTATACCTTCAACCCTTCGCTACATCTCCAGCAAGTTTGGTGTTGATAATATCATGGGTGACACACAATGTTCTGTAACATTAAGGCTCAGATGGTCAGTCATTGAGTGGCAGACCCTCTGTAAACTTTTATGTACTTTACAAACTTGTGAGGTTGTCAGGACGGAATCAGTCATCAACTACCAGCAACCAGTCTATCCCCATGGGCAACAGTGGTTGGGAGAGGCAAACAGGCATTTTACATCTGAAGTCTAAGTAAATTTAGACAAACAGAAACACATATCCATAATTTCCGGGTGAATTCTAAATTAAAAAGATTTATTACTACAACTTTAAAATACATTGTTGTCATTTATAAAGTATGTCCACTTGCACATCAAATGTTATTGGTAGTGTCAGAAAATATTGTAAATGTGTATCCACAGGATGTGTAAGTGTCAACATTTTACAAGTTAATTTTTTATTGTGTCAGCATCACTACCTTCAGTCCTGTCAACTTCCATTCACTTTTTCTTATTTAGCAATATATATGCAATAAAATACATTGACATGAGTCCTGTCTCTGCTGTTAGGGGGAAACTGGCAGATAAGGTATTCTAGCAAAAAAAGACTAGGGCATTTAAATGATAGAATTGTAAAATCTCACTAAAAAAGTTGAAAACATTAACATATTCCCTTTTTTACTGAATAAGAATGGATCCCAATTATTAGCTTATAACAGACATGGGCAAACTCTGGCCCAGGGGCCATTTCCGTCCCTTTTTGTTTTTTAATCCAACTTGCTGTCAATGTCAACAATGGTGACAAGACATTTGTTTGCTTGAAATAGGTGGAGATGTAGTGTTGTGGGATACATGTAACTTGTATATTTGTGGATCCTGCCATGACATGGTTAATCTTTGTATAAACTTGTTTACTGTCTGTAAAATATGTTAATGTGCCAAACACCTGCTGCTGAGTCACACAAGCCCAGCCAAAGCCCGTCCACTCTTCAATGTATCGAAACTATTCTGCCCAGTTACAGTAACTGGCCACTCCTTGGCCCTAGTCTATTTAAGTCTGTTCTACAGAAAATTCTGGGCCAATCTGTTATACCTTGCATCCTGTGTGGAGCGCTGTGCGTCTCGAGGAGCTGAGTGAAGCCTACATCAAGGATCAAGCCTTCCCTCCAGGACAGACCACATCTGGGTGAGAGCTGTGGCAACCTCGTGTCACTCACTGCAGGCTGGTTAGGCATACCGTTCGCAACTGTAGATCCCAAGCTGTATACCCCATCCCTTCTGGGTGATGGTGAAATGCCTGTATATAACCTGCCTTGCTAGTAAACCTTGTAAATATAACCTATTTGATGGACTGGACAATCATTTATTAGTAGTGCATGATGCACGCTTATTGTGTGGAGCCACATAAGACAGGGGTACATCGAGCATCACAAAGAACCTAGGGCCGCTGGTGCACTAACAGGTCCAGCACCGGCTGCTCTCGTTACAGAAATAATGCCAAGAGGTGCCCAAATTTTACCAGATCTTGTGGGTGCATCCTAGAGACCATGGTGGGCTGTTCCTAAGCATGGATTCATTAAGTTTTAATCTATAAAGGCTCTTTCCACATGGTCTGAAACTGCAGCCCTGGGAAATGCTGAATGTAGCTCTCCTCAGGTGGCAGCCCCTCAGTCAAATTTAAGACTCCATTGTGGCCCACAAGCTTCTGACCTGGTAACAATAGCGATGGTCGAACTTTTGCCAGGTCCGTTCACAAACAGGTGGATCGGACTTCTCCTGTTCATGGGGAATTTAAATCAGGAAAACCTGAATGGACGTCGGCTGTTCGCGAATGAATAGTTCCTGGTTCCGATTGCCGGACGTGACTTCATTGACCTCACTTCCGGTTTTCGGAGCCAATTTTTTACTAAAAGACAGGGTTCTCTACCCGGAAAAGATTCTTCCTCTGGCCGGATCAATTTGCACCTAATCCGGCCAGCGGAAGAATAATAAGCTTCTTCTCGCCGGCAAATGGGGAGGGCTGAACCGGACAGGTCGATCACATGTCGCCTTGCGGACAGTTTGGCCATTACTAGCTAACAATATTCAAAAGAAAACAAAGGTAAGACTAACCAATGTGTAATCACTGTATCAATTAACCCCCCACTAAGCTAAACGTTTTTCTGCTAATCTCTTGCTTTCTGTTGTGGTCTATATGTGCTTCTTATAGATGATTATATGTACCATGCCTGTTGTCTTTAATCTTAAATCAGATCATACATATTGTAGGGTTGTTTTCAAGCTCTTTTTTCCTCTCTTTTTCCAAAGAAAATGCTTGGATTCTAAACAGAGTGAACATCCCACCCGCTGTCTTTTAACACATTCTGCAGGAAACATCTCAGAACTTTATTCAGTGGTGTTTCATTCTTCATTTCACACATATGTCCTACATAATTGATTTATCTTTGCGGTGAAAATTTTTTCTATTAATAATTCCTTCTTTTCTGGAGGACAAATGTGTCATTTTTAGTTTAATGAAAAAAACAACTTTTAGCAGTTTACTCTGCTCAGTTAGGGCTAGTAGTAAATGAAGGATTGTAGGCATCAAGCTTGTCTTGATGTGGCTACTTCAGATACATACTTATGCATTTGTGATGTGCTTCAAAAGTTTTCAACACTTCTTTAGACTGTATTTGATTTATTTGGGCATCAGACTGAAGGCATTTGGAAACACAAAATATTCAAAGTGAATATTGTAATACATTTGCTTTCATTAACAATTTACCATTAAGTCAGCTTAATGGTCTGCCTAGAGTTCTGCTTTAAAATGTATATTGTGTTGTGATTTTTTTGCAATTTGCTTTTGTTTACTTAAACTAAGCATTAGCCTCAACTGTAGTGTTGAGCACAAATATTCAAATTGCAAATTTTAATTTAGAATATTGGCACTTTGAGAATTTACAAATATCTTGAATATAGTGCTCTATCTTTGTAATCTTGAATATTAGCATTTTCGGTGCAATCGGCAACCGAACAATCTTTAGTTTGGCAATGGTTCGCAAATCCTATTAAAAACCTGTCTTCAAGCAAGCGTGACACACAATATTCAATATTCGCTTGACATATTCGCTTGACATTGCGATCACAATATTCCCAGAACGTAAACAGGAGATCTCGAATTTTCAAATTTACTTTACAAAATGTTGTGAATTCAAATGTTGTCCATGCTGCTCATCACTACTTAATTGTAAAATTACCCAATAATGGTGGTTTCTTTCACTATCACTAAAGCCCCCCATACACCTTGCAATCTTTCCATACAATTTCTGTACAACCAACTTTTGTTCTACCAAAACCATGTAGTATGAGGAGCTTTCTAATCCTTCCAATCACTATGTATTCTCAAGGAGGCCACTATACTACACAGTTGTTGGTAGATCTAATGGAGATTGTATGGATCAATCTTAAGGTGTATGGGGGGCTTAACTCACAATATAGACTGCTCTGTAGAAATGAGAACACAAGATCAGTAAGTTTGCACTGCCGGGGCTCCGATCTTTAATTTACCAGCATTAACATGCTAACCATTCTACCTAATGTATAAATAAAACATTTTCTGACTTCCTTTTTCCCCCCTCTCACCAACTTGTCAGTTTTACATAATTTAAGCACATTTCTTTTTTACATACTCTGCAATAACATAACTGATCTCTGATCACATGTCATTCTATCTTTGCCACTACCTGGATATATCCCTTGTTAGATTTTCCTAATGGAAATAGGATATTATTGTTGCATTGACTAAGGAAGAACATGAATCCATAATACATTTTCCCTACATAGTACTCAATACATTTCTAGAATCTGATTTTTAATGCCGCCTTGCTGGTATTTAACACCCCAAAAATTCCTTGACTTCCATTCTAAGTTGATGATATCACCACGACACAGGCTCCTTTGTTCACATTTTCGAGAGCTGTCTGCTTCTCATACATTTAAGTTTATAAGAGGAGTAGACAATAGTGATATGTGGCATAGGAATTATTTAAATTTGCGATATTTCGCAAATAATTCTACTAATATTCGATTTTATATTCCGAAATTCGAATATTAGCAATATGACCATGTATTGCGAAAATAATATTCGCATCGCAAAAATCTTCTAAATGAATGTCACATGCTATGTTTATTTCCGCAATGCGAATATGATTTTCACAATACATGGCCATACCGCGAATATTCGAAATCACGAATATCCACCAACATATTCGAGATATTGGCGAATTCTCGAATTGACGATATTCGCTAAAAATATTCGACATTCGAATATTCGAGCTCAACACTAGTAGACAAGAGCCAACATCAACTTGAAAAGATAAGACATCAGTATGTAGGCTATATTTGGGTTATCTCCAGTCCATGGGGATCATAGTATTCATGGCCAATGTTCCCCTGAGAATTGTTAGTGTTAGAACTGTTATGTTTAAAAAAATAGTATATGTTCAATGGTAAAAAAGATAATGATTAACATATAAGCATAACATAATATGACTAAATGTTTTTTTGTTTTTTTTTAATATTGACATAATTATATATTTATTATTACGTAAATGTCTAGATATCAACTTAAAAGCACCAGAACAGGAACTTAAAAAGGGAATGGTAATAATAGTAGATACGTTAAAATGATGAGAAGGATGCCTCCAGAGTCAGTCAATAGTGATGGCCGAACTGTCCCCAAGGCATACATGGTTTTTGCCGGCGATCAGTACGGGTGTTTAACCGGCCCATCCCGCCGGCAAGAAGGAGCTCACTATTCTTCCTCCAGCAGGATCAGGAGCAGTAAGATCCCGTCAGAGGAAGACAAGTAGAGAACCCGGTCTTTCAGTGAAAAGCTGGCCTGGAAAACCAGAAGTGATGTCAGTGACGTCACATCCGGCAATCAACCAGGAACTATGCATCCCCGTGAACAGGCGGACGGCAGACTATTTTAAAAGTCTGATCCACACTTCTGGTGCTAGAGCAATACTTTTACATTGTTTTAAATGTTCTTACAATCCTTCTTAACATTGCTGGTGATATTACCACATTAGCAATCACCAAAACAAAGTTAATGAATTCTTATGCCCCTGTTTTGACAGACAATCAAAAACTCAACATGGAAAGTGTGGTGATTGCCAGCATATGCCTTACACAAATAACAAGATTAAATATTTTTTTTTAATGCCTATAAATCTAAATGAAAAAATAGGGCTCACACTGTTTGTAGTTAGATTGCACCTTTGACCCTATTTTTTCTTTTGCTTTCTAAATTTTTTATTTTCTGTTACTAGTTTGGGAAAATACAGCTCTTCAAAATATTTACTGATTCCCTTAAAGTCTCCTGATACTTTCATTTATATGCATTTTTAATGTTGAAGTATTAGCCACTGGTATACTTCAAAGTATCTATTTTTAGGATTACTAAATTACAGAAGATTAGTTATTGCTTTGAAAATAACTTATAGATGCAATTTTATACTAATTAACCACTGACGCAAAAAAAAATATTTAAACTTTAATACATAGTACAGAAGTAAGTTTAATTAAGCATAAGCAGCAACTTACATATGTTATATTTTAAATATTGTCAAAAATATTGTTTAAATATTGTTACACACAGTAAAGTAAAAATGTAAATGCTCAGAAATATTGCCGTAATCTGCACATATACTGATCAGATTTACAGATGTTGCCTTTCTTAAGGTAGCCATACACGGGTCGATTTGTCAGTGATCGATTCCTGATCCGATCATTTCAGGCGATCAGGAGTCGTCAATTGATCAGATCGGGAATCGATGGAACACCACCTTGGGAATCCCATTTGTGGTCGATTTGGACATAAGCCAATCTCCAAAATGCCAGATTCCACAAAATCCATTGATCGGAATGGTTGCTGCATAGGGCTGTGGGTCCACCAACATACTCCGATTGCCAAACAATCGACCAAAAAAAAACAACATGTTGGTTCAATGTCCACTCCGATTTTTAGTCAATTCTGGTTTTATTTGGTCGATCGTTCAGGGTGGGCAGAACCTGACTGATCGGCTATCAATCGGCGATCAATCTCGCAGTGAACGATCGGTCAAAAAATGACGTTAAAAATCAACCCGTGTATGGGAGCCTTTACCTTTTAAATGAGTTCCTCTATTAATGTAACAGTCATGGACCAGCCATAGGTTTCTTAAGGTCCTACCATAGTATTTCAGTGCGGCTGAGGTTAAGAATGTGACAAATTGAGTCTTTTCTTTTTTAGCCATTCAGTTGTCAATTTTCTTCATGGTATTGATGTTCTGTTGCATGACATGCTATAAAGGTTGCACAAGTGGCTTCATATTTGAATCTTGAATGCTTAGTTAACTCAATGGCTGTTAAGTGCCCTTTGTCATGTGGCTGCAAAACAAAACAAGTCCAAATCAAAGCCCGATTTCCACGTTGTTTGACAGTTATAAGGAGAGGTGCCTATATGCTGTGTTTGTTTTTTACTAAGTGTGGAGCTGTACAATATTACCAAACAATTCAGCTATGGTCCATGTGTACGTACTGTACTATACCTGTGGAAAATGATCAATTACTTTACTTTACTTACAAGCAATCTCTCTGAGCATTGCTCTGTCTGGCTGCTAGCCATACATGGGTAAATTCCCGTGCAATCGACCCCCGATCAATCACAGCGTGGTGACGTCACCACGCTGTGATTGATTGGGGATCAATTGAACGGAAATCAATGTGCACCACACCACAATGTCACCATGACCGTGCACGTTGATTGATTGTACTCAAATCTTTTTACAAATCTACCCGTGTGTACCTAGTTTTAGGGACAATTTTGCTTAGACATCCACTTTGAAGATAAGCAAATTTCGATGTAATCTCTGAGGCTTGAGGATTTGATAAGCAAAAATGTGATATACAATGCTAACATGATTTTAACGTGACCAATAGTGTTATGGCAATAGCATAAATCAAAATTACAACACCAATGTATTTTCAAGGGGTCAACTCATTGCAAGGGGGTTAACTATATTGAAATTGATGCAATGCTGATATGATGCTGAAAAGACGGTTTACGCATGCATTGGACACCCTTATGATACATCATAATTTGCGTGTTTTATGAAAGTGAAATGCGTGAATTTTGACATAGTGGAGACTAGCCCTTAGATGTTTTGAATCTTTTTAACTGTATAACAATGGACACAATTATTGAAAAGGCTATTATAACCCTTTCCAGTTAGATGGGCTGCAACAGCTGCTCTCTAAGGTAATTTCTGATGTCTTTACTGCTTGTCATTGTGTTAACATAATGTAAACAGTGTTGATCGCCGATATTGTAGAATATCGGCACTTCAAGAATTTTCGAAGATTTTGAATGAAGTGCTATATATTCATAATCACGAATAATCAAGATTTTTTTTCATCTGTACCTGGAACTACAGTGCATTGTTTTTGCAATATGCGTATGTACAAGTGCCGAATTGCTCAGTGAAGGTAACAATGACTGGAGATCATCAATTTTCTAATGTACCAGTTTCTGGTGAATATTAGGTGAAAAAGTTTGTGAATATGAATATTGCCTATACTGCTCATCACTAAATGTAAGTCCCCCGACCAACAAAACAACTGCCTACATTTGCTGATAATTATGTATGCAATGTATTAAATAACCTTTTAACGCTCTTATTAATTATATATTTCAGAGTGGCTAATAGGTCATATTTAGCTTCTTATCACATGGTGGGGATCTATAACTGAACCTGTAGTAGGTAACTGAAATTATAAATTAACAGGTTACATTATGCTTTATATTTTTACGGTTACTGAGTTACTGTTTGGGCAGGGGCACTTACTTTAAACAGTCCCGGAAACGTAGTAAAGTGTTGTGCTCCTCTTATAAGCACATACTGGCAAGTAATCATTTTGCAAAAAGTGGTTATTTACAGAACAAACCATGTCAGTGCATTTTTTTCCAAAAGCAAAACTGTACTTTAGGAAATAACTTAGCAAGGGATACGGTTAAGTAGCCAAAGGCTAGAAAACTGCTGACCGTAGGACACTCATACATTTGTATCAGCTGCCTTTTTATAAACAGATAGATTTGTGCATGCCATGCTTCTGATGCAGTTAATTTATTTTTAGAAACTAGAACACAAGTGTGACAATATTTTTTAACATTTTACACCCTTTATACTAGACACAGACAAATTTTGTCAACAGAAGCAAAAATTGAATAGGAAAGATTATTGGACAAAATGCAACCTTTACCAGTTTAACTAAAAGATCATTTGTTTTAGCTTTATTGATCAAACCACCTAGGTATGTTTATTTAACATCATTAGATTCTATAGAATGCACCCTATACAGCGAAAACATTTTTTTTTTACTCTGGAAAAAGGCTGGAGCATGAGTTAAGGAGGCCTCTGGCAGATTTCCCATCAGCAGTCCCAACTGGCAAAGCTTCTGCATGTAAACTGGGCAGCATGAGCTCACAAGTGGACAGATCTTCCATCTGACTGCTTTTCTACATCCCGGGCTAAGCTTATTGCTTGGCTGGGCGGAGAGCTAAGGCACAATTACCTGCGTCCAGTCGTGACCATTAGATGCATGCATTTTTCTCACTGATTTGGGGGAAAAGTTGCGTCTTATGGTGCAAAAAATATGGTAATCCATAGGGATCCCCTACGTATGCCAGTATAAATGTAGATAAAGAAAGCGGTGGTTTCTTTTTCCCTTTGTCCTTTAAAGTTCTTGAGCCACCTCCAATTATGAGGAACGGAAGAAAACACAGAAGGAGAACAAAAAAAAAACACAAGGATCTTGTCAGGAGCAGGTAAGTTTGTATGAATTTGTTTGGTAAACTGGACTACAGGTATGTTACCAGATTACTTACTTTTGGGGTTGTCTGTGTAGTGGTGCTCCTGGGCGAGAAAGTTTTTGTGTATATTGCCAACAACCTCTTGATGAATTAGAGGTCAAAGAGGAGTTATTGTAAAAGACTACTGCCTCTACTGGATTCTTTGATGGTCGCACTTAGGTTGCTTGCCAGGTGCCAGAGATGGTCTCTTGCATCTCCCGTTTTCCCGTGGTGCACAGTAGTGATGGCCAGGTCTGTCCACGAATGGGCGGATCAGACTTTTAAAGAAGTCCGCTGTCCGCCTATTCGCGGACAGATTCAAATTCCCCGCCTCATCGGAATCGGAAAAACTGGATGGGACGTAAGTCCCTGGAACGCATAGTACCTGGTTAAGGGAGCCGGATGTGATGTCACTGACGTCACTTCCTGTCCCAGAGCCGGTTTTTCACTAGAAGACCGGCTTCATGCCCGGTCTTCTAGTGAAAAGATTCTTCCTCCGGCATGATCTAGCAGGTTCTGATCCTGCCGGAGGAAGAATAGAGGGCGAACATCCTTGCGGGCAGTTCGGCCATCAATAGTGCACAGTGGTTTTGTTTTTTGTGATACCCATAAAAAGAAAATCTCAGATTGAGGCGCCCGTTAGATTGTGTTGCTTTTATTCAACGTAAATCAGGGTAAAAATAATCCAAACTTTTTTTAGGTGTAACGTTTTATTTAAGCATCTTTTCCTGTTTAGGTGATTCACTTATTAACCACTGAGCATTGGGATGGGAATTAGGAATATAGACACAAAAATAAGCACTGTGTATATGTATGGACCTATGTTTAGGGTATGCTTTGAAAACTTAGGAGTAGGTTTTGGATGCTTTGCTCTTCTATTTGTTTCATACATTTTGAATTTCTTTTTTTCTTTATTGCAATATGACATTCACCGATTAAATTTTTGGACTTTTCTAAAATGAACAAGTTAAAATAATCTAATAAATATATATATATACTTTATACCATTTAAAAAGGAAAAACAAACTTTATGTTAATATAGTAAAGCAAAATAAAAAGTAAAGGAAAAACCAATGGAATCAACTCATTTGTGGAGTGTGAAGACTTTAAAAGACCATTTTATAGCAACAAGCAAGAAATGCTTCTAATGATTTTCCATACAACTTACAGATGCTTTTCAGAAGAAAATCCTTGCCCCATGTTTCAGATTGTCATTGAAACATAATAGTAAAGCATAATTATCTTGATAACAAAGATGGAGCGTTTTGTCTTTCTTGTCCGGGTAAAGCAAATGGCGTTAAGAATGGAAAATATTTGTTCACCCAGTAAGAGCATAAATTTCACTTAGAAGGCAATTGAGTTATTATTAACTTTTACATGCTGTTGAAAAGACAAAATTTGATTTGCTCTGCAAGATAAGAAGACATTAATCATGAGGGAGTTAACAGTCCCCAATGTAATTATTTTGTACTATCTAATAATAGTAAATTGAAACAGCTCATCCAACCTCCAGCTAACACTACAGAAGGAAGAACAAGAAGTATAAAACACATTCAGAACACAAGCTGGATAATTTTACTTGTATGACCTTTGGGTGTGTTATCGTTTTTTTGCGGAAAAGATTAGAAAATCTTTATGGAGGATGTATTAGTGGCTTTATCATTAGTTCTTAAAGTTAACAAGATTGTACATTTTTGCTAAACAGTTGGAAGACATTAATTATTTTCTTGAGAAAAAATGAGACGTATAAATATATTAGATAAGGAGATACAGACAGTAGCTGGATTACCAATCAATTGTGTTATCCGGTATGCACTTATAATCCTTTACACATACTTAAAGCGGACCTACCACCTGGGAGGCCACTCAGCATTATCAGCTGCAGCTAAGCCAATATTGCTGACATCCTTGCTTGTAGAAAAAAATCTTCTTCTAACAGCTGGAGGGGAGCTTGTTACGAGTGCTCCCCTCCCACTGCATTACGTCGCCTAGACAGCCAAAGTGGTGTGTGGGATATCTCTCCCATGCAGGAAATCGTCAGCAGCTGATCCCCCTCTTTACAAACCCCTGCCCCCTACGAGTCTCTGCAGCTCCGAGGTAGGAGGAGGAGAGGGGGGTCAGTGTGGGCGGAAGTCTGCAGGAGATGCCAGGAGTCAAGATGCCAGCATGAGAACTCCAAGCAAGTGAAGTGAATATAGTGTGGGTTTTTTTGTGTAGCAGTTTTCCAGCATCTGAATTGCTAACAGGTGAGTATTGTGTCTGTTTAATGTATGTCTGTTTTTTTATTTTGAGTGTAAAAGCACTTTAAGAGTAGGGGTAGTTTTATTTTGTCAGTGCAGAATAACTAATTATATTGATATGTCAAAAGATCCCTTAATTTTATTTCCTATTTTTTAAATACATAGGTATTGAGTGGTATTGCTATAAATGACACAATAAAAACACATATCTTTCTAACAATACTAAACATTTATCTAAATCAAATAACTACTATTTAATCTAGTTGGCAACATAATTATTTTTATTTGAAAAAAAAAATGGTACAGTAAATTTAAACAGAATATAATGTAACCTTTTCAATTTCTCACCAGACCAAGGAGAAGGGACACAGA
The DNA here is from genome assembly GCA_036250615.1 of Ptychadena robeensis. Classification (NCBI taxonomy): domain Eukaryota; kingdom Metazoa; phylum Chordata; class Amphibia; order Anura; family Ptychadenidae; genus Ptychadena; species Ptychadena robeensis. The sequence goes on from CM070032.1 coordinate 185,117,785, forward strand.
AGTTGGGCAAGCATCACCAGATGACACCTTAGGTGGCAGAATGTCCTTTGATGATGCTGGGTAAACAAGGCAAGGGGGCACAGGAGCCAGAGAACATCAATTGATAACACCATGGCTTTGTGTGGATCAGATAAAACATCCCATATGTGTTTGAATGTTACTTCTTTTGGTAATAAAGGTCTACCCTAAGCCACACTCAAAAATACTGCAATAGACTGTAACTGACCATGACTTTACACAGGTCTTTGCACCATTTTACCTGTGATGTATAAAGCAGATCCTGTAGATAAATATCTGTAGTATTTAATTCAAATCTATTGAAGACATTTCACTAGTTATACCACTGGCGTTCTGAATTCAGAGTTTCTCTAAATTGAGAAAGACAGTTGGATGACTAATGAAACATGAAAATAAACACAGCAAGTTCATTTTATTTGAATTAAACACTACAGGTATACAATGACTTGGACGAATAAGCACCTTCACAGACATCCTGTAGATAACCACTTAACATGGACCACCATGCTAAGATGTTCATGTAGACAATGTTTTTTTCATATAACCCATTTTAAGAGAAATAATGCTATTGTCTTTGAAGAAATATGCTGATATGGTCACGGTTTAAAATATGTACATGCTTAAGATTAGATATAAAGTGATCTTGGTAGAACTTTTATTATTATTTGCATTTCCAAACCACAATATGAGATAAAACCAGTTGGAGAAATATGAAAAGGTTTGAAAAGGGTTTATAAGACTTTCATGAAGTTGCTACAAGTTACGTCTGTAAAATCTCCAGAAATGGCCAGACTGGAGTGTTATTTGCAGCAAGTTCTGAGAATTCCACCCAAAGGAGTGTTTGCCTATGTACATAACTGCCTTAGTATTGCCATATGTTGCAGTTTGGAGTTTTCTGTCCCTGAACTAGCAGTTTTAGTACCATTTTAGATACTTATGCAGAGCTTAGCACATAATTACAGCTGCCATGGTCATCAGATACCACCCTCTCATCTTATATGTTGGATCCATTTGTATTAAAATTCAGTAGCTTAATACACCTGGAACTCATTTTATGAATATTACAGCTATTTACTCATTCTTTCACACTTCAACAACACACTGATTGCTTTCAGTAATTAAAGATTCCCATGTGTATTATTCTTCTCCAATCAAGATCTAATAAATGCACTACACACAGGTGATATCTAAGGATCACTAGGTATTATAAATTTTTTATCATTTATACATTATGGTGTTGAATTGTTACTTGGTTTCGCAAAGCTTTTGTATTAACTGAACCCATGATTATTTAATAAAAATACATTATTCATATTACTGCCTGAAGAGAAAGAACATCAAAAATGTATGTGTATTACTTTAGGTGTAATGGTTAATAAGCTAAAATTAGGATAACATGTTGTAAACATTTTTTTTAATACTAATCTCATTTAAATCTAATTTATCACTCTATTGTTGGAGAGCATGTCCTTGAAGTTGCTCTAGAAGAGTCCTATGAATTTTAAGTAGACTTTGCACATATACAGTCACTGGAAAAATAAAGTATATCCTCTTAATTTCAAGGATTTGTGTATTACAAAATAACAAAAAAAAATTATCTGGTCCTCAGTTTCATTGCTTATTGAAAAAACTGAAATGAAAGTTTAGAAGTTGTGTGAAAAAAGGTACCATATTTTTCAGAATATAAGATGCACTTTTTTCCTTTTAAAATCAATGAGACAATGTCTATGTGTCTAATTTGTTCAATTCCTTCCAGCCAAGCCAAAAGACACATGTCAAAGTTTTAGCTCTGCACACTCTGCTGGAGCTAAGATCTTCCTCCTGGCACTGGCTTTTTGGCTTGGCTGGAGGAAGTGGAACAGACCCTTGCCTCCTGGTACTGGCCTTTTGGCTTGGCTCAAGAAATATAGGTAGTATTGATGTGGTAAATACTGCATGGTCCAGCCTTGCCTACTTTGCTGTAACATGCTGTATTCACTTCGTATGTGAATGGCTGTGTCTCTGACTCTTTAATTTATTTTTTTTACTTTTCTACAAAATGATGCGTCTTATAGTGTTATGCACTTGATTAATCATCAGTAAATGTGCACTTCACACCATTGGTTATCATTATACCTTAAAAAAATTATTCATAGGCACCAGAACAATCCACTGAACAAACTACTAAACCTCTGGAATACTGTCTTTTGGACAGAAATACCTAATTGAAGATATTTAAACATAGCACTACCTTGCCAAAACTCAAATATGACACATATAAACAACCTGGCAAATCCACAACAGTTTATTTTAAGCCTAGGTGTAGCAATGGTTTAGTGAGTCTGAATTTTAACCCAGAAAAAAAAGGGCAATTCCTGTAAACCAAAATAAACTCATAGTCAAGTCATGAATACAATGGGTAAAAATGTATTTACAATGATGTGACACACTGACAACTCCATACAAAAATCAGTTATCAAATAATTGCTTCTAACTATTGTTTTAAATCTATTAAATTATAGAGATTACTTGCATAACTTCTCCATACTGGCTTTACTTTTTAACCTGGTGGTGAGTGGAAATTCTATATTTTTTGGTTATGTTCAGATATGTAAGACTTTAGAATTGAGTAAGGGCCTAATTTTTTTATCCTGGCTTAGGTTTATACTCAGTCCTACTATGTCCCAGTTGACGTTAAAACACATTGTAGCATGTCTTTTTTTTAATGAGAGGAAACCATTTCTACATTGTCTATAAAAAAAAACAGTTAAACTAACTTTGTACACTATTTGGGAGCTTTAAAAACAATAAATAAGTAATCATGAATTTGAATGAATTCTGAAATAATAGTTATTACATGCAGAATGAGTATTACCTAACACAGGAGTAATACAAATCCACTTTGGAACTTAGTTGAGTGAAAGTGGTGAACGCACATAGAATACACAGTCCAAGGGAAAGTACCGTATTTTTGGACGATAAGAAGCACCCTGTTTTTAGAGCAGGAAAAAAATTTGAAGTCAGTTGGTAAAAAAAATCCCTGCAGTACCCAACTTCAGCCACAAAATTTGTGTCACTAGAGAGCACACTTCAGGCAGAAGGAGGGGGGGGGGGGGAATTGGGGGATTCTGCACTGTTCATCTCCCTTCTTGCCAGGATTGCTGTTCGCAGTTACAGCCAGCAGCTTCCATGTATGTCTCTCTGCTGTACTGCTTCTATCAGCAGGGCTCTGCTGGTAAAAACAGTACAGTACAGATGAGGGATCTGGCTGTGGCCCCATCTCTCATCTGACAGCTCGGGAAAGCCCGGGACACCTCGGACCATAAGACACAGGCATTATTTTCCCCCGATTTGGGGGGTCTTATGGTCTGAAAAATATGGTATATGAAAACCACAGATAGTTGGATATTTATACATAGTTATGTTTGGAAAGTGATATATATTTATGATGATTATAAAGTTGAACAGCTTCCCATCATTTAATAAATGTATTCCATTTAAGTCAATGATTAAAACTTGCCTCACTCCTTTAGTAAACCCCCGTGATGTTTTGAAGGTTGAGCCAACAAATAGCATGATATGATATGTGCCTCAATTTAGTTACTCTCTGTCAAGTATAAACTAGTTTCATTAGTTATGGTTTCCTTTGTTTGGAGATCATTTCAGAAATGATTATGGAGAAATCTGTGAAAACATCTATTTTTGTAATATGATTTATGCCTATTCTTTACAAGAAGGACAAAGAAAGCATTCCAATGTACATTTTCACTTCCTTTCTTACTGGTTGCTTCTGCCTTTTTGAGAACCCATTTGGAAGGAGTACTTATTTAGATTATAAAAAGGACTTGATAAAGTTCCTCTTCATTTTTTCTCTTCCACAAGAGGGAAACATAGAAATGGGCTTACATTGAAAGAAAAAAGCAGTTATTCTTTATCTGTTTTCAGCCCTGTCTAGTGGTGGTCTTGAAAGGCTGTTGCTGGATAGAAAGATGATGTAACTTGAACTCCAACTAATTAGCAATACAGGTACCTTATGCAAATTACTTTTTTTACCATGGTGAATTAAAAGTTTGCAATCGTTGCTTACAAAGGGGTACAAGAGGCAATAGTTTCTAAATCAAAAGGGAATGACAAGCTGAAATGAAAGTAAATTTCTAACTTACAACATAAGCTATCTGATTAGGTGTATAAAAATCCTTCGCGGGTAGCTGATTTGTGGGTTTTCTACTTGTGAATAGGGATGGACCCGAACTGTTCGCGGAGGAGAACAGTTCGGGCCGCAAAAATCGGCTTAGTTCGCGATCCTCTCGCCGGTCAGACAGACGGGTGTTGACCGCCCCGTTCGCGGCCAGAAGAAGATCAGAACCTGGACATCGTGCCGGAGGAAGAATCTTTTCACTACAAGACCGGCATGAAGCCGGTTCTGTAGTGTGAAAAACCGGCTCAGAAACAGGAAGTGACGTCAGTGACGTCACAGCCGGCTCCCGCCAACCAGGAACTATGCGTTCCAGATGCTTTTCCAGGGACCGGATGTGACGTCACTGACATCATATCCGGTTTTTTCGATTCATTCCCCACCTAGAGGCGGGGAATTTGAAGTGTTCGCGAACGGGCGGACGGGCGGCTTCTTTAAAAGTTCGACCGCCCTGTGGGACACTCCAGGCCGTGTGTTCGCCCATCTCTACTTGTGAATTCAAGATTATACTCACTCTGAGCCTGCTTACAAGGAGTGAAAGGCCAAGCGAGAGCACAAAACACTACAGTTATACAGCACCGGGCGGAAGGTGAAAACGGCAAGCACAAGAGATACAGGAAAAAAACCCCCCTCAAAGGAACACACGCACACATCGACACAACACAGCTACACAGCACACACACACACGAGAAGCAGCACACGAGCGGCTAGCTAGGAGCGAGCTAGCCAGAGAGCTCGCTACTAACGAGCTACTAGCCGCTGACGACACTACTACGATTATCTATCTATCTATCTATCTATTATCTATCTATTACATACATTATCTATTATTATCATCTAAACACAGAGGGCCAAAAGAAATATGTACCGCATTGAGTTACTAACACAAGGAGTCGTCTGTCAGCGAGAGGAGAGAGACTGAAGCCGGCATCATCACCTCCCCTCTCCTCTCCCCGATGGTGAGAAAGAAGCGTATGTGATGGCAAGTGCTACTGGCTGAAATTGGTATTGCAAGGAATGAGATTAAAGCTATTAAACACTTAAATGCTGTACAACAACTTTATCATGTATACATACTGTAAATGTTAAGGCTATTGGAGATCTGGGGGTTGAAAGTCAGGTTAGGCTTATATAACAGTAAAATCTGACAAGAAAAAGTACTGTGGAATTGACAGTGGAATATGAACCCTGTTCCCGATGAAAGACCGTCTATTTTTTTTTGAAGGCAAAATTGCCTAGGGCTTATTTTCAGGGGTGCTTATTTACAAATGTGCCAGGCAGGTCCATACCATATAATGTGCCAGGCAGAGTCAGAGTCCATGTAATGTGCCAGGTCCAGAGTTCAGAGTCCATTCACCTTTCAGCCGGTAGGAGGCTCAGCCAGGCAGAGCAGCGGCAGTCGGCAGCGGCGATGACGTCATCGTGCCGCCTGCCACGCTCCGCCGGCCAGAGACAGCACCACAGCCCTTCCCATTCTTCAGGAGCGCGCCACAGCCACGGGAAGAACTAGGGGAGCTCTGGAGACGCGGGTTGCCGACCCCTGGGGAAGGACCACAGCAGGACCGTAATGGAGGTGCCTTATTTGGGGGGGGGGGGGCCTTATTTTACATTTATCCGGAAAAGGGGGGGATGTCTTATTGATTGCCCTGCTCTTATATCGGGGGGGAATATGAATCATTGACATTTAGACTGCAGGTAGTCTGAGAGGTTAGTTACTAGCCCAGAAACATTCAGAGTTGCACTACTGAGGTAAGAGATCTGGGGGTTCAAACAATGTTGTACTGTGAGAGTTACATTTGACCTGAAGCCAGCTATTGACTTGTGGATGGAAACAGCAAATCAGAGGCACATTCAAGAACAGGGTCCGTCTGCAGAAGAATCTACCATGCAGGAAGCTGACACAGCGGGCAGTGAGGGAGACACAGAGGAAGACTTTACTTAATAAAACCACACATATGGGGTGAATACCATCACCCTGGTACTCATCTGAGTAGCTTTTGTGCACCCTGTATATATATATATATATATATATATATTATTTAATAATCTTTAGGCAGTAACATATTTGCTACATGGCATATACATTTAAACACAACTTGACCTATACACATTGATCAATGTATCATAAATGTGCACGGACCAGAGGGCACTTGGCAAATAACATGAATATAGGGTAATAGTAAAGCCCCCATACACCTTACAATCGTACCATACAATTTCTGTACTTTTCTTCTACCAAATCCATGTAATTTGAGGACCTTTCTTAACCTTCCAATCACTATAGCTGGGCATAGACGGGTCGTTTTCCCGTCGACTGCCAAGCCGACTTAGCTGGCATGATGACGTCATCACACATGGCCGCTAGTGCAGAGAATTGGCCTGGCACCCTTTGTGTGCCGGCTATTACTTCAGCTGGGAACTGCCGGTCCCATCCGAACTAATTGTATCAAATCTGAATTTAACGTCATGTAGTATCACTGTGCGATCCGACATGCGGCAGATTCCTGGTCAATATGACCAGTTGGGGCACCTGACCGCCGATCGATTGCAGGAACGTGCACGGCGGCCGATTAGCTGTCCAATCGGGCAGGAATAGGCTCGTCTATGCCCAGCTTTAGTATTCTATCAGGGAGGACCCAGCACTACATTGTTGTTTCTAATGGAAATTGTACAGAGTGATCTAAAGTTATATGGGGGCTTAAATCACGCTAAAAAATTTTTAAACTTTAAACCCAGCCATTCAGAATATTCCCCACAACAGGATTAGATGTATAATTTGGCAGTTACATTATACAGTATGACTGTACTATTTTATAGATCACAATTTGCATTGCCTTTCTCTTAAAAATTGTTGTTCCCTATTGCGGTATTCTGCTGCACTGTACAAGTAAGTGGAAAGAATATAATTGTGCCCATTATATCCAAGAGTTTGTGATCTGTTGTTGCAAGCGTACTTTAACAACTCGAGTTTAACATTATTAACCTCAAGGCTTAATCCACTCATGTATCCGGCTTCCAACACTTGATAAGTTATTTCATCATTTAACCTCACATGCCATTTCAAGGCAGTTATTCTTAGCTTCGCTTTCTTATTGCAATCCACCTCTCTCTTTTCCCTTATTGATTTTTCAATTTCCTTGTACTGTACATGCCTCCTTAATGCTACAGTATATCCATTATCTTCAATCCTCTGAAAAATACTACTGACTTTTTCAGCCATTTTTTAACATATTGGGTCCAATTAATTCTGCAGGAGGGTATTATTGTATCGCTATTGTAGAGTTAAAAGAAGAATATACTAAGCTCACAAAACTACCAGTGTAATGCTGTGAACAAATTGGCAAGCACAGCTATTCAACCCACATACCAAGTTATCAGACCTTCATTAAATACCATATGTCACTTTCAATTTGTCTTGATAATTATGACTTTATGTTGAATATTCACAGCCAGTATTTAAGTATCAAACCAGGCTTTAATTAAGCTCAAACACTATCTAATAAAACCATAAGGTTTGCTTCAAAAGGGTTCTTGGATGTATCTGCACAATATAGCTTCCAAGCTTCATATGTACAAAACAACCTAAGTAAAACTTCAGAGGGAGCGCTACAAGTAATGGTTAGTAGAGTAAAAAAAAGCATTGTCTGTTCTTTCTTTGCTAACCTTGGTGGGTGTTATCTTAGCACTACCCGTACTTGCAAGCCATAAGTAAGAAGCACCCTCGTCCAAGGAAATAAAGGTTCATACTTTTATTTATTATTACTATTACTATTATTTATTAAGAGACCTTTTGTTGGAGATTCCGTCAGCTGTATTTAAGTGCCTCTGACACACTTTATCTTACGTATTATACTGAATACTGCATGGTTTGATCTCGTGTAAAATGTTTAACCTCCCTAGCGCACTGCTGAGGTACAGATTTCTGTACCAAAAGCGCACCATAGACTTTAATGGAGTTTTTTTACATTGTAGGCCTGTCCCAAAGTATGTCCATACAGGAGTCTGGTAGACATCCTGAATATAATAACATGTTCAGATGCTTTGTGAATAACTCACAATATCAGATAATGAAGATTTCAATAATTAACTGTATCAGGTAAATTAGCACTGCAACCAATAGATGGCAGTACAGATGTGCCAGGTTACATATGAGAGCATGGTGGGGGGAGTGATCCGTTCTCCTGCAGCTGACTCATTAGATCGGAGACACACAGAGCAGTGAGTTTGCTCTCCTGTGGCTCCAATCTCTGCCTGACGAACCCAGCTCGCCCACTGCAGTTCTGACATTTGACATTCTTTACATTTGTTTTCCAATTTCTTTTTATCCAGAACTATGGAGTGCGTCTTATGGCCTAGTGTGTCTTATAGTGTGGACATTTTTGGTAATTTCCATTTTGAATAAAAAAGTAAATTCACTAAAAAAATTTCATCTGTCCACCTTTACTCTACACACTGCATACAGTTTACCTTGTCAGGGGACTACATTGGCTCAGTAAAGCTGTACTAACAATACAGTCACAATAAAGTCACAAGCAAGTATTCTAATTTCCTATTATAACCAAAAGACTTTAAAAAAGTATTAGGAATATACAAATTTTCAATTAGGTTTTTTAAATTTGAGCAGACATTGTTGAGACTTGGCAAGAGAAGACATACAACTTGTTATGAACTGAATGACAAAGTTACAAAAACAATGCTAAATATTTGTCATAGAACTTGACACTTTAAATACATCTTTGGATGTTTCCAAGAGATTTCATATTGCATCGTCTGTTATCTTAGGTTCAGTTCAATTGTCCTTCAGTGCATTGCTATGAGAAAAATATTTTTTGAGAAGTGTTCTAATCACTCCCAGTCACTCAGAGGTATTGTTGTGAATTGAGCTAGAAAGGACTGCGAATCCATCATCTTTTGCCATTTCTAGATCATATTGCATGGCCCTATTATGACATGAGTTTCATTCTCAAAAAAATATTTTTATTAACTTACATAGACATATAGAGGCACAATGCCATCAAAAGCTTTTTCCTCTCTCTACTGCACTTTATTTAGATTTGATTATACTGAAATCCATTCATGATAAATGCATTACATTCAGCTACCTGAACTTATGTGCAAGCAAAAAAATCATGTTTTCTTTTTTTTTCTTTGCACATAATTGAGTATTCTTTGCAAAGTGAATTATTATGGCATTCACTAAACTAAAGGAGTGATATATCCCTTTAAAAATGATAATTACCTTGCAAAGTGAACAAGCTTGACTCAAATAGTTTTCTATAGTTTAAAGCAGGGTACAGACATGTAGATATGGGTCAAATCGATGGCCGTTTCAAGCGCCGTGTGCACTCACGCCTATCTATCGATATCGACTCTCTGATATCTGACAGCAGCGTGATGACGTCATCACGCTGCTGCAAGGTACATCGGCCGGCTCCAATATCGAGCCGTCTGTACCCTGCTCAACTGTAAAGTCTAAGCTGGCCATACACCTTTAGATCTCTCTGTCAGATATCCTTTAGATCTACCAACAACTATGTAGTATAGGGTCCTCTGCGATTGAACACAGGTAGACTTGATTGTTTAGAAAATCCTTCATATTACATGGTTTTGGTAAAACAAAAGGAGATCTAAAGGAAATCTGACATCTTCTATAACATCTAATTGTTATAGCAAAAATGTATACTATGCACTGAGGTGTATACTTGGTGACACTGTAAATGCAGTAAAAGAATCTGAGAGAGAAAAAAATCTATATGTACTATATTTTATTCTATCCACTAGAGAGCGCCCTTCCCTGAGGAAGCCTGCAAGTACAAAACATGTAGGACATGAGAATGGACACCATAACATCATATTGTGGATTATGTTAATGATGGATGTGATATACATTTTAATAAGGATGTAACTGTGTGCTTTTTGTAACATTTTTGTATATGAATTACATATGGTCTGCACATTAAAGACCTTTTAACTGATAAAATACCTGATTGTTGTGCCATACAGGAAACCCCTAGTTTTTTAGAACTTGTGAATTCAAGTAGGGAATGGATTTATGTTTAGAAAATCCCTCATATTACATTGTTTTGGTAAAACAAAAGGAGATCAAAAGGAAATCTTACAGAAATCTAAAGGCGTATGGGGACCCTATCAGATATCTTTTTTTTTTTTTTTTGATCAATATATTCTTTATTCAGTTTTACTTATAACAATAACAATACATTTATCAATATCCATGCAAAAATATTACCAATATCCACAACCATCCTTCCCTGTCATTCTTCCCATTCTTACTCATTCAAATCCCTTTACATTTTTGCTCCTATCATACTTTCCTCTCCTCCCTTTACCCCAATACAGCCTTCACTCCCTTCTGTGTTTATTTATTTTTATTTTTATTTTTTTTTGTTTATTTTGTTTTATTCTCCATATATACATCCCATTGGTCCCAGACCTTTCCAAATAGTTTGTGGTTATTATTGATCCCTGCTTATCAGATATCTTTTTGAATCATGATTTTATTAAGTGTTTTTGCTGTTTTGTTGTTTTCTATGAGTTGCTGATGACTACATGAGTCCTTACATAAATGTAAAAAAAAATCTTACAAAAAAGATAAAATGCTCTACATTTCATTTTAAATGATATTTTATATTTTTAATGGAGTGTTTTAAAAATATGTATATTATTGCTAACATATGTTTACCGCCTGGCAATGCCTGAACTTTTTGCAAAAAAAATTCCACTGCATTGAAGGACAGGTACACTGCAATTAATTATTTCAGTTTATTTGAGTTTAGAAAATACTACTTAACTATCTCGTTACAATAACTGCTTAGGCAGAATAATGGAAGGCAATTCAGAAAAAATCATTGTGTTGCAACCTTAATCTCTAAAAACATGAAAAAGCTGGCTGGGTTACAGGCTATTAGTGGAGCACTGGACCTTTTGACATAAATTTTTATCTTAGAAGTATATCCTATGGACATATGAAGAAGCCTTTTTAAGTCCTGAAAGTCATTTTGAACTTTAAGAGCTTCCGTGCTTGTCATCATATATCAATCCAGTGGAACAATATCTGATTTTAGGAATGCTAGCAAGACACTTTTCAGTGTGCAGTTTATAAAACTGACATAATGCTTCTCTTTTTGTCATATTTTGCAATTCAGAACTTTACTCCTAGTTATTTCAAACTTGTATTTTTGGAAAGCCGACTAATATATAACCAGGAAATACTTAACTCGGCCATAGACATCTCAGTTCTTCTTCGATTTTTCATCCGATCGACCTTGTGTGATGACGTCATGCCGAGAATCTGCAGTGCACCCTTTGTGTGCCGACATTTACTTTGGATCAGGACACTGGTCCTCGTACAAAGTACTGGGATTGATCTAAAAATTATGGAAGAGGTCGTAATTCATTAGATTAATTTATGGGCCAATTTAAGTTGAGAGCGTTTGATTTGTGGCCAATTTCGTGGCAGATCCACAATGTAACAAAAACAATGTTATTTAAGGTTCAGAATCATGGTTTGTGATGAGCAGCATAGGCAATATTCGTATTGGCAAAATATTGCAAATGTTTTGCCTAATTTTTGTAATAAATTGGAGATCTCCAGTCATTATAACCTTCATTGCGCACATCAGCACTTGTACATGCGGGGTGGGTGATTAGGTTGTACATGCGGGGTGGGTGATTAGGTTGCGTGCAGGTGTGCAGCTCCCAATATGAAGGAGGAGTGTGGCCCCCTGTAACAGACAAATAGGAACAAGGACACAAAGCACACAACCTAATGCAACAAAGTAAAGTACTGTCAATGTTAAAATAAAAGATGAAATGCTCACATTTAAGGAGGGACAGTGCAAGCCTAGCCAAAGCAATCACTGTACCTCCTTTAATGTGTGTATTTTATCTTTCATTTTATCATTTACAGTACTTTACTTGGCCTGACCTTTAAATGGCCTGCCTGTTTCAGGGCTACTGACGCCAAACAATGGGCAAGCAGCAAGCATTTATGAGATGACAATTCAGAAATAGGTTTGCTTTGACAAGTCTTGAAGAGATAAGCGGCACATCAAATTATTGACAATTATAAGACAGCAGCGAGTGGAAATAAAGATTTTCTTTTGCCCAGCACTATGAAACCCCAACAAGGAGACATCAAATCATTGACATTGTTCATACACCTCCATTGCCCTTGTCCAGTTAGATACTGACATTTTGTGCTCTGCTAGAATCTCTTCTCTCTAGACTCCTATGAATAATCTGAGAAAGAGCATGGAAACCTCATTTGTGATAAATGCGAGAGACAATAATGGCAACGGAAGCTTGTGTATGAAGAAATCACCACATTTAAGAGACTAATCCAAGAATCAACCTGGCAGTTAACCAAAACCACAACATAAATTTTCAGTTTTTGGTTTGCTTAGCAGTGAGGCAACAGTGTTTTAGCAATTCCATACCTAGCAATGGCTCCCTTATGTATAACCTACTGTATACATCATTACCCAAACTGCCTATATAATACCAGATAGTCATCATGATTACCGTATTTTTTGGACCATAAGACGCACTTTTTCACCCCCAAAATTCGGGTGGAAAAGTGCCTGCATCTTATGGTACAAATGTGCGACCACCCGCGGCCATCTTGGCTCTCCCGGCATATAGGAGAGGAGATCAGCCGGCATATAGGAGAGATCAGCTGTGAGGAGATCAGTTGTGATCTCCATCGGCAGACAGGAGCCTGTGTCAGCTGTGTGATCTCCATCTGCCGGGAGAGCTGTGGGGAGCTGAACAGTATTGGCTAAATGTGCAGTATAGACAATGCAGATATAGACAATGCAGTGCACTGCAATGCACTGGCTGGCAGCTTCCTCACACAGCCGTAGCAGAGAAGGGACAGGGAGACCGTTTGGGGGGGGGGGCTCCCCCTCCCTTCCCTCAGTGTGCTCTGTGTGATGAAGAAGAGACGCTGAAGTCTGCTCTCTAGTGACACAAATTTAGTGGCTGAATAGGGGTACTGCATGAGATTTTTTCACATTCATTTAAACAAATGATATATTTTTTTTTCTGATTTTCTGCTCTAAAAACTGGGTGCGTCTTATGGTCAGGTGCATCTTATAGTCCAAAAAATATATCTTAAAGTAATAATATTAAAAACAATAATACGCACTCTGTAAAATGGTATATACTATATGTTGCTAGCTTAAAGTGCTTTTACACTCAAAATAAAAAAAACAGACATACATTACACAGACACAAGACTCACCTGTCAGCAGTTCAGATGCTGGGAAACTGCTACACAAAAACACCTCACTAAATTGTCTTCACTTGCTTGGATTTCTCATGCTGGCATCTTGGCTCCTGGCTTCTGCACACTTCCGCCCACACTGACCCCCCCTCTCCTCCCCTCTCCTCTCCACCCCTCTCCACCTCCTGTGTCTTGTGATCGGAGCTGCAGGGACTCAAAGGGGAGGGGGTGTGTGTGAAGAGGGGGATTCTGCTGCTGACGATTTCCTGCCTGGCAGAGATCTCACACACCAGTTCGGCTGCCTAGGCGACATGTAAGGCAGTGGGAGGGGGAGCACTCGTAACCAGCTTCTCTCCAGCTGTCAGAAGAAGATTTGTTTTCTACAATCAAGGATCTCAGCATTATCGGCTTAGCTAAAGCTGATAATGCTGAGTGACCTTCCAGGTGGTAGGTCCGCTTTAAGCAAATGCTATTTGGAGCAATAGAAATCAGCATTTGATCCATAATTCAGTGAATATTCTGTATTTTCTCAGTTCCCAGTGTACTTTTTATTCAGTGCCTCAGCTCCTATTACATGCAGCTACTTATCACCAAAGCCCAGTATCCACTAGAATTCTCTTTCATTTAATGATAGAACTGACAAGCGGTTGACTGTTACACACAGCTGATAATAGCAAGCAGCAAGTGGAAACGTCTACATATCCCATTCTGTGCACTTCTTTCTATGGTTCAGCATCGCAATCATTTACAAAACTGGACTGATAAGAATTCTTTCTAAGGATTAAGAATGTCAGTCTGTCAATGCAACTGAGAATGGAACACCCACATTCAATACAGCTTTTACATTAAATGCTCTAAAATGTATCTGAAACATCTATTATAGAAGTTGAAATTTTTTTTTCTATTTTTAAAGTGAATATTGATTTGTAAGAAAGAAACTAGAGATCGATAGCCTGTTTGTTATAAACGTTAAGTAAATTAGTTAAAAAAATTAATTGGTTAATGTTTACATTCTCCTGAGGTTGATACATTTTCTTTAAATTTAACATTAAGGGGGGTTTCCACAGCGTTTTGTGATCCGTCTGGACCCCTACGTTAAGCACAGTGCTTGGAGGGGATGCTGACCGATCACATACACTTTAGCTGGCCAGTGGATTCTCTGTTTAGACATCCTCTAACATACTCCACTGCGTTAACCCCTGCATATGACTGATAAGAATTCTTTCTAAGGATTAAGAATATCAGTCTGTCAATGAAACTGAGTATGGAACATGCACATTTAATACAGCTTTTACCCTAAAATTAAACAAAAATGCAAAAGTAATTTAGCAGAATATTTTTTTCGTAAAAAGGAAACCTTACTTTTCTCTATATGGGAATATTTAAGATACTATTCAAAAACATTCCATGCAGGAAATTTGACCAGAAATCCAAGTCAGATATACTGAAAACTGACAGTCTAGAGGTACTATAAAAAAAACTTTATTAGAAGTTCCAGGAGCATGACAGCACATAGAACATAAACGCAAGCACATACAGGGAGTGCAGAATTATTAGGCAAATTAGTATTTTGACCACATCATCCTCATTATGCATGTTGTCTTACTCCAAGCTGTATAGGCTC
>CM070032.1:185135946-185163027 GCA_036250615.1 Ptychadena robeensis
TCTCTTCAGTTTGGCCTACCCATCTTCTTATTCTTAACTTCACAAACTAGCCAGTTCCATCACCCCTACTTATTGTATACATTGTTCCCCAACCTTTAGATTGTGAGCTCAATTGCGCAGGGTCCTCTTCTCCTTCCGTGTTATAATATGTATCTGGGTGTTGCACTTCAAACACTTATTTAACCCCCCTTCCGATCCCAGCTCATCCAGCTCTGATCTGTTAGAACTGCACTGGACGAGCTGGGTTTAGGCGGAGATCGGAGCCACAGGAGCACAAACTCACTGATCTGTGTGTCTCCCAACTAATGAAGAGGCGTGGGTGGGAGTTTAAAAAAAATCATATTGAATAGTGTTTTCTGCATTGAAAACACAATTCAATATGATTCCCAATGTAATAAATGAAAAAAAATTCCTCTACAGCTGTCTTCTGCTTCTCTCTCATGTTCTGTTTTGGGGGTGGCAACACCATGTATACAGAACTGAATGTAATACATTGGCTTCAATGTATTACTTTGCTCTCCTATGTAACCTGTCACATCTGCACTGCCACCTTGTGGTTGCAGTGCTAATTTACCTGATACAGTTTCTTTTGAAATATTCATTAACTGATTTATTTAGTTATTCACAAAGCATTATATTCAGGATGTCTACCAGAGTCCTGTATGGACATACTTTGGGAAGTTACAGGTCTACAATGTAAAAAACGTTTTTCCATTAAAGTCTATGGTGCGCTTTTGGTACAGAAATCTTTACCTCAGCAGTGCGCTAGGGAGGTTAATAGATAATATGTTGGTATTTTATAACGTTATTAAAAATATTAATAGAAAATAATAGAAATGGGACCCCTTTGATTACAGTAAATTATATTCTTCTGTACCAAACCCTAAACTATGTTCTTAATATTTGACCTAGCAAATGTAACATTTAACCATAGCTAACCTACAATATAATCAATAACCAAAATCCTTATCTAGCACCAGTGGATGCCCAGGAGGGCCTTGCTACAACCTTCACGCTCCTGCAGTAGACCAGATGAAAAATACATACGGTGAAACAGAATTTCGCCAGTAGCTATGTTAATATGGCAGCCTCTTTGTGCTTTTTACAGTTCGTGTCAATGTAAATTGAAGTTATGGAGGGTCAAAGTTCATTCTTTGCCTTGGGCCCCATTCTTGTTTACTCTATCTAAATAACTATCTCCTTCCAAGTAGCTTACACATAAGGGGAATAAAGTTGAAAATTTACAAACAAACCACAGAAAATGTTTGAAAAAAATATTTTCTTTGCATGTTTGAAATGTGTGTTATGTAAGTTGCATAATTACGCATTTAAAGCATTTAAAGTTACCAATGTAAATGCACAAAGAACAGTTGTTACAGTTAAAGCTCATAGAGATCCTGAAAGGATTCCTAATATGAAATAACATAAAAGTTTGATACTGTTCATAGGAAATCAGTTGGTTAAGTACATGGTACATGAAATTAGCCTACTATGTAATCTGGAATATTATCACTCCTTTGTTTTTCATAACTGCTATTAGAGTGTATGGTATTAGAAATAATGAAAGGAAATATGTTTTCCTCTGAAAATACTTTAGTATCCTTGAAGTGAAAAGGTTGCACAGCAATTATCTAGAAGAACCATTTATAATCCACTTGTACCCAGTAACTACGCTTACAACAATATAATATTCCTTTTTGAAACCTCATTACTTCCTTTGTGATTTATTCTTGTGATTTTGGCGGCACATCTCCCTTACCGACTCATCTTACACTTCCATGTGCCTAATATAAAGATAATATAACAAACATGAGAAACTAGCTGCATATAAAAACTTAAAACTAGATAACAGCGATTATGATTTCAAGAACACCCTTTTATCAAAAATTCCAGGCTAAAGGGACTTTTGAGGCATCCAATGTTTACAACATCCAAATATGTATTATTAAATGAAACATATATCAATGTGATATTTTATTTTAAAGCAAAAAACAAGGTATATATCAATACTGTATTTTTCCGGCAATAATACAATTTTTTTCCCCATTTTTCATATGTAAAAAATCTTTATTGTTTAGTTCCAATCATCCTGGGTCCAATAGCTGTGCATCCCAGGAGGATAGATATTGTTCCATTCCCTCAAGCCAGAAGTCTTGTCAATAGGAAGCAATAAAGTGTTACTTCCTCAGGAGAATAAGAGTAAAATATTGTCAGAAGAAATCAGAAAGAAAATCTGGTATTTACCAGATTTATGGCAATTACACCCATGTATCTGACCAAAGTGCACTGTAACCCCGTCTCTACAAAATGGGAGGAAGGAAAGAGTAGGCAAGGTGATGTAGAAATAGTAGGGGATCATAATTGCTTTAGCATATGCCCTACACAGATATCTGCAGATGTAATCTATTATATCACCTTATATCACACCTTCCTGCAGTCAGCAAGCCAATTGCATGCTCCTTCAAACTATGGCATCATGCTGTGATTAAACTGCACATTTTAGATTGGCCTTCTATTGTGGGCAGTCTAAGAAACACCTTTAACCTTGCTATACAACACCTGTGAGGTGGGATGAAATTTTTGGGGCAAAAGAGAAGTGCTAACTAACACTTTGCTAGATTTCTAACTTCCATTAACCCTTCCCAACCAAACTGCCTCAAACAGGTTCCAGACAGAGAAACAGTATTTTTCCCTCCATCAAACACAAAGCTTTACACTATTTTTGATGCTTTCATGTGTGCTGCTGGTAATGTGGGAGGAAGCCTAGTTATTGGAAGGTATTAAGTAATAACTATTTGTAAACAAAAATTTAAGTTAACCCTTAAAGTGGTTGTACATCCCTAACATTTAACTAAACTGGGTATCATATAACGATGCCGTGTTACAATGGCAACAGTTAAAATGACATACCTTATATCACCCTGTTTCCCCGAATAAAAGGCATCCCCAAAATTAAGGCACCTTTACATTTTTGCCTCACGCTGAAATATAAGACATCCCCCTGAAAATAGGGCACCCCCGAAGATACGGTACTGTAACTCTGGATAGGGGGGATCAGAGGGGGCAATCAAAATGACAGAGGATGATCAGAAGGGGTTATTAAGATGGTACCCCAGTGCTATATTCTTCTTCAGGAAAAATTACACATGACATCCCCCGAAAATAAGACGTAGGGCATCTTTGGGGGCAAAAATTTATATAAGACACTGTCTTAATTCTGGGGAAACACAGTAGTCCTAGTGATATCATACAAGTGTGTCTGCAATTTTTATATGTTTACCTGGAATTTAACTTTATTATAATGTATTGAATAATGAATGCATAGTTTGTAGGCTATACAGTATAGGCTAAACAGTATATAAAGCATGTATTTATGTTATATGACCATAAATGTATTTATTGCCTTAAATCTTGCAGATAGCTGATCAAATTTCCCCTCAGCTATTTAGTATATCATATATAGCACATGCTTTGTATCTAATTCCCTGATTATAATACTTAACAAATGCATTTCAATTCCTAATTAGCATGCTACACATGACCTTTAATTAATGTTTTTAAACTACATTAGGAAAAGGGCTCTATCTATTGGTCAAATACATCAATTTCAGTTCAAGAATTAATTAGCAAGATTTGCCAATCTATTTTCTGAAACATGCATTGAACAGAATTAATTAAGACAACATTTGCCATTACAGCATATGAAGTTTTTTTCACTTTTGGGAAACATGGTCCCCTAACAAACAGAAACAAAACAATGGGGATTTGCGCTCATGCTTTGTAGAATTTCGTCTCAACCCTGCTCCCAATAGAATACAATCTGCATCATGTATAAACTCCCTTGTTTTTTCCAGCTCAGCGAGTAATCATAACACAGAGCAGAGGATGAATAAAGCAAGCACAAAATATATGTAGAATTACAGCAAAAATATAGTTTTATTTGATTTACCACACAATAGGGTCTATGAATTTATTGATTTGTTATGTTACCATTTACCTTGGTGATGAAACTATATCAGAGAGTCTTGCAAATCAAGAAACCTGGATCACTACTTGTATTAATTAATAAATTAATTAGTTGTGAACACTATATTACAGTAAAACTAAAATATTGCAAATCTTAATATACGTATGTGGGCCTGTATATTATTAATATAATAACTTATAATAGCTGTATTAATATATGTCCACAAGAAAAACAATCTTGCCTATCATTTTACTTCTGATATAGCTATTCCTTGTTTCTTGCTCTATCCGCACCAACTACTTCATAACAATAATGTAATGGGAGGAATTTCTGTGGGTGGTGACAAGAAACACTGCAAGACACAAAATGAGAAAAATCAGTCGGTAGGCATGACTAGATTCTTCCTTCATACTCACCCAACTCGGGCAGAAAAAAACATTTATCTAACAGGAAGGGAATCAAGCAGATGAACTCTGTGGGACTGCTTAGAGGGCATTACAATACTAAATGAAATGAGAGACATTGGTGTAACATTAAAAAGGATAATTCTTTTCAAAAAGTATCCCAGTTCTGAATTCATGGAATGTGGTGAGAAAGAATAGCAGATTGTCCGCAAAGGCAGTGATCTTATGTTCGGATTTTCCAACATGAATTCCTTTAATCGCAGGGGTGTTTTTGTTTTTTTTTGCATCTGACTAAAGGCTCAATTGACAGAACAAAGATTAAGGGAGAAAGGGGGCACCCTTGCCTAGTACCATTAGGTATACGAAAAGGATCCAACAGGGCACCGTTGACTCGCACTCAAAATATTATTTGCTTTGGTGGTGTTGTCCCACGCTTCTAACTTCTAACCGCGCTTCAGACTTTAAACCAGGGTTCTTTTAACTCACTCTTTGTGTCAGTTCTAGGGAGTCCTCAAGGTACAGATGTAATTGTACGTGGCCATGTTTTTGCTGTGTATATTTTTCATTTGTGTATGATTATTGTATCAGTTTTTTCTTTTTTTTTTTTTTATAAGGGAAATTTAAATGGTATCATTCTTGTTTTCTTCATTTAAATATAGGGATGGGAGACCAGGATAAACAATAATCTTTCCAGTAATTAAGGGGATCTGTCTATTTTTGTTGCTGTTTCCAAATTAACCAGTTGATGTATATATATATATATATGAAAAAAAACCACTTCGCATCATCAGAAGAAAACCACCTCCGTGACCAAGCATGATGGTGGCAGTATCTTGTTTTTAACATACATTCCTTCAATTGTAACATAGGCTTTAGTGAAGATGAAGGGAATTATGAGCAGTTCCAAAACCTTTTAGCTCATGTTAAAAAAGTGGGGTGTACTGGATCAAATATAAATATAATTAACTGTGGCAATATAGGAATGCCATAGCTGTAATATCTTCAGGATTTTAACTTACAGTACTGCTTAACGTGCACATAATGTATGTTTCAAAATGTTTTCATGAGAACGTACCTGGACTTGAATTTTAATAGTTGCATGGAATTTCAGAAGGCAAAACAAAGGCGACACAAGAACTAGAAACAAAATCCTTGCCTATTTTGTACATTATCATGTGTATATATATATAGATCTACAAAGTACACAAACATTGCCTTTCAGCACACAGCTGTAGTATCATTATTTATTTTGCATTGAATTTCTTTAATTTAAAACATATGCTTTGCAATCACAAGACTGCAGGTAATAAAACTGATGTGACTTTAATTAGCTGTGACAGGCCTAATCCTAGGAAAACAGATAGTATGCTTGCTTTTAGTAGAATGCTAGATAGCAGATTACAACAATTCTGTCTTGGGAATCCGATTTCATCTGATATACCACTGACATTATGTCTATCGAACATGGTTCTTGAGAAATAGTACAGGGATAAGGAAATAAGCAAACATCTAAAAATAAACATTGCTATCTAAATAAGTGCTACGCTCTAAAAAAGTAGTAATTATCATTGTACAATATAAGTAATAACACACAAAGGAAATACATCAGTATATAATCAAGAAGATGGACTCGCTGAAAACATAATCACAATGATGACATTCTGACGTAAATTACATCTTTATCATTTTATTTACTACAACACATTTTCTATAGTATGAGGAACAGTTTCAAGTAAATTTGCCTTTTTAGAAATGTAAGTAAGCAATACTCTATTTTCACTACAACATCCAGAATAAACATGTTTGTTGTATATTAGATAAACCTCCCTGGCTGTCTTAAGAAGAGCAGAGGATGGCGACACAGCAGGACAGCACGGGCTTGTCTGGAACAAGTAAGCTATTAAGAGTGTAGCTTGGAGCAACCGCTATTGGTAACCAAATCTACCACGAGCTAACTGCTAAGGAGGTTAGCATTAGTTGGATGTCACCTGTTGTGTTGGAGGTTACCAGCAGGGGCCACTGTTTTATGTTCTATATGTTTATATATTATTCCTTTTACCAGTACATGTATTCCTGTTTGTCTCCATGCAATATGGCATGAGATGTGGGTGTCTTTCCTTTCAATGAAATGAAACAATGAGTGTACCAATTTTGCATGCTATTGAAAATAAAAGCATTCAACATACAACCTGAATTTCAAAGATCTTTAAAAAAACAGGTTTAATTTAATTGTTATTGGTGGAGCGGACATCCACTTTGTTCAGGAATAGCTAATACAAAAATGTGTTTAGCTATTCCTGGGAGGGTCCTCCTCTCCTCCTGTGTCATAACCTATACCTGTGTGTATGATATTGTGTTCTATCTCCACTCTATCTTATTGTACAGCTCTGCGTAATATGTTGGTGCTGTATAAAGTATAATTACAATACTAATGTTCCACAGCTTACATACACTATGGGCAAAACAAGTCTATTTTAAAGTGATTTTGTAAACTTAAAAGACAAATACAACTGCTAGCGTGAATATTGTGTCAGCAGCACCACGTGATCCAATTGGTGCAGTCCACTTTTAGTGTTACCATCTGGAAGGTCTGCACCAATATCTACAAATTGATAGAGGTTGCCTGCTGAGGACCCACTGAGGACATCTTCCAGGGAAAGAAGTGAGTAACAAAAGGGTGTATATGTGTCTGTCTCTGTGCACATGTCTGTCTTTGTTTGTACACATAAGAGTAAATATGTATGTGTCTGTGTGTAGGTGTGTTTGTCTGTGCGTGGATATAGGAGTTTTTATTTATGTGTCTGTCTTTGAGTATGCATAGATGTATGTGTGTGTAAGAGTGTTGATGCAGCTGGGCGTCACTGCATGGTGGGGTGATGCTAAAAGTTCTCTGCACTAGGTGACAATAGACCCCTGCATAGTGTAGGCACCTGGGGATGCCTTCACATACTTCCAATGTCGTACATGCTTCATGAACACCTAAATACAGAGAAGCCTTTTCTTGTTAGGCAAGACCTTATCCACCTTTTTCTTTCTTTCCTGATGTTCTACTG
This sequence comes from Ptychadena robeensis, assembly GCA_036250615.1. Lineage (NCBI taxonomy): Eukaryota > Metazoa > Chordata > Amphibia > Anura > Ptychadenidae > Ptychadena > Ptychadena robeensis. The sequence continues at coordinate 185,143,371 of CM070032.1, forward strand.
GACAGTCAGCCATTAATGATTGGCCAAGAATTCAAGGTACAGGTATTGGATGGAAAACAATCCATATTAATGTTTGTTGGCCAGATCCAGACTTTCATATGTTTCAGGGAAAGTAGCACATTCTTCATCCTATAACATGTACCTTTCCCCCCAAAATTAGGGAGGGGGGAATCAGTGTGCATCTTATAGCACGAAGAGATTAGTGTTGAGCTTGAATATTTGAATCTCAAATTTATTCGGCGAATATCGGCTATTCGAGAATCTGCAATTTTCCCGAATATGGTGGCGGATATTCGCAATTTCGAATATTTGCATTGGGATGCTTATGGGCTTATGGGCATAGATTGCGAATATATGTTTGCAATGCGAAAATAAATAGCACATGTGACCATTCATTTTAAAGGTAATTACATTATAATTGTGAATCTAGATGCAAATTGCAAATATTCGCGAATATAGAATCGAATATTAGTAGAATTTTTCGTGAAATATCACAAATTCGAATATTGCCTATGCTGCTCATCACTAGAAGAGATGACCACCCGTGGACAAATGGGTGAGGGTGGTTGCACTTTCGCTCTCTGCTAGCCGACTTTGTGAGCAGATTGCAAAGCCTCCGAAAATTGTATCATCACCAAAACAGCTGAGAAGAAAAAAATGTTTGCTCTAGGGAGGAAGGAAGATCCGCCCACAGGTGGATTATCCCAAAAAAAAAATAATATATTTTTTATCATCATAAACATATAATAATCCGCCTCCCCATAAAAGTAAATTGACAACATCACAATTCATATATCAAAAAAAAAGAAACAGCGTTTTTAGAAATATCTCCCGAAGGACATGGGGACTTTAAAGGCAATTGTGTCATATAATAGTAGATACTTTTTATTTCATCAGCAGCTATATTACACAGAGGGAATTCAATCAATATACACATTTACAAAACAGTGCTACATAACATATTAGTGTTTTTGTCAACATTCATAAAAAATCTGATACAAAAAATATTGCACAAATCCTGACACGTTTCGCGGATGACAGCTTTTTCAGGGGGGGGGGGGGTTCGTGCTAGATGCAATCCCTAAATAAGAAATGAAGTACATAGACACTAATAAGAATCATCACCATCATATATAACAGAATGAAAAAGATCCAATAATATTAAACTAGGTTTACTAACTGGACACATAATGTCTTTCTATTTCCTGGTATGCAATGTAGATCACTTCAAGACTGCAGCAGTGGCATCGACCATGGACAACAGGAGAGCAGGAGTACAAAAGTATGTGAGCCAATGTCAGCATACATATTGATATTTCCATGTTAGACATTCAATTCATTTGTGTCATATTGAGATCCCTAACACAAGAAGCTTAAAAGTTCAGCCTCGGTTAAACCACACCATTATTTTTATACTCACCTTATGTTTACTAGTCAATTCTGTAAGCAGTACAATATCCTCATTTATAACTCTCTTCAGTATTCCCAGCACACTCTACTTCCACACCACAGGTAACAAAAGGTGGCTACTTAGTGGTCCAAGTTCCTTATTCTTAAAGACTTCCAACTAAAACTTTGCATTCAGTTATGAGTGATATTATTATCTATTCGCTATCTGTGGAGACTGATACGGAAATCTCGGAAAAAGAAATCTGTGCGGGAGGCCGATCTTCAAAAGAATAACAGACAAAACATGTAGTTCTCTCCTTCAGACTACTAAAGATAACTTTGCAATTTTCCCAGTCTAGAGATACTAGTATTGAAAGCTGATTGACATAATGCCTACCAGAAGCCCAAAATATTTGTATTTTATTCTTTACTTTTACATTATTCTATGTATGCACACCGTTTCTAATGCATTATAGAAGATTGGCATTGCTGTGGGCCCTTCCTGCTTCTGAAATGTTTTGCTGGTTTGCTTTATATAAATGTTCGGTGAGCTGAAAAGACAGCACTATCACTGTATATAGATCCCTTTTACTGTAGTGTTTGGTGTATTGAGTGTTGCGTTGTCACAACAGGGGTTTCTGTATATGATGAGAGACTGTAAAAAGGTAATCTGGAGTACACAAGGAGCACATCCTATCTACTCAACATCTTCCTCTAAACATAGTTAGTGTACAATAGCTTACTCCACTCCCTGTTGTTGCTAAGCTGAGAATCCCTGTTGTTTTCTCGATTGAAAAGTTTTCCTAAACAAGCCTATTGTACGCTCTTTTATTTCTGTTCCTTCTTATGAAACAGTACTAATAAGTTGCTCAAAGCCACTAGCTGAATGCACACTTGACACGTTTGATTCTTATTGGTACATCATCATCATCATCAACTTAAATGTGAAGATTGCTGTGAAATCCTTTTACAGTGGATTACATAGTGTTAAAGCAAATTAGTTATTATAAAACAGTATACTGCACACATATAACAGATCTTCTTTTGCTTATGTAAGTGAACTTTGTGAATGGAAGAGAGGAAAACAGGATACATGACCTGATCTAATTCAATAATGTAGTTCTCTATGTCTCATGGAGAACAATGAACTTCATGGCAATGTGGTGGTGGTGATTTCTATCTTTCTTAAATGGGACAATTTAGAGAATTGGAGAAAGGGTGGCAATATTTATTAAAAACAGTCCACCTATCAGCCTTTCAGATTTTTAAATGGTTTCTTTATTTTCTAGTTTGCATTAGTAGTTTATTACTGTAGTTAATTTATTTGATTGCAATTGCTCATTAAATCAGATTCAAAATGATTTTTCAAAGAATAAAGCATTCTACATTGCCTCACAGCAGATACAGTGATCAAGCCATTAAAAGTAACTATTACTAATGACAAAGATCACCGTAGAGATGACCGTATTTTTTAGACCATAGGACGCACTTTTGTACCCCCAAAATCAGACTCGGGTAATTGCACCTTGGCTTCCAGACAGCTCTGCTAGAAGCAGTGCAGCAGAGAGACATACATGGAATCTGCTAGCCAGCAGCTTTGATATGTCTGCCTGTAACTGCGATCACCGTGCAGCTCACACGCTGGCAGAAAAAGGGAGAAAAGAGTGCAGAATCCCCTGTTCTCCCCCTCCCCCTCTGTCTGAAGTGTGCTCTCTAGTGACACAATTTTTGTGGCTGAAATTTGGTACTGCAGGAAATCGTTTTTTTCTACAACATTTTACTTTTTTTTGTTTTTCCTGCTCTAAAAGCAGGGTGCGTCTTATGGTCTGGTGCATCTTATAATCCAAAAAAATATGGTATATAAATCTTTTGCAATTGCTTCCTGTAAGATACCTTTGATTGATCATATCCTGCTGAATATATATATATATATATATATATATATATATATATATATATATATTGTTGGGGTTCAGCCTCAAATGACCACAAAAACAAGATTTTCCTTAGGCATTCGCCCCTATTTATTAGCACATAGTCCACAACGGAACTCACCCTCGCAGGTATTTAAAGCAGATAACAAAACAAAAGTCTTTGGAAAATGCATAGCCTCCTGGCTTTCAAACATTCAACATAAATGATTGTCCTTGGCTTGGCTTCTCAGCAGCGACAGGAATGGGTACCACACTCCATGTGAACCCCCTTGTATACACTGTTCTAGCAGTCCACAGTCTCCTACCAGGTCAGCAGCACTGACACTCTGGTCTCAGCACCTGTGGAGAAACAACCAATTCCATACTCACCTGCAAGCAGGCGTTAACTATAAAGTGTACCTGGGCAGAATGGGAAGGCCCACCAAGTTCCTCCCTTCCCTTCCCTTGCCATGTAACCAAAACTAAACAAAACATTCAGCAACCTAAAGTGGCTGGGCAATAATATCCCAGAATCCTTCCAGGATACAACCCCTAATGACAGCCTGAATGTAGGGGAAGCATAGCAATTTGGCAGGACCCGTCCTGGCGGTCCTATACAATTTATATATATATATATATATATACACATACATACACACAGTACATACACACAATGTTTCACAAAAGTGAGTGCACCCCTCACATTGAGGTTAATAGTTCATATGTCACTCATTTTTAAGTAGCTAGTAGTGATGGCCGAACTGTCCGCAATGTTCGCCCATCTTCTCGCCGGCGAGCAGTGCGGGTGTTTGACCCGCTCCGTTCGCCAGTGAGAAGATGATCTCTATTCTTCCTCCGGCAGGATCATAACCTGTGTGATCGTGCCGGAGGAAGAATCTTTTCACTAGAAGACCGGGCATAAAGCCGGTCTCCTAGTGAAAAAAACGGGTCGGAGCAGGAAGTGACGTCAGTGACGTCACATCCGGCTCACGAAACCAGGAACTATGCGTTCCACTATGCGTTCCAGGGATTTTTCCGATTCAAATTCCCCGCCTAGAGGCGGGGAATTTGAATGTGTCCGCGAACAGGCGGATGGCGGACGTCTTTAGAAGTCCGACCCACCCGTTCGCGGACAGTCCTGGCCGATGTTCGGCCATCACGAGTAGCCAGTCTACACCTTGTATAATAGTGTCAATTTGCTGTCAACTCAAAATAACCTAACAGTAGAGATAAATGAATTTGATTCCTTGAAAATTTTAACTTCAGAGTTCTTTCAATAGCAATAGTTCAATAGCAGTGTTCTTTCCTAGCAATAGGGTTGTACCGTGTTAGGCTTCAATGAAAACAGAAAGTTTGGAGTTTTCAGTTAGCCAATAAAGGGTTTCATAAACGTTTTGACTTCAGAGTTCAAAATTCTTTTCTACCGTGTAATTTCTACCACTCCAGCAGAATGACAATTTAAGGTGAATTTATTAATTAAAATTTCTACCTAAAAAAAAACTACATGTTTTTAGGTACAAATTACACAAATTATAACATATCCAAATTAAATAGAAAGAATATAGAGGTTTCCCTCTACCTCTTACCAATTCCTAAATGCTTAAATAAAATAAATAGAAATTTTGCCCTTCAATAGACCTACCTGCGCAGTTGTAATAATGTCCTCCGCTGTAATCCACTCTGGGCAGATATCTCTACTGCACATGCCCATCAGGATACTTGAGAATAAGTTGATCTTTACAGGCAGGTACTGGGCAGGGCTAAGCAAAAGTATTTCTGCTCAGCCATTGCCCAGCACTCCATATAGCACAGACTGTGAAGGACATCATCACTGTAGATTGGATTACAGTGGGGTCATTGTTTGCAAGTAAGTTTATTTTATTACATTTTATTTAATCTATTTACTCTTTTATTTCAATCTTCGGCATGGGATCAAATAATTATTTTCCTCACTGTATGTAGTGTGTATATGTTATTTAGGGTCATTGACCATGTTGGCACTGCGGTAAATAAGTGGGTCTTGGGTTTCAGTTTGCGCTCTCTGCCTCTAAAAATTTCACCATCTCTGGTATACCAGTTCAACTTTGCAAATTGACCGTAAAGGCCCTGAGTATGGTATCATCACCAATATTGCTGGATATGTAGAGAATTGCTTAGGGTATACTGCAAAAAATAAGATTTTGCTCAAGCACAAATACTTTTTGCATAAATTAAGCTCAAAATTTGGACTTTGACTTTTAACTTAAAATATGCAAAAACAACATATGCTAGAGCAATGATAGCTTGTGCATGTGGTGTTGCAATGAACTCAGTCAGCTAGTTGAAAACATTCAACCATCCCTTTTCAGTAGATGTACTCAGTCCATGTATTTGATCATATTTAATTTGTTTCTTAAACTCTAATTCTGTTTATTTTTAACTAAATGCCAATATGATTCTGTATAGAATGCTTCATTCCATACGTGTAAAGAATTTTTAACAAGACGACTTTTTTATAGCTAAGCTTAATGTTAAATGTGTAACCTGGTATAGATTATTTCATTTAAAATTTAAATTTAAATTGTTCTTACCTGAGCGCAGTGCATCCTTCTGAATACTGTCATAGTCATGCCAGTCCTTCCTTCTTAGACCATCTGTCCATGTGTAGAGCTGGGCCTCATTAAGTCCTAGTGAAAACCCCTGCATGGCAGAAAGAGACAACAGGCAATCTATTAAATTTGATATAAGCAAATGTCAAATGTACAGACATTCAAAACTATATACATGTTGTTAAATAAATCAAAAACTACAGTCTTCAATAATCAGTGTTTCACAATGTTGTTAAAGTGGAAATCAAGATGCCCATAATGCAGTTCTATGATTATGTACAATAGGCCCTTTTAACAGGCATATTTTAATACAAGCTTCTACTCATGGGCTTGAGATTAGCTGTTTGTATTCACCGGTACAGCAGAGCAAAGACTAGAAGGGATAAAGCAAACACACTGTGCTCCATTGATGTACTATTGTGCTTTACTGTGCAGTGCTCAAGTGATGCAATATTGTGTTCTAGTGTGCATTAACTAATAACATACTGAAAGGAGAAAGACATACTTAAAGGAGAAAGAAAAAATTTGTAATTTCACTAGGGAAGGAAAAGACTTGTCAATTTTACTTAATTACAATAAATAAAGGTTTGTCATCCTTTCCTATACTAGACAGCACTGGTGGGATGTATGTGTAGCTCATGACAATGGTCACCTCAAACCGACTGCTGGGTGGAGATTTTCGGCCATCACTAATCACCAGCAATTTTGGGGATTATACAATGTTCAGGGGCTTTGCAATTAACTTACAAAGTCAGATAGTCGAAATGTTACAACCATCTCTAATAATGACAAAAAAACTAATTCTAAATCCCAACACTTCCTTCAAAAAAGGTTTTGCTGAATGTAAGACACTTTAAAATATATCCAAGGAAATTACTATTGCTATTTCTGAATGTTTTGAAATTATTTTAAAAGGAGTGCAAAAAAACAATATAACGGGAACATGTTGTACATCTGAAAAGCAACTACAAATATATTTCTGCAAGTAAAAATTTAATGTTCAGATTTTTATGCAGAGTTTTATAACTTGTTATCACATATTTGTTGGTTGTTTTTAAGCTTGCCATAGACAGTTATATTTGGGGCCGATTTTTGCTGGCCGAACGCAAAAAAATTCAGCCAGAAAATCAATATAAGAAATTACAGACATGTCCGTCATTTCTAAGACCCTGAAAGGGTGCCTGGCCGATTCTCTGCACGACCAGCCATGCACGATGACGTCATCCTACACAGTAGATCTGCAGCATGGAAATAGATTATGCTTATTCCAGGAACCACTGGAAACAACTCTACTGGAAGTTTGCCTTTTGTGTGCGGCACTATAGATCCCAAGATAGGTTACTGACTATAGGCTACTACCCCTGCCCCCCCCCCCCAAGTCCTGTGATTGGTTTGTGTTGATGTCAAACATATGACCAGGAAAGTGTAAATAAATTCCCATCATTAAATTAGTCTCCCATTAACACTTACAGTCAGCAGTAAGTGAGGGGTAAGTGGGGGTATTGCTTATGGCAGATCAGGTCCACTGTAAGATGAACATGACGTTTAAATTCTTAAGTAAAGAAAAACCTTTGTTAATGTTCTTTTATATATATATATATATATATATATATATATATATATATATATATATATGTTGTATATATCTCCCATATGTTGTATATATCTCCCATCTGAACTGTAGTATTGCTTATGCCAGCAGAGCTCAGAACCCTGCTGGTATAAACAATGAAGAGAGAGAGAGACAAATAAACTGCCATCTATTCCTCTCTCTGTGACCGTGGAAACTAAAATGAGGGAGAAGACACTGCAGCCTTTCCGCCCCCTCCACCCGAACATTGAGGAGGTGATGTGATGTGCTGTGCTAGTACTGCTGCTTGTGATATCTACTTTGAAATTGCAAAAATTTTAATCATTGCATTAACCCAATTGATGTGAAAATGTATATATTACATTTTTTTCTGGTTGTCCTGCTCTAAAAACTGGGTGCGTTTTATGGTGTGGTGCGTCTTAGAAAAATACTGTATTTGGCCTTTTTTTCTGTAACACAGTAATAATAAAGTCAATTGCAGCTTGTTGCCATTATTTCAATGAATATACATCTATTACACCGTTTTTGGACAGCTAACTGTGGAAGTAGAGTTGTATTCAAAGTTTTCAGATCCTGCTTTGTGGTTATCAGTGCACATAAAAATTGGAACATTACTTGTTCACAGTGGAAGAAAAAGTCAAATTGCTCACTAGTCGCTAATTATAAACAAATGAATAATTACTGGCAGATCTTCCTTAATAGTTTTTTTCTATCTGCTGCAAATTGTTAACTTGTCCAATTAAAGTTATTCACATGCTCCATCAATGGAAATTATAACTTTCAACAAGAGCAACTGTGTGAAAGACACCATTAAAGCTTATAGAGTGTTAATGAGGATAATAGAAATGTTCCTCTATATAATGAGGTGTGTCTGCTAACAAATCTGTTACGCTGTGTTCAAATTGGATTAAAAAAACATGACTATTTTTTAAGGAATTCATGGGCAGTGCCTAAAGCCCCCCATACACCTTTAGACCCCTCCATACAATTTCCTTTGTGTCTACCAACAACTATGTAGTGCTGGGTCCTCCCTGATAGAATACATAGTGATTGGAAGGATTAAGCCCCCCATACACCTTTAGACCCCTCCATACAATTTCCTTTGTATCTACCAACAACTATGTAGTGCTGGGTCCTCCCTGATAGAATACACAGTGTTTGGAAGGTTTAGAAAGGTCCTCATATTACATGGTTTTGGAAGAACAAAAGTTGATTGTACAGAAATTGTATGGTAAGATTGTAAGGTATATGGGGGGCTTAAGAAGTAGGATAGTGTCAGATTCATGAACTGTGTGAAAAGTAATTTTTTGAACTTGAAGAAAACAAGATGGAGGCACCTTGGAGCAGAGACTTGTTCTGCAGCTCTCTCCAGCAAGGTAATATGACACACATGGTGCATGTAGAACATATATGCAAGATTTTATAACATTTTTACTGGTCTGACTATTTCTTGACAATTGCAGACTTTAACCTGAACTCCAGAGATAAAAATTAGGAAAAAAACAGACATGTATATTTTTTGGAAAGGCAACTGATAGTTCAGCTCATCCCAAATATAGATTAGTATATTGAATATATTGTGTGTGCGCTTGACATGAGTTTATGTTTTTTTGCTCAATATGCATTAAAATAGTGTAAAGCCAGGTTCTGCGTTATCATCGTGGTGATGGAGGGTTGCGGTCAATGACAAGTGACATACAATGGATTCTCGAGCAGGCCTTGGAAAATCCATGCGCGAAAAGGATCACTAATTTTCAAATTAGTCGCGTGCATTAACGCCAATGCATTGCTAATACGCTTCAAACCCATGGGCAATACGCCGTTTTATGGAAACATTAAGGAAATCACCCATTTTGGCTGGGAAAGTCATGTGTTTAGGTTTCTTTCCGAGTCTAGTCCCAATTTCAATACATTTTGTCTATTTCCTGTGTCTGTGTGTGGGGAACCTGCAGTGTGAGTGCAGCTTCCATACACAGGCATAGATAGATTGGCGAGATTTCATGCTCTTTAAACTAGCTCTCTGCTCTTTATTGCTTCTGATATAAACAATACTGTACAGATGGTAGCTAATCTTCTTGATGGGTGAGCTGGTGGGGAGCCAAGTTGCTACTCGCCTTGGTCGTGTATTTGGATCAAAAGATGCAGGCACTCTTCCCCCCAATTTCTGGAGTGTCTTATGGTCCAAAAAATATGGTGCACCCCGCTTGTGCAGATGATGTGCAGGGTGGGAAGTAAGTGAGGAAAGTAATGCCCCCTTCCCTTCTATGTTAGCCAGATAGCATATAGGATGCCTGAAATGACGTCATGGGCAACATTTTGAATGCAGAACTGGCAGTTCACTTGGACACTTCTTCATTCCAAATGACGTCAGTGACGTCACTTCCTGTTCGTTTTTTTTTTTTTTTAAAGGGAAACTTGACAGGTATGACCTAGTCCTATAATAGGAATTATAAAAATAACATAACATTAAATATTTTCATATTTTTTTTTGAATTATAGTAAACACTAAACATGTAAATATTTAAGAATCACATTATAATGTGCAGGTAACAGATTGTTAAAGACTATATAACAATTGTAAAGTACGTTTAAAACTTAAAGTATAGTACACATCAGTAGTTGGGATTAGTTCATAAAATAGAAGCACAAAAATGACAGATTCTTTTTGCAACAAATCTCCCCATTTACTCCCAGGAGCTCCATTTGTTTCACAAGGCAGGTGTATAGGAGTGTAAGTCGTGGCAGTCCTCAAGGATCTGCCAAGGTGCCATATTACATGCAGCATCTGCCTCACTGTTTGATTCCTAGATTAACCTGAAGCCCAGTGGGATGCCAGACTGATAAAATATATCCTAGATTTAAAGAATCAAGTTCCACAAGAGAAGATTTAACATCTGGCTCAATTATAAAAATGCACAAAGTGCAATATATGAGCAAACTATGTATAAAAGGGGTTTACTTAATTATCTTGCTCAATTTTGCTAAGAATCGAATTAAAGTATTAACATGCATCATGTAGTTAGCTGTGCAGCACATTGTGTGCTTGCTGCAGATGGAGTCTTCTAATGGTGGTTGCTGATTTGCACCTGTCTCAGGTTAAGTCCACAACAAATCATCCACAGTCTGCTGATCATAGAAATATTTCCAAATGCAAATTGCTCCAGCAGTCAGCAGCCTGAGAGCTTTGCAGAATTATACAGCCATGCAAGAAAGCATATTACAATACATCTTATTATCAATATTTTGAGACAGGTAAAGAAAAGTTTTACTTTAAATCAACTCAGCTGTGTGTCCTTTATTCCCCACCTCCCTTTTTTCCTGGCTGTTTTCTTGTATGGAAATGTTATTATTTTTGATTAAAGTTGAAAATTTTATGAAAAAGTAAATTTGACACCTATGCCATGAGGTTAGATGTCTGGGAATCTTTGCATGAATTGTAACTAGTGTTGAAACCAAATATTCAAAATTCAAATATATCCGTCGAATATTAGCTATTCGACATTTCGTAATATTTCGCGAATGTTGTGGCGGATATTCACAATGTCGAATATTCGTCATATTTTGCTTCAACCTGGTTTACCAGCATACATGTTTGTGCGCATTGTGAATGGAGATTTGCAATACACACAACGCCACGGCAGGCTATGATCAAAGAATGGTTAAGAAATGCTGTAAAGCTGGTTCGCGAATCTTTGCTAAACATTGCGAATACCTACTGCACCATGTAAGGCCATAGAATACAGTTGAATTGAATTTTACGAATTTGGAATGTTCCTTATTACACTAACTCGAATATACCATATGCCGCTCAACACTAATTGGGGGATTGGTTTGTTTACAAAGTTATCACAACACAACTCTTCTTTCTTAAGCTGGCCATACACCTTTACATCTCTCTGTCAGATATCCTTTAGATCTACCAACAACTATGTAGTGCCGGGTCCTCTGTGATTGAACACAGGTAGACTTGATGCTTTAAAAAAGTCCCTCATATTACATGGTTTTGGACAAACAAAAGGAGATCACGGGGAACTCTAAAGGTATAAGGCCAGCTTTACATGACTATTTGAAATGAAAAAAATTAATGATGCTGAATTCACTTTAGTAATGCTTTAATACATTGACATTTGTAGGCATTTGATTATGTTTATCTCTCTTAAAGGATCAACTTAAGCATTACCAGATCCAGTGGGTCCTTCAGAAGCCCACATCATCATCCTTCCACCACTATGCTTCATAGTGTTTGTGCTGACATGCTTGTTTCGTTTTACATCTTCATACATAGTTTTATGAGTTGTAATCTAATGCAACTTTGCAAACATGAATCATGCTACTTAGCTTTTTTTCTCCAAGCCAGAACATTAAGTTAGCCATGCATATTGTCATTCCCCCTGCAATTGCTGTACGATCGTTCATAACATGCGATCGCACAATTGGCAACAGCTTGTACAACGATTGCAGTGCACACCACCTTGGTGGATTGATTTCTGTTCGATTCTGTTCATTTCAAATTACTGTTCCTGCTTCCTGTGCCTGCTACAACAAGACCAGATAAGCACTTATTTTAAAAACTGATCGTGAGTGAGGAAAATGTTCTATAAGATGCGTGAATGTGCCTCTTTCCAAAAATCCTCTTTCCAAAGACTACCCAACCCTGTGAAAGAAAAATGAAAAACAGACCTTCCTCTCATATTAATAAATGATTCATGTCAACACAGATTTGCCTCGTTTACCAAGTAGAAGGAAATTTTTGCGATAGTTTGTGAATTTCCTTGTGAAAGTGACAGTTTTCTTGTATAGAGAAAAACGTTTACACCTTTAGTGAATTATCCCAATGTGTATACAAGTATTTACCTCCCTATCGGTTACCCGTATCGTGTATACAGGCATTCAAAGCAGAGAAGAAACTGACACCCCTCCAATTAACATGGAGGTCTATGGCGCCGGGTAAGAGGCAGCATCGGAAGCGAATCATGGCAGGCTTACCGAGCATAGGAGAGTATGCCTGATCCCAGCTCCTGGGCAAACCACCCAGGAGGTTAATAAAACAATGTCTTTCCAGTTCCAGTCAGGTTACTGTTCTGCCCTAAAATAATGAACTCAATCAGCAATCCACGAGGCTAGTATTATTATTTATAATTATTATAAATATTATGCCTTGGGTTGCTTAGACCTTCATTATATAAATAGATGTACAATCTACAGATGTAGATCATGACAAGTGTTTTACTATAATATATTTAATCTCCCATAGAACAAAATTTTCTATAATAACAATAATTATCCACTGATGAAAAATAAAATACTTCTACTTTGTGTAATTTAGTCATTTATTAATTTTGCATAAAGAAATTACCACACTTCCCCAGTAGGTATGTGGCCAACATCCCAAAAGACAATATAACAAGAAAGGGGTTAATGGGTGGAGAGACTAGAAGTCCCAGTCTATCCACCCATCAGAGTTTTCTCCTTACCAAAGCAAGGACAAGGGGACTTTCACGAGGTCATCCTACTTAGCAGACATTACCCCATGTGGGGATTTTACCATAAATAATAAGTTTAGTGAGTAGCAAACAAGGCATGGTCAGAATAGCAACACAGTTATAAATGAAACAAAGGGTTAATGGAGTCCAAATAATGTAGTCCTTGTTTAAAAACAAAACAGTCTTTTAATCTTCGCGTAAAAAGAAACCGAGTGTCAAAGATTCCTCTGGATGATAAAAAATATGTCCGATTCATCTTTTGGGTTTATATATTGTCCCATCCACCTCGACGCGCGTTTCAAATGTTTTCATCAGGAGGTGTGGTTGTCGAGAGTTGTAAATCACTGGGTTGGTCAGCCCGGCGTGGAACTGCACACCAGGAACGAGGGGCCACTGTGGGGAGCCACCGGGATACACGATAGGGATGCATAAGTTAAAGATAAGTAGGATATATTAAAAGAAAGGGGTTCCAGAAAATTGAAGAAGGTCCAAGTAGGGAGAGGGGTCACCAGCCAAGGTTTTTTTAACTAATAGACACATTGTGCATAATGGTAACTTCAGTCCAAGCAAGAAATGAAAGTAAATAGAAGTTCATCCTGCCAGTCAGAAGTATTTCCTGTTTTACCATTTTCATTCTGTCTACTTTGTTTTTGAAGTACATGACTTGTTGTATTTTCAAAATGAATACAACCATATGTAATACCCTTTAGGTCCCATTTTCCATGTCACCCATGGCAATTCTCTAAGAAACATATACCTATTTTGGTGTTCCCAGAATAGAAGAAGCCATATGCTTAGGTAACAATACAAATGATGTAAGATACAAATGTAAGGCTTAAATAGGCTCATATGTTTAAAAAAAAATTACCCCAATGGCACAAACTAGTTCTGTGCCACCCAAGTGACATTTATGAAGCAATGCAGAATATATGCAGAATACATCAAATGCATTCTGTAACTTTTGCCCATAAAAACATAATTTAAAAAATTACATTTGGCCTATACTCAAGTTAAGAGACGAAAGTTAATTGAACATTGCTGGACATGTAGGCAAATTATTTGGAACATAAAAAAATTTAATAAATATATATATATATATATATATATATGCATAAATTGATCAAAGTAAGTTTTGGTTTGTAAGTCGACTTAATTTGAACTGATATTATGCAACAACTACATGAGCCAGTACAATCCTTTTAAAAAAAACATTTTCCTACAACTGTCCCCTACATCTGTATCATGTTCAGTGGCTTTGGTGTTTCTGTGCTTTAGCTGCTGCATTAACCACTATAGGCTTATACTCAATTCATGTATTTTTCCATGTTTTTTAGGTAGTTACCTCAGCTTATACTCAAGTATATAGTGTAAGTTACAATTCTAAAATGAAGTAATGGTAATGGGTTTGAACTTCAACCTCCCTGGCAGTTACCCCCTGCCAAGCTTGGGGTAGGTTGGTTTACAAAATAAACTCCCCAGACAAGCCTGCTGTGATTCAAAATATCAGCGGGCTCATTAATCACTTTCTTCTGCATCCACATTAAGGAGGTGGTGTCCATTTTCTGCCCTACATCATAGATGATGCCGGGAATGTGTAGGAGGGAGGGAGGGGAAATACAGTGGAGTACTTTGTACTCTGCTTTGATTGCCCGTACCGCGGTGTTAATAAACAATGTGGTTCAGGCGTACTGCCAGGACCATTAATCTATTACTAAATTACTATATAATGTTGTATTACTACCAGCCTTTTTGGGCTGCTGTACAGGTAAATAGTTAAATTATAAAATAATTATCCAATTTATAATTTAGTCTAGACTACTCTCGATCCATACAGTAAAAGTGTGTTCAGAAGGGCCATATATTAGCACTATTTTATCAGCCTTGTCCTTTGAAGCTTAGGGTAAGATCTCTGCAGTGTGATATTGGCTATATGTCATTCAAAGCAGAGGCAATCAATGCCGGATTTAGGTACTTTATTAGAAATAAGCAAGGTGTTCCACACAGACAAGAGAAATATGAGAAAGATTGTGCTCTGCCAAGTGAGCCTGGTGTGCAGGGTTAGAAGTGCTTGGCTATCTATTTTCTTTACATCAGATCTATTGCTGGCTCTGAGGATGTTTGAAATCAGTTTGCTCTACCAACCCAGGGAATCAGGGTGATTATTATTAGTTAACATAAGGTTAAAGTCACATAATTACATAGACAAATCATTTGTATAATCAAATGTAGCTTTTTTTTCTTTAGCAATACTATTTGGCTCATTATTTGATATTAAATTAATGTTTATTTTTAACCTTAATTAAAATCTTGTTAATATACAGTTTTCACAAAACATTTATTTGAAATGGAAAGCTTATTTTTTGGCTATTTCAGAACCTTACAATTAAAAATGCTGGAAAGCAGATGCTGGGTAAATTAGACTTTACACATTTGTAGAGAAATCTAAAAAGGACAACACATTTCATAAACCATTTAAGACCCTTTAGAACAGCGTATGTTCCCAATGTATTGTCATAGTTATCAGTATATGTTTTTACCATCATTACTCAGGACTAGTTTCTAAATAGCTGAACAAAGATTATTTCTAGAAGATAGGGACTGATCTGATATGTGAGAAGGCACCTCAAGACCTTAAAGCTGTTTTAAACAAAAAAAGAAATCCAAAAACAAATATACTTACTTACTTACTTACATGGAGTCTTGATCCAGGCAAACCGATCTCTATAGGGAAAAATCACATACTTACCTTCCCCTCTTCTGGTCTCGTTTCCTTACACCAATCCAGATATGAATCCGGCGATGCTTGGCCCCCCTTCCCAGGGTTACTGGATTCAGATCTGGCTAGCTGGCTGCAGGGCACAAAGGCAATAGGAAATCAGGGAGAAGTGACATCATAAGTGAGGTCTACCTTCCCAAATCCGAAGCCGGGTGCAGCGACAAGTAACAGTAGGGGCGGGCATCACCGTATTTTGACAGATTTCACCAGGTAAGTGTTATTATTATTTTTTTAACCTCCCTTTTTAAATTTGCCCAATTACCTTCACTATAGGTAGGATAAGAAGCAGGTACCAAGGTGGCAGGTCCGCAAATAAGTCCCCTACCCCAATGCAAGGGGGAAAACATTGTAAGTTTCAGAGCTTAGTTTTAAGTATGCTTGTAATTATATATACTGAAGCTTTCAGACAGAACAGGAGAATTTCAGGTGAAAGCCAGAAAATAACAAATCTTGATCATGATATATTCAGACTACTGACCAGACCAGCACACCTCTCCAGATCTAGTGTTGAGCTTGAATATTGAGATTGCGAATATATTAGGCGAATATCGGCTATTCGAGAATTCAAAAATTACGCAAATATGGCGGCAGATATTCACAATTCTGAATATCCGCGATATTCTGCATGGGTATGCTTATGGCCATGATTTGCGAATATATATGTACACATGTGACCATTCATTTGGAAGGTAATTGCAAGACGGTTCTAATGTGATATTTGCATATATTTTTGCAATGTGCTCGCAATTGCGAACATTCGCGAATATCAAATCGAATATTAGTATAAAATATCGTGAATTCGAAATTCCTATGACGCTCATAACTATCGAGATCTCAGAAGACCAGATCCCCACACCTCATCAAAAATCGTGTAAGATCCCAACACCTGTTCAGACTTTCAGACCTGCTTCTTATCTGACTATATATTTAGCTGACTCTCTCCTTAAAATTGTTGCTGCTGCTGCAAGGGGCTACACATGTTTTCCAACCAAATAAGATAAAACGTGTCATAATACACAGCCAGTGTATTAAGACTATAGGCCTAGAGTATGAATAACAAAACTAATTTGTACTAGTTAATCTTTAATATAGGTTTCTATAATAAGCTGCATATGGCAAATTATATACTGTCATTTATAAAATATTGTGGCATCTAGAATTCTAGATCATCTAAAGCTTTTCTACTTATGTCCAGAAACTCCACGGCACTTAACTTTTGTATTCAGTATAATAGAGGCTGTGATTAAACTGAGATTAAACTCATCTGAAAGGCTATTCATAAAGCTGGGCAAAGATGGGACGATTTCTCTTCGACTGCCGAGCCGACCTAGTGGGCATGATGACGTCATCACGCACGGCCGCTAGTGCAGAGAATCGGCCGGGCACCCTTTGTGGGAACGGTGTGCCGGCCATTACTTCAGATGGGGACTGCCATCCCCATCCGAACTAATGGGATCCGATCTGAATTATTCGTCATGTCAGATCACTGTGCGATCCGATATGACAGCAGATATTTGGTCAATATGAGCAGTTGGCGCACCTGATTCCCTGTCGACCCGACCGCCGATCAGATGTGGGAACGCGCAGGAATCGGCCTGTCTATGCCCAGCTTAAGCGATTTTCGGTGTATTTCTTAAAACTAGCCAAAAGTAGGTTATTTACAGGAAATATTCTCAAAAAGAAACTTGTTGAAGTGATTTATATATCTATTTATTTTGTTGCCTTTCTTGATCTTAACACACTTTTTGAAAAAGTCAGAAAAGAATTTTGATGACAGTAACAGTTCAGAAACTGAAAAGCAAAGCTAAGATTTTATCGTCAAATGTACCATCAAACATGATAATCCACTCACAGCAAGAAGGATACCTTCCATTGATCAGTGGGTCAAAATACATTCCTTTCTTTTAACTTCTCACCACTATCTGTTAGTTTTCAGGCAAAGCGCAACAAGATTAGTGAGAACTTCCACTTTTATCAAAAGAAATTGAAGGAGGATGGCACCTAGGCAACTGAATGTAGGGTTTTCATAAAGTGACTCACTCTCTGTTAGAGACTAGTGATAGAACAGAACTTTGTGCTTCTATAAATCTTACACATGAAATGTTATAAAGAAAATAGCAAGTGCTAGAGATCTATAGCAAAGACAGCTTTAAAGGTAAAATGTGTTCAGAGTAATACAGGGGGCTGCCATTAGTGACCTATTCCTGTCCAGTAGAACTCTCACTTATCTGAAGTAGATATTGATGCTAGACAACTACTGTTATCATTGTGTTTGTTAGCAATGTCTACATATATCTGCCAGTTCAGGTTGTCTTGTAGCAGCCAACATTTAATGAAAAGTGAAAATGTTCCCCTTTTTTAAACTGGAGGAAAAATGTGTTATTGCATTTCTCTGTTGTCATCTTAAATATAGATACTTTCAACATCTGTAAAACACTATAGGATACATCTATTGTGTGTATGTTAACTTGAGCTATTTAAAGGAACACCACTTTGCTGTTTCATATTTTTGGATCTATTTTAAGGGAGCAAAGTAAGTTTTTTTTTTCCTAATCTCCTAATTGTCCAATAATTTTCAGTAAAAATCCTAAATCATCATCTGAAGGCTCCATGACTGGTCTATTTCATTTCACATTGGCTCAGTGGGGATGATATAACTTCAAAGAAAATTTACCGTAAGCAGATACACTAACAACATGCTAGATGCCTTATTTGACTTTTCATGGCACCATAACATTTCTCCTTTGGCCCACAAATATGCAAGTACACAAGGAACAGTAACCTCCAAAGCCAAGTACTAGGGGGATAAAAGCACAGGTAAATGAAAGTTTATTCTACATTGATAAAGGCAAAAAATCCCCCACTATTAAATAATGTTACTTGTGTACACATCTCAGACAAGGCCACTTAGTAATGACCATCCTGCCTGGCACCCAATGTCTTCTAAGGAAGGACACAGCAAGGTGAAGCTCACTTGTCCCCCTGCTTCATAGAACAGAACATGTCTTGTGTGTACAGCATTCATTCCTTGGTATCAGGAATAGTTGTTCCTAACAGCCCAACTTGAAAGTGTTTTAAAAGCTTTATTCATATTGCTAAACCTCATGGGCAGGCCAACACATGTCAGAATTAAGTCAAAGTCTTGTTTGACTGTGTAAGAATGGAATAAGCTTCCATCAACTCTGAACTTTGAGGTACTGTATATTTCACTCTATAAGACATACTGAACCATAAGACGCACCCATAGTTTTGGAGAGAAAATTGAAACAAACAAACAAAAAACAATATCACATATCAAGTGAATATACAGAATATTCAAGAAAGGTAGGCAGGACTGGATCATGCAGGATTTACTGTATTCCTCCAGCCAAGCCAAAAGCCCAGTGCCAGGAGGGAGTTATTAGTTCCAGTAGAGTGTGCAGGGCTAAACCTTTAGCATGTGTTTATACACTAGCAGTTTCCATACTCTGAAAATGCTGATCAACTTATGAGGAGACACATTTTACAATCTGGCTCTAACAACTAACCCATGAGCAGCTATTTACATGTGGGAAGAGATATGATTCTGCATCACAGTATTTTTGCAATGCAGGATTGTAATGCAAAATAAAAACTCATGTCATTTAGTTGTAAAATGTGCCTCTCCATAAGTTGGTCAGTGTGTTCTGAGAATGGATACTGCTAATGCAGCTAAGATCTTCTTGCCAGTTTTTGCTGGAGGGAATGAAACAAATATTGGTGCAGAGCTTTTGCTTCCAGGATGATTGGGACTACAAACTAAAGGGTGTCTTTTACTCTGAAAAATATGGTACACTGTAAAAAATAATTCTTTGCCCCAGCTACATTTATGTAAAAATTATAAGTAAAATCTACTTAAAAAAATAAGTTGTCTGGTTTACTTACCATGCTGTGTTACT
>CM070032.1:185163127-185204873 GCA_036250615.1 Ptychadena robeensis
TGGTGGAGACAAGGGGTCTTTCAAAGAGGCCACCCCGGCTCTAATTATAAATTATATATAATTTTAACAAAAACAAAAAAGATCAATTAATGAGGTTTACAAACATAAAGGCTGGAGTCCAGCGCACTGAATCATAGTGCCGACAGTATCATATTAGAGTAAAATGTCCCAATGTTGCATCAGTGAATTAGACCAAAGTCCATAGATGAAGTTAAAATTCTTTAATGTCCATTCAAGGCGGAGTGTTATGTGGTTCGGTTATCAGTTAATCCACCAGGTTAGCTGCAATCGATCAGCTACCCATTCACATAAGAATGGACAGGCATGGAGGACCCCCAGGGATTTGCCATTACTCTCTGACAATACTACAACCTGACGCCCCAGGCCACCTTGATACTACGCTAACCTGTCTACCATACAGGGCGCTCCCTGACAGTCCACAACAGTGGCCCCTCGTTCCTCCTGCCTCCCACTCCGGGCGGAGTGTGTTTACACTCCACAGCTTTTCGGAACAGGACCCAACCACACCTCCTGAAGAAAATTCCGTTAGAAACGTACGTCGAGGTCGTGGAGACATCTTTTCTTATGTGAATGGGTAGCTGATCGATTGCAGCCAACCTGGTGGATTAACTGATAACCGAACCACCTAACACTCCACCTTGAATGGACATTAAAGAATTTTAACTTCATCTATGGACTTTGGTCTAATTCACTGATGCAACATTGGGACATTTTACTCTAATATGATACTGTCGGCACTATGATTCAGTGCGCTGGACTCCAGCCTTTATGTTTGTACCTCATTGATTGATCTTTTTTGTTTTTGTTAAAACTATATAATTTATAATTAGAGCCGGGGTGGCCTCTTTGAAAGTCCCCTTGTCTCCACCATTCGGCGGAGAAAACCAATTGGATAAACGTTTGGCCCTACTCACCTTGGGACCCGCCGCTCATCTAAACCCCTCTTATCTCTACTTGGTTTTGGGATGTTGGCCATTTTCCCGTAAGGTGCTAGTGGTATCCTATGCTTAAAGTGAACATAAACATTCTAAATAAATAGTATGAATCTATATTCATCCAATTATATGAAAGCACACAAATTCGGATATTTTATATTTAACATATATTTTTTTAAACTTATAGAGCTGTTATATGGCACACTGTCTCAACACAGAATTTTACTTTCAAATAACTTAAATAATTACATTAAGACAACACAGAATTTTACTTACAAATAACTTAAAATAAGTTATCTGGGTAATAAATGTTTTCAAGTAACTGTAACAAAGAAATGCAAGTTTTTTCAATATATGGTTTCTTGTTCAATTTAATAAAAATCACCTTAGTTGAAAATACTTAGAAAGCCAATTGCAAATTGCTGCCTCAATTTTTTTAAGTAAATCCAACACATTATTTTTTACAGTGTATGTAGGTAATTAAAGCGGTTTTACACTTAAAATAAAAAAAACAGACATACATTTCACAGACACAATACTCACCTGTCAGCAGTTCAGATGATGAGAAACTGCTACACAAAAAAAACTCTCACTAAACTGTCTTCACGTGCTTGTATCTCTCATGCTGGCATCTTATCTCCTGGCTTCTGAACACTTCCGCCCACACTGACCCCCCCTCTCCTCCCCTCTCCACTGAGATCGTTGCTGCAAACAGAGGAGGGGAGGGGGGTGTGTTTGAAGAGGGGGATTCTGCTGATGACGATTTCCTGCCTGTGGGGGAGAGATCCCACACACCACTTCAGCTGCCCAGG
This sequence comes from Ptychadena robeensis, assembly GCA_036250615.1. NCBI lineage: Eukaryota > Metazoa > Chordata > Amphibia > Anura > Ptychadenidae > Ptychadena > Ptychadena robeensis. Next base: position 185,164,896 of record CM070032.1, read on the forward strand.
CGAGACGTAATGCAGTGGGAGGGGGAGCACTTGTAACAAGCTTGCCTACAGCTGTTAGAAGAAGATTTGTTTTCTACAATCAAGCATCTCAACATTATCTGCTTAGCTGCACATGATAATGCTAAGTGACCTCCCAGGTGGTAGGTCCGCTTTAAGTTCCGAAATAAATCCACTTACCGTATTATCTGGCGTATAAGACGACCCCCAACTATTCCAGTGTTTTCCCTTCTTCCAACGCACACCAAATAACATTTTTTATGTCTAATCTGACTTTTAACCCACAGAAGTCCAATCTTTTTTTTTGGATTAGTAATTTACATTTCCAATTTGACACCCCTATCTGCAACCTTTCATAGTTATTAATGTCTCCCTGCGGTTATACAACTGACATAAATTGTATACATTTGACAATAAAATAGCTTTAATCTCAATCTCCCTGCAATACCAATTTCAGCCACAATGTCGCTAGTGAGCACACTTGCCATCAGTAGCAGCCAGCTCCTTTCACACACATGAGGAAGGAGACCTACGGGCTCACATAGATAGTCAACCAGGGACAGTGCCTCCTGCCCATCTTATGCGCCGGGAAATATGGTATGTTGTTAGCGCTAACCAATGGTAAACACATCATCATTACTTAAAGAAACACAACACAACATCATTACTTAAAGAAAAAGATATAGAATTGTTCAGATTTTTTCATATTTATAGCATATGCTAAAACATAAAAAATATTATTGTGCTTGATTTTTCTATAAACAAGAGTTCAGGTTTATACATCAGAGACTTTATAAACTAGTTGATTTGCTTTTTAATGTTTTAGAAACTTCATATCATGTCATCTCTCAAATACTGCCAAAAATACTGAACTTATACTTTGAGTTTATAAACAGATTAGAGATCAGTAGATTGATTACAGAGCCCTGGGGAATCAAATTACTTATTACGCTTCAATAAGTACCTTTGATTGCTGCTCTTTGAGGTTAACCTTTCAGATAGCTTTTATCCATTTGCTAATATCCATCTGTACCATTAAAAGTTACATTGTAGAGTTATACTGTGCCGGCTATGTCTGTAAATTATTAACTCTTCTGGCATATTTTTGCAACTATTTATCAGAGTACATCAAAATGAATTATATAAAATGAATCTGTAACTATGTAGACTACCTGTAAATGATCTTTTTCAAAGTAATATGTGATCTTAAAAACGATGTTTTACAGAGCACATTACACTGGAAATGCTTATTCATTTCAGGCTTAACTTTTTAATTTTTTGTTACTAATTTATATGTCATCTTTATATATATTTTCCAATAAAATTAGACAATAATAAAAGTAAACATAATTGAGATTACTGCATCTTTATTAAGCAAACAGAATAAAATAATAGCAAAATCTCATTATTCCACTGCTTCTTGGACACTTCTGTGTTCCTTCTTTATCTAACGCAGGGGGTTGCCTTAAAATCTGTTTGTGATGTGTTTGTGTTCCATTTATGATCCTTTTTGGAGAGATACCCATGTGTTTTTGATGCACCCAGTGCATTCCCTATGGATGAGGTAACACATCCAAGGTGCATTAGTGTTCCATTAAGTTTTTTAAAACGGTGCCCCGTGTTAAAAAAACAAACAAACCAATGCAATGGACCACTATCACAACAAGGAAATAACTCAATTAAAAGTCAATGGATGCATTAATCCATAGACTTTGGCTATGTTTGCACAGCATCAAAATGGATACATTTGCAATGCATTTTTTAACTCACTATAAATGCATCCATTGATACTTAGCGGAGTTCATGTTGCTTTAGTTTTTTTGGGTGTTTTTTTAATACACACACTGTTGAACAATTGTTTATTACACTACAACACATGTGTACTGACAATAGGGGGTGGTAGTGAGAACAGTTAATATATATTGAACTGGGATGGGTCCTGAATGATATATATGTGTGACCCAGTTTTGGGCTGTTTCCCCTTTACGGTAACCCCTACAATGCTGGATCGACAGTCCAGGATACTAATTAGGGGACTGGAGTCTGGGGACTCCAACATTGTTATGCTTCTGAAGGGCATGGACTGTGGAATAGGTAGGAAGGCTGGGAGGGCCTCCTATTAACCCCAGTACCTGTCTGGTGTGTTTGGCTGCACAGCATCATTATAACCAGATCATGTGACCTATTCAGTGGCAAAAGTAACGGTCTTGCTGAGGTAAAATAGAAAGCTGGACTGCTACCCTTCTGAGAGAAAGACAAACTGTGGTTCTGGGAAAAAACCTCTCCACAAGTGAACTATAAGTAGCACTTACTTGATTTACTTTACCAAAAAAGTGGCTGTGGTTAAGCCATATTTTTAATTTGTGCAAATAAACGCTTGATTTCGGAAAAAACATTGAAATCCAGTGTGGTAACTGTGATCCCCTGGACCCCTAAGTTTACAATAGTTATGCATTCATTACAAATTGCAAAGAGGACCTTTAGCAGAAATGGAGTCATAGGTACTACTAGTATTTTTCTTTTTATTAGAATCCTTGTAAATGACCCAGCAAGAAAACTTTATAAACAAATGTGGAGGCTGCTATTGCTGTCAGTTTCTCCTGTGCCCTCCTCCAAAAAGAAATTTAATATATGTATGTATTAATTATTTGGCAATTAAATATTTGTTTTAATAGCGCATCATTGATACAACTTTCTTTCAAAATAGAGAGTTAATAAATTATAACCTTTCGATATTTTTTGCATAGAACTAGAGATAAGAGACTCTCTTGTTGATATTTTGATTTAAAAAATCTGATTGTAAAAACTTTAAAAAAAGAGGCCACTAAACACTTGATATTGTTTGAAAGAAATATGGGCCACCTGCTACATCCATCTCTAAATGATCTTTGACAAGTAGAAAAACAATCTATGTGGAATTGAGGACCAGGAGGAATATCTAATGATATGTGTACTTCTCTGGGTTGTCATTTGTGAAAAACAAATATGCAGCTGTTTACAAACACTGTGGCTCTGAGCGACTGAGAATGTATCCTTCTACTTGAAGCACTAAGCAGAAATGTCAAGTGCCAAGACAAATGAAATAACATTACGGTAAGAAAACGTCTTAAAGAACTATATACGTCATTAACAATGCACTTGATTCTCATTTACACAGCCCTACTTCTATGAAGAAAGATGTGGGCACAATATTTTCAATGTTCTCTTTGGCAACATGGTTTTAGATTCAGTGAGAGAGTAATGTCAGCCAATGTATAAACTAAAAATACGTATAATGATAAAACCTTAAAAATTTGATAACGCTTCATAGGGGTTTCAACACTTTCTACCTTTCTATTAGTTTTAAACTTAAACCAAAAAAAAACACAAATACATGAAATAGGCACATTACTTACCTGTCAGTAGTTCAGATCCTGGAAAACTGCTACACAAAAACAAATAAAACTTACTTACCTTCTTCATGTTTTCACTGATGGTGGCAGCATGTTGATTGAGGGCAAGAGAAGCCACTCTCCCCCCTTCTCCTACACAGACTGAGACACGCTGTCTGTGTAGGAGTGAAGGGGGAGGGGGGCGGGTTGTTGTCAGCTGCCCGCTGAGTTAAGAGAGGCTTCTCTCTCCCCTTTTCACAAAATCTCACAGATGTGACGCTGACATCACATCTGTGAGACTAAAACACAGGGGCTTATGGGAGAGAATTCCCAGTAACCCCTGCAGCTTGGTACATCCTGCCTATGCAAGACGTAACACAGTGGGAGGGGCTGTCTCTAAAAAGACACCCCTCCTACTGTCAGAAATAGTTTTGTTTTTTTTTAGTCTGGGACTTCTGCAGTATCGGCTGAGCTGCAGCTTATACTGCAGAGTGGTAGGTAAGCTTTAATGTGAAATTAACTTTTTGTTTAGGGGATGAAGCCATCTTAACAAAAAATGTTTTGTTTGTTTTTTATAGTTTTGGATAACATTTAAAATCTGGTTCCTTGTGACAGTGATGGGAAGATTCAATTCTCTGAGGGTCATTCTCTTAAATAAAGGAAATACAATGTTTTTGTACTGCCACAGGAATAGATAGAAATTCTTGAAATAGTTACATGTGTCTGAAGCCAACTGTCTAAGGAGGAATACACACTAACATCAAAGAGCTCTTCATTAGTGTTGATCGCAAATATTAGAATCGCAAATTGTTATTTAGAATATCAACACTTTGCGAATATTTGAGATTTTTACATCAGTAGTGTTGAGCATGAAATATGCGAATATCTGCATTTGTTATTGCAAAAATAGTTTTCGCAATGAAGGTTATAATGACTGAAGATCACAATTCCAAAATTTGCTGCCAATAAATCTAAAAAAATCTCATGAATACAAATATTGCCTATGCTGCTTGTCACTTCTCTTCATACGTCTTACATCTCTGGCACAGGAAACAGATGGAAAACAAAAAATCGAAAGGGTCTAAACTATCCCCTACTAATAAAGAAATTTTTAAAAAATGTATTAAATCATAACTTGAGTTTAACCTCCAATTACTCAGATATAATAAGGAAATTAAAAAAGTTCCAGTGTACAGCATCAGTGACTTTAAAAATGATTTGGACCTTCTTTACTTTTTAAATTTTGTGATTTTGCAGCCTGATGCTACACTTCTTTTTTAATATTTTCATCGAATACCTCATGATGATGAAGAAAAAAATTATATTTTAGACTATTTTGTAAATGTCTTATGAATAAAACCTGAAATATCACATTAACATAAGAATTCAGACCTTTTGCACTACGTAAAATTGTACATTGGCATGGCTATTCTAACAAAGTCCAAAAACCTGAAAGAGCAATGAAGCCACTGGCTAAAGAATTGCACTACAAGCAAATGATTGAACAACACGGGGACAGTTAGTAGAGCATTGTTCCAAATTGTATTGTCAGTTTGCATGTGTTTGTAGAGGTTTACTGTGTGCACAAGTAGTAAAGAGCCGAACATTAATTTTTAGTCTTTGATATTAATATTTTATGTTCAGTTGTAAGCACCTAAATTTTGTCAAAGCAATGGGCATAACATCTCATGAATATTACATAGAAGTTAATGTCAGAAAAGGAACTGCAAATATGTAGATGTCACATTAGAACCCTACAATTTATCTTCCTCTCTCGTAAGAGTTGCAAAGCCCCTGATTTGTGACAGGTGTTCAGTAACAACCCAATCATCAGTTAATTTTGACCTAATGAGGCATAAGATACAATCATACGAACTACAGTCACAAGAGGTTGAGTAGCCAGATGGCAACTGGAATTCAAGGCCAACTTTGGGTTAAGTCAGCAAATTAAGTATAAGGCTTTTATGAGTTTTCAAACTGAAAAAAATTACACCTCATCTTATCTAAGACTAATGCATGCACCAAGACAATTGGTACACTAAAAAAAAAGAATGCACAAACATACGTATAAACAAATACATACGGAATACAAAGTCAACTTGACAAGGGAAGCATTAATGTGAACAAAGTGTAAACTTGATTAAATTGATAGTATAGTATTAAGCCAAGCAGCTCAATGCACCTGAACAAAATTTAATTAAACACGGTTGGTGAAACTGTTTGGATTTTTTCCTAAGCAATTATTCTAAAAAAAACATAACAAATGATAGCAATAGGAATAAACGCAGTCACATTTATTATATTAGTCAAAGAAACTATAAAATATTAATTAACCCATTAATAATTTTTTAATAGAACATAAAAAGCATTAAGGGTTTTTTTCTTTTCATAATTTTAATTTTGTAGAAGGATAGAAAACAAAATCATAGTGATTCTGCCATTTTTTTTGTAATACAAGCACATAAAAAGACAATTATTTATTATAGGATGCATGATTAAAAAAAATTATTGTGCTTATATTCTGTATCTACATTGTGATATTTTATTACTATATGTGATTATTTTTTTAATGATTATTTTAGAAGGTTCAAGATGTACACATGTTAGCCCAGGACACTTGCTTTGATTAGAAATATCTGACCACTAATTTGCAATTACATTTATCACAGATATATATATATTTCATTAAGTCAAGCCTTAATATTACAACAATAGAAATGTAGGGCGGGGGGGGGGGGCAGATGAGCACATCTGACTTCAGACACACATTGTACCAGATTTTCTAATCACATCTGACTTCTGTTAGAGAAGTCTGCTCGTACACAAACTAAAGCCCCCCATACACGTTCCGATTTTTCGTACAAATTTTGCCCGACCGACCGATCGGGTCGGGAGATTAATCGATCGGGAGATTAATCGGATGCGGAATTATGTACCCGACCGATCCCGATTTCTCAAAATCGGCCGGAAAATCGATCGGGACCGCTTCAGGCCTGTCCGTAAATTGTTGGTCAATCTGCTGTTAATAAATAGGGTCGGGCTGATGGATCGGTGATAATTCGAATTCCGTTTTTTTGTGCCAGCCGACCGACCGACCATAACATTTTAGGTGAAAATCGGGTGACAGGATCGGACGAAAAATCGGTCGGGAGAATAATCGGAACGTGTATGGGGGGCTTTATTCATTCTGCTTTCATATAGATTATGCTTGATGTCTGATGTAAAGGGTCAGACATTTCACCGGGGGGAATCAGAATATGACTATAAGGATTCTTAGCCAATTTAAAGTCCCCATTGAGGGTACTCCTCTCCCAAATATTTAATAATAGGAGATGGACATTCCAGCCCAATAGAAACGATTGCTGTCTACTGCCTTTTCTCATTCTTAAGTGCAAAGAAAAGGCCAGGGGTAAAACACTTTTCCTATGAGAAACCTGTGTACAATGCACATTGCACACCGTATGCTCGAAACAGTAGGCAACACAGACTGCGTAAAAGAGCCCCTATTGTCTTATTTCTCAAGATCCAGTTGGGCAATGAAGAGTGAGGAACCAAACAGAGAAGATAAAGTGAATAACTTGTCAATGTTAATAAATGAACAGGAATGAAAGAAGACTTCTGATGGAATGCTGACACAAAAACCATGCTCCAGACATTCTACAGCATATATTTCTATGCAAACCAAAAAACCCATACACTGCTTTATTTGTCATGCCATTAAATAAAATTCATAGGTCAGATTTTGAAATTAAAGGGCTAGTACACCAAAAATATATTTTTAAAACATAAGCAGTGCTTGTGGGCTTAAATCTTTCACATTTTTTTTCAATTTTAAAAAATACCTGGGTTCTCACCGATCTGAGCATGCACTAGTCTCCAAATTTAGAGATGGTTGACTTTTTTTTCATAATGTCAACCAGTTAGAATTTATGAGTTGATTGCAAAGCCCCTAAGCATAGTATTATCACCAAACCTGCCGGAGATGTAGAAAAGGGTCCAGGGTATGCTACAAAAAATTAAGTATTGCTCTAACACAAACAGTTTTTGCATAAATTTAGTTCAAATAAAAGTAAAAATTTCAAAAGTGGAACTTTGAACCTAATTTATGCAAAAACACATGCTAAAGCAAAACTTCAACCATCTCTAGCTGAAATAGCTGCATACAATGTGAGGGCATTTGCAATTATTTTTAGTAATTAACCCCCCTAGCATTCAGCCCCTACCACTCCATATTAAACAGCACGCTACGGGCAATATCTCTAAAACAAACTCTGTATGACATGGGCTCGTCATGAATGCTAGGGAGGTTAAGGTCATGTGATTGGAGCAAAAGCTCCAATCATATTTGCACAGCAAAGGAAGAGTAAAAAACTGTTATATGAAGCTATTCCCACTTTCGTGATATACGAACATTAGCAAATACTTCAGGTCTTGTTTGGTACATGTTTCTGTTTTTAAAATCATATACACTACTCTGTAACTGGCAGCCACCCACTTGTTTCTAGGTTGCTTCTTCTGCAAGTTTACCTCATTATTAAAATAGGTTTCTAGTGTGATTGGCTTTGGTAAGGAGGTTTCTATCTTTTCTATAGAAAAGTTGTCTTAGCTTCTTGTTGCTTAACTTTTTGAGTACATTTGATCCCAGTCTTGAAAACTCTTTCCATTGGCCCTGGTCTAGATGTGGCGTTATGTTTTCTTGAGACTACCTTTTTCTGATGCCATATACCTTTTCCATTCTTTTCAGAGTTTATATTTATTGGTTGCATTTAAACTATAAATATGTATCCAGGGTTACCCACCCCTCACTTCAAATTCAGCTCCACAATATTTATCAGAACAATCTAGCCTATTGAGTTCATGCCTAAGAAACGTGCTATATGTTGGCATGGTCTCTTGTCATCTCCATTGCAATGCATAAGAAAAAAGACAGGCACACACAGACTCACCATTATTCTCATTAAACCTCTACATTAAAAGAGGAAATGAGAATACAGTGTTTGAATGATATTTTCAGAATTTCCTTATACTTTAAAATGTAGTTTGGACCTGTTCTGTGTCAATCTCTTTCTATGGATGGGTAAAACGAATGTATTCATGATGAAAGCATTAATGAAAAACAGGAACTGAGGGGAGAAAAATAATGTTTTCACAAATGTATCAATAAACAGATTATACTAATCCATGTGTATTGCGGGGATATTATCTATAATAGACCTGTCAGAGGTTGGATCACATCCTTCCCTCTACAGTACAAAGTTCAGCCTCCAATGAACAACATGTAATCTACCATATGTCAGAAGTTATCCAAATGGCACTTTCACAGATGTGAATTTTGAATTCCATAGCTCTGTAAAGGTCACCATACAATAAGTAATCTGTCTCACAGTTTTGATTTGTAAATAATGCAGATTAAAATGTTCAGAAAGGTCAAATCACTATAATATATACTGACAGAAGAAAAATAAGTTTTATAGATATAACTGTTTAAACTTTTTTTTTCTTATAACTCTGAAAATGCAACCTTCTATCTCCCAAGCTTCCTATATTCATATTATGGGTTGGATACAATTTCCAGATACACAATAATGTTTATTAAATGGATGGATTCATGAAAATAATTAAATATGTATTTTAGATATATAAAAAAATATATATTGACTGTTTACATACAAAGTGTTTACAAACCATGTAGACATAAGAATTATAATATGTATTTGCAAAGTAAATGAACAGTTCACTTAGCTTATTAGATAAGGTGGATAAGCTGCTTTCATGTCAATCATTTCCTAGACATTTAGAAATTAGAAGCTGGGCTTACGCTCTGCTTCCTATGTCCTATGTATCACAATATATTTACACAAGTTCCACCCCAGTATAGGCTAAACTCTATGTGGAAGTGGCAAGCCTCTTTGGACACTTTTGTAGGCACCACTCTTCAATCAAAATGTAAAATCATTTTATTATAACATCATTAACAATTGCACAATAATACGTATACCACACAGTTAAGACAATGAATATATTTACACATACTTATATCTTAAAATATCAAATAGTAGCTGTTATACTCCTCTGCTGGTCATGGAGGCTAGCGTCAACACATTTCGCCATATATCAAGACTTCCTCAGGACACATACTTTACAACTCTATGAAGACAAAGCAATCAATTTGTATATTCATTGTATATGAGAGTCAAGGAAATAATAACAGTTGACCCAAATATATTGGTTAAAAAATCACTGCACAGGTTGGATGATTCCAAATACAGTACAACAGTATAACTACAGTACTAATGTAAGAGAAATGGTATATGTGTGGAAATGGGAGTTGGGAGGTAAGTCTCCACCAGGAGGAGGAGGGTGAGAGAGAAGTTATGTTGCTATTTAAATGAGAGGTGGAGACAGTATTTAACCACTTTAACTGCAGACATCCATCCCCTTGACCAGCAGAGGACTGTAAAAGCTGCTATTTATTATGTTAAGATATTAGCATGTGTGAAGAGTTTTATTGTCTCGACAGTGTGGTTTATGTATTATTGTGCAATGTTAAAGATATTATAATAAAATTATTGATTTCACATTTTGATTTAGGAGTGGTGTCTACAAAATGTCCAAGGGGGCTTGCCACATAGAGTTTAGCCTTCACTAGGGCAACTGTGTTAATATATTGTCAATAATTTTCAACCTTAAACTTGTTTTTATATATCCCTTAAATGCATCAACTATTTAACCTATGTAAGAATTCCCTAATTTTGTAAATCAATTAGAAATACTTGGATAGGCCAAATGTTGATACCAACCAATATTGTGCTATATATAGGGCAAGAGTCTTTGGACACTGTCTCCTGGAATGGAGGTTTCTGTGTGCCATTAAGTCTTTAAAAAAAACATTTTTCAGAGAATGGCTGAAAACAATATAGTATGACCTGTGATGTTAGGAGTCTTAAGAGATTTTCCTACAATTATTTGCTAATTACTTTAATTACTGAACAGATGTGGTGTAATTGTAGACAATGTAAATTAACCAGCTAACCCTGGTCAATATGGCTGACCAGTGGAAAATTGCTTGTATACAGTATGCATGTGTTAATGTATTTAAAATTAAATTAACTTGCATAAAAAAAGCCAACCAAATAACAGACATACTACTATACTACTATACTACCTTTTTCTCTTTAGAACTGATGTGGACTAAATAATGAGCTGGAAACATCAGAGATCTTCTGATCTCATTATCAACTGCACTGCATTTATAATGTAAATCCCCCCATTGCCTACATCCTAAAGGTGCTTTTTTAGTTTGAGGTCTGGTAACTGTAAACGCCTTTAAGTTATACACCAATAAATTATTATGAGAAGGGTTTTATGACAGCATTATGCTGCTAGAAGTATCTATCCAATGTATACACTGCCTCATAATATTAGACTAGGCACATGGTCAGCAACAATAGACAGTTGGGCAGTGGTATATAAATTATGCCAAATGGGTACAAAGCAGAACAATTTGCCAAGGGAAGTGTACCATTCATCCACATGTTGAAGGAGAGATTCATCAGACAAATGTGTCCAGTTTTGGTGAGTTCAGTGAATAGTATCAGCTCCCTGTTCTTAGCTGACAGAAATGGCACCCTGTGTAGTCTCATGCTGCTGTTTCCCATTTGATTAAAAACTTGACATGTTCTGCATTCTGGCTTGATGGGGTTGTAATGAAAGGCTAATTAAGTAGTTGTTGCCTTTCCATCACCTTGAACTTATCCATCCCAATTGTAACGTCAGCAGGTCATCTTGACAATATCTACATGGGTTGGCATCATTAAACAAGATGATCCTTTCCAATGCCTACAACACATACAGGTCGGTTTACTAAAGAAGTGTGGCATGCGCACCTTGCATGGGAACTCTCACTTAGCTTAGTGGTAAAGAAAAAATGTCAACAAATATCCAATCATTTAAATGAAAAAGTAAAACCAAACATAATGTGTCTTTCAAATGATTAGGTCAACAAATTCAGCATAGCTATACCTTATGTTCTTATATGCGTTACGCATCACAAAGATTTCTTTAGTAAATAAGGGTCAAGCTTTTTAAAAATAATTTTAAAAAAAGAATGGACAAAAGAATTCCACTATAGTTTGTTAAAGACAACTCAAATATTTTACCAAAGTGACTTCAGATTCAAGATCCACCATCTATGAAGTCTGAATACTATCCTCCCTGCTGCTTCTGTTACATTGCCTGCTGATTCAATGCAGTGGCCACAATCAAACACCTGAATTAATGCAATCCAGTACAATATTCAGAGCTCTGGATTGTGGCAATGGTGTTCTGCTTGAATACAGATACAATTGTAGAAGCAGCAGGAGCAACCAGGACATTTAAATTAGCAGTTCTTTCAATTGGAAATCAAGACTGCTTTAAGACATGACACAGCAATAATAAAATGAGTGTGCCGCTTTGGGAAAGGACATTTTTATCCTAGAATAGAAGCAGATGAAACAATTCTGTATATGACAATAAAAATGACTTTACAATGATAGATTTGCTACAAAGAGATTTCTTGCAAACAATTTGGGAAGACATTTTTATGTCTTGGAATACCATGCTGATATATCTAATTTATATTTAGTGATGGCCGCAGTGTTCTTTTTTCTTCTCGCCGACAAACAGTACGGGTATTCGACTCTCTCCCTCCAAGGGCAAGAAGTGTAGAAGAAGAAGTGGTATTCCTCTACCGGCCGGATCAGCCAAGCAGGGAACTAAAAAATTATATAAACTATCTGTGTATGATAGTGGGGAGCCACGCAGGGACCTAAAAATTATCTTGACAGAGGCCGGTGGTGAAGGTATTCTTCCGCCAGCCGGATCGGCTGTGCAGGAATCTAAGAAAGGTCTGTCAAGATCATTTCGCCGGTAGACGTTGAGGGACACAGACGCACCACTGGAGTTGGTGGTTTTAAACAAACATGCTGATGTCGTACTTTTACTAAAGTCAGATCCACCTGTTCGTAAATGACCGCAGCTGATGTTCTGCCATCAATATTTATATGTGAACTATAATGCTTTTCTAGTTAGTTTCCCCCATTTATTACTATTACTACATGGTTTGTAATATTTGCAGATAAAACTACACTACTTTTTTCAGTTTGTATATATATATATATATATATATATATATATATATCACTTTTTCACATAAACCTATTTTTATTATGGCTAAGGGTTAATTCACATGATCGTCATTTCCACCAACCGACCACCCATAATCTGGCACCACCAGGTTTTCTTAGGTCAGTTCTTGGGCAGTTGTCCATGTAGGATAACATGGGGGTGGTTGTCATTTTCTGCCCCTGCACACACAGGTGGAGAGGAACTTTCTGCCTCCCTGAAAACCACCATGTGCATTAGCCCTAAGTAAGTTTGTACTTTTTGGAGCACTGTTAAAGTTGTAAGTTATAACAATAAATTAAAATGAATGATCCCTTTTATCAGTTATTATCAGCTTGCTGATAATAAATTATGAGCTCCCTCCTGTCTCTCTGTTTCCTGTCACAAGCAGCAGAGCCTGGTTAGCCCCTCCTTCTTCTAGTATAAGCGCTGCAGCGTAGGGAACAGAAGAAAGCTGACATAAAAAATGTTTTGGGTTCATTTAAAACGTTTTTATTACTAAATTATTGTTATAACTGCTAGTTGCTTTATGTTTTTTATTTCTAACGCTACTAAAAGGACTCACTGTGACCCTTGTACTAGACAGGGGATACTGTTTAGATTGAATTAGTATTTCTCATTTCATATATATATAAAACTAATATTTATATATACACATGAGAACTAGGTTAAAAGCTGAATAAAACATAACATATTTTACTTTGCCAGCACTTGAGGATTCTAAAGCAGCAGTGGCCAATTTATTTCTTTGTGGATGCACATAAAAAGCAGAGATACATCACAACTGTATTTTTAGTTTATTGGGATCAGAGCATATTCATCACGTAGCCTACCAGGTTCCATATTTTAGGATTTTCTATAATATACATTTAGTATATGGAAACACATACACTCTAAACTTTTTTGATTAAACTTCAGTCAAACTTTGCAAACCTCTTATCTGAACTGACTCAGAGTCACAGGGCAAACATCCTGCCATTTACCTACTGGCCCTGGGTTCTGATTAGTTGTAATGAGAACCTGTGAATATACAGGAGACTGTATTCCAGGCTTTGAACACCACCTCATTAGGAGGAGATTAACGCACAATGGTATGTAACAGGAGGCTGCTGCCTCATCTATAAGTCCTAAAAATCTGAACTGAACTATTCATAAGGAATAGATTAAAACGCACCTGTTATGCAAGGAAGTATGGAGGAGGCCATTTATGATCTCCTTCTAAAAATGCGTGTTGGCTGCAATACACACAGCTTTGTGTCAACTGAAATTCATAAACCTTTATATCTGTCATCGAGACAATACAAGATCAGCATTAGCATTCTACATATTTCTTTCCTGACGGCTATGTTTTACGGTAGAAGTGAACATGAACCCTTAGGAAACCAGTGTACCATTCACATTAATGCAGTTCATTTTGAGCCTTTTTCAAACTGTACTGAGGAAAGCATTTCTCTTTGTGTTTTGTATTAAATGTAATAGACAATGAAGATGCAACATACAACTGTATTTTGTGATGTGACCTCAATTGAAAGAAGCTGTACTTTGTTAAAGCATTGTAGATTGTGTATGATAAACACTTAAAAACAGAAATATTGCTAACGTGTTTTATGTTAAACAATAAATAATCCCTGCTGGAAATCCCAGCCCCCCCCCTGCTGTGGTGCAGGTTTTTTTTTTTTTTTTTACGAAATCTTTAAATAGAGTACTGATCGGGGATATTTATCAAAGAAAATGATAAGCTTTCACCAAACAATCACTCTAAAATCCTAAAATGTATTAGGCACTTTACATGATAAAAATTTATGCATTATACATAAGGCAAAAAAATATATAAAAACAATATCAAGTGTCAGCCCTTTCAGCCCTTTACTACTTTAGAACACCTTTGACCTTCCTTACAATGAGAGGAACCTGCACCAATCTTATTCAGTGTTTGGGACTCTTTGATGCGTTTGGCTACCCAAGCTTTTGGAAGAAGACCAAAACACAAAAAGGAGTCCATTCTGCAGATGGCTCTCCAGGAACTGTTAATTGGCTGCATCTAGGGAGGGAGGTCCTCTTCGTCTGGCTGGGCTATATTTATGGTGCGTCCCCTCCCAGCAAGATGCACCCATGTCAGGAGGGTGGAAACTAGGTGAGGCGGATTCTAGAATAACTAGGATCTAGGACAGATGGCTCCATATAAGATTGTACCATCACACAGGTGCCCATATATTTTTCAGGTGGGCTCATACATTTAGATGAACTTGTATCCCCTACTGGAGATACTACTTTTTCATTAACAATAGGTCTTTGTCGCATGCAACATCTGAGGTAAGCACATACAAACTGTACACTACAATTTGGCAACAATCACTCGGTAAGTTATATCAATACACTTCAGCACACATTAGCACTGAGCACTTTCTCTGATTCATGTCTGGAGATTGCATTTTTTTAACCCATCTTATTTTTTTAGCAAAACCATTTTCAGGATGGGGTGCTTCTTAAACACACAAGTTTTTAAGAGCTGAATAAATCTACAATCCTTATTTATTTTTATTTATGAACTATGATTATGACTTTCATTAATTTCTTAATTACAATTTTTTTCAAAAGGACATTTATCAACACCCTGGTGTGACAACATTCTTATATGTTGCTATTTTATACTGATTACTTTAAATAATCAGTTATTTCCACAAGACACACAGATAGAAAGTCACACAGAAAGAAGTTTATTGAATGTTTAACTTATAAAGTTATATAACCAACTTATAAAGTTATATAACCAACTAAACACATTTTTATTGATTAAACAGTGAATATCTTGAAAAACATTCCACTTCTCCCTGTTGGACATTAGTCAGCCTCACTTGGTGAAGATCACCAGAGGTTTTGGAAAAAGTGATCAAGTGCAGGTATCCTAACTGGTGACTTTCCCTGCCAAGTCTCAATGTCAAAAAAATCCCAGATTTTTAAATTGGGGTAACTTAGGGGTCATTTCTCTCCTTTCAAAGTCCCCATCCCACTTGTACAGATGATGCGTAAGGTGGGAAGTTAGGAGTAACGTCCACTCCTAGGTTAGCTAACTTATAGGAGGTATGAGAGCTTAACCTCCCAATACCGGAAGTGACGTCAGTATGTATGTTTCACTTATTCAGTGATGGGAAACTTATGGCAGGTATGAAGGTTGATATTGCATCTGGAAAGTCAAAGCTGCTCTCACATAACGTATGTCACAAATTATTCATTTTTAATAAAACACAGAAATACTCCAAACAGACAGAGATCCCTTTAAACAGTCAGTACAAATATAACTAAACATATCGTATATATTTAGGTTAAAAAGCTATATTAATTCTACATCCTAAATTTTGCTTCCTACAAGTTTGAAAGGAAATCTTTCTCGAGAACCAGCACCCATGTTGTCAGCACATTATCCCTTTCTGATTTTTCCCAGCTCACATCAATTATAATGTATTTGGAAAGAACCCAAATAATGTTTGGATGCTGTGCAAAGAATTTGAAATGATAAAAAATCTCCAAATTTACAACCATAATAACCTTGCACAAATTAGATCTTTTTTTCCCTGTATCATTCAAATAACACTTTAATGCATTCCTAGAGCAGCTCTTGCCTGTAAGCTTAAATTATAGCACTAGATGCAATGCTGGGATTTTGCTTGTAGAACAAAAAGCCATCTGCTCTTCTTCTGAATGCAAGTGAAAAACAACATTTTTTTATCCTGGAATAGATTAAATTATTTGCTGAATCGGAAAATGTCTTGTAAAACTATCGATACATTGATATTCATATGTACCCTTCCATGTCTTCCAATACAACTGATTTCACTAGAGACAGATTTGTCTGCTTCTTATGTCACACTAATATCCCAGATGAATTAACCTGGACTAAGATAAATAATTGAGGTTAAAGTTGCTTCTTTCCAAATTGAATTTGTCCAAGCTTTACATAACAAGCAAATAAATTAAGAAAACAAAGGTTTACAATGTGTCGTAGGTTAAAGGCAAATGTTATTTATTGTGCTAAGTGATTATTATATATTATGTTATATCATTCCTTTTTACACTGGAGTATTTGCAACTTTTATCTTGTCTTCTTTACACGTTGAATACAATATATATATATATATATATATATATATATATATATATATATATATATATATAGAAGGAGTGGAGAATTTTCTTATCTCTTGTTAAACTGCACACCTCTAGGATTCACAGCTATCTATGTGCCTGCCTTGTTCAATTAACAGTTGTGGTGTACATGTGGTGAAAGGCACTTTTCCTGTTCTTTGGAGAAAGGGTAAAAAGAGCAATCAGCAGGAAAGTTTTAACAACATTTCAGAAAATCCCTACAGGTGGGCAGCAGCACTTCAAATGCTCAGAAACACTTGCTAGTGGTCAGTTAACTCTTGCTTATGCCAATTGTTGCAGCAATTGCTTTCAATTGGATATGTAAATCACCTAAATACAAAATTTATAAAACCATATTCAAAGTCTTTGTTTCCAAACAAAATGCTAATAACCAGTAGTGTTATGGCACATGTCAGAAACAGATGAAATTCTAAAGCCCATGAAGAACAATTTAAAATGTCATTCTAAAAGAGCTGTACAATGCAATATCCTATTATGCTGCCATCTTAAAATAATAATAAAAAAAAACATTTCTTTATTATGCAAAGCATTTCCTCATATAAGGCAATTCATTCTAAAATTAACTTTGCTGAAAACCACGGAGTCAATGGCACTTTATTAGTTTCTGTCTTATTAGACATCTCTTTTCATAGCATACAGTCTACGTAATTAGCAAGTAGAATGGCTTCTGCATATTGAAAATCAGGAAGGGAGAGATGTTGTACACATGCATTCATTTCATATGCCAACTTCTATAATACTGATGTGATAATAACATAGTTTCAATTTGATAACATTAATAGGTGCATTGAATTCGCCTTACTGTAGAGCAACAATTGAAACAATGGAAAGTCATGAATATATTAAGACAAGTGATGCCTCACATTTAATTTAAATGTCATGCACAAAATGTGAACAATTTCTATAGGCTGTCACTACTTAAATGAATTAGAAGAAAACATATAATGCAAACCATAAGATGAAGCCTGGAAAGGCATGACCTCTCATACAGTTTACATCTTTTGTTTTTTTGTTCTTAAATTGCTATTTCTTAAAAATTGTAAAGGCAGAGATTATTTGCTGATACTAAAGGTATCAGCAAAGTAATTGCTCACATACTTTACTATCAGCTATAAAAAATTAGATCCGGCAGCATCCTTACTCCTGGTCAAATAACCAGAAGAACAAAAAGGTCCCTTCTGGATTAGGGACTCGACCAGAATAGCTCCGTAATTCGCACAGCGATCCACCTTGACAGTTCTTTTCTGGTCAGTCACTATACTTTGTATGGGGAGCACGGGAAATGATGTGTGAGGGGCACACATCACATTTCCCATACATTCAGCTTTCACACTGTAATAACTTGCTGGTGGAACGCACAGGAATCTACCCATGTATGGATAACTTAAGATTAGTGTACTCCAGGTGGACAGGTGGGATCAGAAATTTTAACTTGTATGTATGTGTATGAACATGTAAACACCCTAAACCTCCTTATCTAATCTTTTCCTAAACAATTAACACAAAATCCAGCCAAAATAACAGCTAAGCTAAGTAATAGCTCATCAAAAGATAAAAAAACATAACCAGCCTTTTTTGCTACCTAAGCCAAAGGGGCTAGAGTTCCCCCCCCCCCCCCCCCCCCCCCCCCCCCCCCCCTCACTCCCCATTCCAAAATAAACACAGAACAATGTACATTTGGTTAACTTCCCTGTATACTAAAAAGAGAATTAGGTACAGGGTGTGGCAATCTTGGGTATAGATTTGCAAAACCACGGTGCCTACCAGCACAAAACATCCATTGTCGCTAATTGCAGTGTCACATCAAAAACACTGACATATGTGATAAAAACATGGCAGCAAAATCCCTTTAAAAAACAAAAACTCTTCCATTACTGGGAAGTCAGTTACTCCATCTCATATCTCCCAGCAGATATTGTCTTTGTTGTTGTTGTTCAAGTTCAAAGTAAAGAATGTTCAAGTCACAATTTCATCTTGACTTAATTTATGCATTTTTTATTATGCGTAGCGGTTCAGCAGCCCTGTGGCAAAGATATACATTCTATATATGAATAAGTTCAACAAATAAATACACATTAAGTGAATGTAGCACTGCCCAAGCTGAAAAAGATTTACTGCTAAAGTACAAATGAAGCACTACGAGGATATGGGCCAATTATTTCAATTCCTGTCACTGTCTAGTTTAAGGCTCTACCAAGTGAAGTGATTGAAATAATTATCTTAACAAATATGGTTAAATGATGGATATTCAAGAAGGCAATACAAATCTATACAATCTAGACAATTTTGGCTTATTATGGCTAATTTATAACTGTGGACCATAGTTAGGCTGAAAGGCTGTCTCATAAGCCAATCAGTTAAATGAGAAATTCAGTTAATGCCTTTCTCTGGCAACTTCACTGAGCTGGCACGTTAACCCTCTCTTTTCTGTGACTGTAAAGCATATTTGCAATAAAAACGTTATTCTATAGTGCACATAAATATTGAAAAGAACAATAATTTTTATCCGCATGTACTTACTGGTTCCTTTTTTAATATAGAACTCTACTAAGTAATCATGCTTACCATAGCTTATCATCCTTTTTAAAAACAATATTCCTCATAGAAGCAAAATTTGCTAAATCATCTACAACAGGGTTGCTGATTAGCTTCTGTTGTGCTTTCTCTGCTTCATGCTCTCTTCCCTCATTAACATGCTAATGAAACTTTCCCTTTGTATTGTATAATTTAGACCCAGTGGCTTCCTCACTTTGTGTCTATGGTTCAGAAGGGTCATAGCTGGTGGGTGGGCAGATAGGTTGCTGTACATTGATTACCAAAACAGGAAACTGTGTCCTCCATGATGATTCCAATTAATGAAAGTGGTAGGCAACTGTCAATACTAGGGAGAACATGGATAAATAATTTTGGTTTTCATTAGCCAGGAATAGAGGTGGGCTCTGTTCAGCTTTCTAATTTTCATTCAGAGAAGTCATATGCAGAGAAATCCGAACTAGAAGGTCTTCGACACTTGTCCATCTTCATAACGCACTGCAAGATGGAATACGGGGGTTGGATGTCCCTGGTTGCATTCACTATTCACTGAAAACGCAAATAAACTGAATAAATGAGTGCATTTGAAAAGGACCAATGGGAAACCTGTGTACCTGTGGATCACAATTGCAAGTGCACAAAGAGTGAAAAAGCCATAAAAGTACAGGAGACAAACATGTACAGCTATGCAAGACTTTGCTTTACATTTCCTAGTGTACATTTTGCTATAGGCTTAGTGTTAAAAATGTACTGATTTAGATAAACCTGGCAAACCAGCTTTTACATAAGAAAAGCAGCAATAGCTCCTTCTTATTTGTATTATATTATTCATGTTATTGTCTGATTTTATTATCAATTGTTGAAAATGTACAGATGAACAATTAAATAAGCATGATGAAAAAGTAATGCAGTTTTATAAAGTAAAATAAATGTGTGATTTTACCATCTTTCAATACATGCTCCTCTTATAGCACCAATCCATGATTTTCTTGGTAAAGATTGTAAGAGCATTATCATTTCCTTTGCTGGGTCATTGATTTCCTTATTTGGCAGCAGAGAGAGAGTTAAATGCCACAGCAAGAGCCAACATTCTGCAGCTTTCACATTCTGGGAGTTTTTATTTATTCTTTGTTAGATTTGTTTGTTGGGGTGGCATCTGTTTTCATTACTATAAGATTAGCCTAAAGGCCATCTCCACTATTATCTTCTAAAGTTCAAAACCCAGGGCACTCACATTCTCAGTTCATCAACTTTTACAGAACAACATGGGCTGTTCTGCCATGCATGTGGAGTTCTAATCCAGACCTTCTCTCTCGCTATGTTTTGTTGTGGTTTTGTAGAGAATGATTTTGCCATATGCGGAGAAGTGACAGTTGCCTGTAGTTGTGTTATGAAGGAGAAGAGCTGCTATCTGTGCAACATGTACCAACCACAAACAATATTCACATGCTACATCACAACCAATTAACTTGCAAAGAAAGATTTCCTAGACCACAATCAGTAATAATAATACAACTGCCCAAAGTTAAACAATGTTACTAAATAAATGGAAGCCAACAAGCATACATTTGTTTATAGCCCAGGAGGCCCTTTAATAATATAAAAATGTCTGTAGACATAATGTGTTTTCATGTCTGTTAACATTGATAATATTTTACAAATTTGACAGCATTGATTTTAAAAAGTGGTACATAATATGTAATGAACCACATTTGCTCGAACCAGCAGATGTGGACTCATGTGCCATGAATCCTACCTCTTGTCTAAGTGAACCCACTGGTTCTTCACAATACACAAGGTGGGGATATATTTTCCAGAGGGGAACACCAGGTCGCTACCTCTTGGCGACCTGGTGGCATAGGCGTCGTCAGCAGGCCGGTTCGTACCCAGGGGCAGGACCGAAGGATGAGGCAGAGATGTAGTCAGGCAAGCAATGGATCAGGGCAGGCAGCACAGGTAAAGGTCAGACAGGACAGGTCAGTAAAAGGAGAGTCAAGGCACACAAGGGTTAAACAGGTAGCAGAGTCTCAGAACAAAATCATGAATCAGTAACACAGGAACACAGATAGTAATCATGAACCTTAGCAGGACACAAAGACATTAACACTGAGGTGCATGAGGACTACGATTGGCCAGCCAGGACACATGACCATTAAATCCCAGGACACATGACCCTTAAATCCCAGGAAGTGACACACGCTGGCCCTTTAGCAAGTGCTGCAGAAAGCCAACAGCATACTGTGGCTAGAGCTGAGAGGGAACTGTGGACCAAATCCCAGCACAACAGTACTTATCGCTGAACACGGCTCCCAGGGCTTTGGTGGTAAGTAGAGGGAAAGCAAAGCATGGCAGCTGCTGTTACATTTTATTGCTTTTTACTGCGCTTATTTTTTTTCCTGTTTTTCAGGTGAGGTGAGCAAGTTCTCCTTGTAAAAGTTCTGCAGAAAAAAGAGGAAAATGGATCCAGTGTTTTATGAACCATTGTTGGCTTGAGTTACAAAAAGTGTAGAATTATAGGAGCATATAGTAGAAGTGTAGACTAGTAGAATAGCAATAAAGGGTTCAAACTTTTTTACTGTACTGTACTTGTTACTGCCCAGAATGAAAATGAAAATGCAGTCTCCAGTAGTGTTCTTTGCAATGTAGATAATAATGACTGGAGATCACAAATTTATGAATTTATTGTGAATATTAGGTTAATTTTTTTTATATTTTGCAAATATAATTATTGCCTATGCTCCTCATCACTAGTCCCCAGAGGGGTATATAAGATAAATCGGAGGAGCCAGGCTTCAAGCAAAGTGCCATGGGAGGAGTGAATGACCTAAACATGTTCCAGTACACAGACAGGATAGGGTAAGTTTGTTTTAAAAAGCTTTATTCGTGGATACTCACCTATGCTCTGCAAGCCCCCGTCAATTTTAAATCTTGGCAGACACCTTGATCTCTTCTGGCACTACCTCTTCTGTGCCATCGGTGATACCAGAGAGGTGCGGGGTTGTGCCAATAACCTACATGTTAAAGCGCACCTAAACCCACCACAAAATACATACTTTTTCCCCTAGCTTGCCAACCCCCCATTATTGGAGCAATATGTATATAAAATATAAAAAAACCTTACCTGTGAAGAGATATTTGTATATTTCCCCCCTCACTCCTCCCTGTGTGTTCCTATCCTCTTCCCAGGCCCACAGTGCTGACTCTCTGGCACCTGACATTCTTCTGCAGCTGTTCACAATTTTTTCCCTGCTTTTACTTTGTGTCCATTGACAGACATTGTAAATGGCTGCCCCCGGTGGCCACTGGCGTTATTGCAGACCTGCCACACATCTCTGCCGTCATCGATGATGCAGGGGATGTGTAGAGTGGAGGAGAGAGGGCAGGGAAACACATCAGAGTACCATGTGCTCTGCTTTGATTGTGTAACAGTGGCTGCCATGCTCTGCTGTTACTCTGCACAGCCATCATTTTCTGTTGTGTTGTAATTCTTTCCACAGTTTCCTCTCAGCCATGGCCACAGCTTGTTTGCTGTTGTTTTTCTGCAGCACCTGAAGGACCAGTACGTGTCACTTCCTGGGATTTAGGAAGAGTCCTCGCTGACCAATTGTGGTCCTCCTGCATGTATATGAGGGGCTCAGCCCTTTTCCTAGATGCCTCAGTGTCAAGGTCCCTGTGTCCTGCTAAGGATCCTGATTTCCAACAGTGTTCCTGTGTTACTGATTCATGCCTGTGTTGTGAGACACTACTACCTGGTTAACCCTTGTCTGCCTGCCTTGACTCCTGGACTGCCTGTACCTGTACCGCCTGCCCCAATCCATTGCCTATGCCTCTGCCTTATCCCTTGGTACTGCACTGTTGCTCCTTGTTATGACCTGCCCTGCTGATGATGACTCTGCCCCTGGTACCTTTCTCTGGTGTCCCCTGGTCTCGCTGGACCAGCTGCATCATGTGCCTCTCCTCAAGAGGTAGCAAAATGGTGTTCCGCTCGGGAAAGTCTATACCCACCTTCAGGGGTATTGTGAAGCATAGGTGGGCTTACTTAGACAACACCCTTAGAGGAGGTAGTACTCGTGACACAATGGGTTCACAGAATCTGGTTCGTGGCAGATTGTATTTACCACGTCATTGAAAGCTTCACAGTACTGGCATACTGACAGGGAGGTTAAGATACAGTTAACAGTGGTATGGGTCAAGAAAAGTCAGAACCCAATGTCCCAGAGTTCACCAGTATCCCTCTAGGATGGTCCCCCATCTCAGGAAAGAGATTTAGTCAATCAAGTACACAGCTCTTCACTGTACAAAAGTATTCTATAACAAGTATCCATAAACTTAACTAGTATTTTTTTTTTTATTTTATGTTTGAAATGGTATGAGAAAAAAAACAGATAAAAATGCGAGGCCATCTATGTCTGTGATTCAATACAGGCGAATGGTAAGGGCATTCCCGATGTATCTAGAAAGACGACACCAGACAGACATCACATGAGGATATTTAAAACCTACTCTGAGCCATACTCTGGGTTACAGCCAGGAGGGTTAATTTACCATAAAAACTTTGATAACTACATTCGGTAACTATGTTCTGCCTTCTGTAGTAACTGTTGCACTTTTTACAGCGTGGTACATGGCCAATGCAATATAAATCACCTTTAGCTTACTTTTATGCTGATTTTTTTACTTTGGAAATCCTTTGGACACCAAAGGAACTTTCATTTATTTAAGATATATTACAGGTACTAAAGAGCAGTATCAATCTGCAGCATCTGTTTGTCTTTGTGGTAAGTATATTTTGGTAACTGGTATCTTTGTAAAACTGAGGTACACTTACATTGGTTTATAAAGAACATATTACTAGCAAATTTCTCTGCTGAGCATGAAAGGGTATTGTTATTTGATTTATTGGAAATTGTTCTTACTATTCAATTGAATGCACCGAAAAACTGGCAACTCCATTGAATAAAGTATTTTTACTGCAGTGTGACAAAGAATTGTAAATGCACAGAACATTTTTCAGTTTCAATGAATTTAAGAGGTTTAGCTGATATATAAAAGCAATATCCACCTACAGGTAGTCAGCAATATTTGTTTGTTTAACCACCTAGAGTGTTCAAAACACACTTCCTGACTACATATTAAAAGAAATATCGTATTTTCCGGCGTATAAGACGTTTGGGCGTATAAGACGACCCCCCAACTATCCCAGTTATAGTTAAGTATAGAGTTTGGGATATTCTCGCCGTATAAGACTACCTCTCTTCAAATGCACACCAAATAAAAAATTTTATGTGTACTCTGACTTTCAACTCCCAGAAATCTTAAAATGTAATATAGTGTAATACAGTTGTGTATGAAGTGAAGTTTTTGCACAACTATTTAATGTGTTCAATTTGTTTAATGTATCCTTGCAATATCAATTTCAGCCACACTTGTCATCAGTAGTGGCCAGCTACTATCACAGACATTGGCAAGGAGAAGGAGGGGGTTAGGGGGATTCTGAAGCTCTGCCTCTGTCGGCTCCTGTCACCCTGCGCGCAGCAGGGAGCATGGATGGGGGAGCAGACCTCAGGGCTCCCCTAGATGGTCGGACAGGATGGACAGGAAAGCACCCTAGCACCCCCGGACCCCCCCGACGGCAACACTCTTTACCCAGCGTATAAGACCACCCTTGACTTTTGAACACATTTTCCTGTGTTCAAAAGTCATCTTATACGCCGGAAATATACGGCATATACTATATCATACTATCATACTATCATTCTATGTCAATCTGTATTTTTAGGACAGGAAAATGTCTGTCTCTTGTGATTATGTTTGTTACCAAATCCATTTCTTAAGTTTAGCTCAATCTGAGAATTCCAGTCAACAAAAGCCATGATTCTACTGTGCATTTCAATTGTTAGGCCCCTCCCTTAACACATTCACATGTCTTCAGGTGAATATTAACACTCAGCAAAACAATGGAATTTAGAAAAAAAAAATATTATGAATAAACTAAAACAATATTATTTGCCTATGCATTACCTCATCCCATACAACATTAAATAATTGGTTGATGAACAAACAGGGGATCTTCAAATTTTTGGTTTAATTTGTTACTTTTTTTAATTTTAACTATTCGATTTAAAGGGCTTGTTTCCACTACAGCGGTTCGGAACGGTTGTCCACCAGTGCTATCTGCGCGGCTGCAGCCAGATTTTAGGCAGGCCCCTTGTCCAGGGATGCGGTCAGGCGCAGCATCCACACGAAAACTCGGTATGCTGCGTTCAGAACCGCACCTCATCCACGCCCCAGTGGCTGCATCCGCGCGGTTGGGATAGCAGCCATCCGCACGGAAAAGTACTGAACTGCTGTAGTGGAAACAAGCCCTTGTCGTGGTAGTTATTGCCTTAATGCAGTGGCTTCCAAACTGAGGTGCAAGGGGAGAGAGATCTGTAGCACTCTGTCAGTTCTTTTTTCCCCTAGGGCATTTGTACACCAGAAAACAGGAGGAGGGAAAAGCAGAAAGCTAACCATGGGAAAACTAGCTGCAGAATATAAGTACAATGCATATAATGTGTATGTGTGTTTCCATGTGAATGAGTAGTACCCATGAAGGTTATGGTGAGGAGGGGTGAAAGGAATCAAAAAGTCCTCAACTCGAGCAGCGCATGCCTTCTTAAAACAGAAGGTATTTACACGGACCAATCCAGCACAAATCCCAAAACTTTAGGTGGAAGCCTGCGTTTTGGGACAGTGGGCGGAGCCATGCAAATTATTCCTTTTCGCCCCATCAGCCAAATGTGAATGAGTAATATCTTGTAAATGAGTAATATCTTTCCATTATGGGTGTGTCTCTATGTGTATATTTTTATGCATGCCTCGGTATGATTAGTGTGTGTGTATAATAAGGAGAAAATGGGAGTTGTATTTCAATTTTATACACAAGCCACAATGCAGCTGTGGCTTTTTTTTTTTTTACCAAATACGGACTCATTAGCTATTGCATCTGTTACCGGTAACAAAATCTTGTGTTTCCACATTGTGCTATGCTTGCATCTCCCATACAAGTGTGAGGCGCTTGTGCGGCGCCCCCAACCAACTGCATTGCATTTTGTACTGCAAAATGCAAATGTAGGACCACTGTGAAAGGTACAACAGGTTTCCTATGGACAGATTTCCTTGCAGTACGCAAGCCACACTGCAATGCAAATGCAGCTAGCATGAAAAAGTCCTCAATCTGTTAAATGGGGGGGGGGGCCTCAAGAATGTTTCTATTTAGAATGAGGGGGGCCCTGCATGAAAAGTTTGGGAACCACTGCTTAAATACACCATAAAGAACTTATAGCTGAATCTAAAATAAGTGTATTCTCTAATAGAATTGCCAATGATATGATAATTTCCAGTTGAAAAACATCTGCCACATGCCTGTTTGAGGAGTGCAATCAAAGTTAGGGATAAACAAGAAAGAATAATGCAATTAAAACACATGTTTACTGGCTCTAACATTTAATGTGAAAGAAAGTAATTTTTTACTGATCATCATACATCGGTTTGGGTGTGCCACAAAATCGTATAAGACACCTTCTAATAAGTCTAATGAGCAAAAATGAAACAAAAAAATTAAGGCTAGGTTCTTAAGGTATAATAATGTATAAAAGCAGTCCTGGACACCTTTTTAATAATAAAGATCAGTTATTCTAGTAGACAATGGAAATATCCAGTGGCCTTTTGTGTGAAGGTTGTTGAGAACATTCAGAAAGTCTACTTTCCTACAAAACTTTTTTTCCTGACTAATGTGTCCAAAAACAAAACAAAAAAATAATGCAGGCACGGGCACAGAAAAGGGCTTTTCACTTTGTTTATTTATAATGGCAGAGTGTGCTTTTCTTGGCATGAACTTTAAAAGATAAAATAGAAGTTTTATCTGTAGAAGAAAGAAAGCTTTTTACTTATCTTATAAAGCATACTGAAAGCATCAGGGCTTATACCTGCAGAGTCGAACTGGTTAGTTTATAGTATTGGTCCTACTCGGGGAAAAAAAGTTCACAGTAAATATGACCTTATCGTAGCTTGAATGTAAATAAGCTATAAAGAATGTTGTGCTTTTCTAAAAAAAACACAGTTTCATAATGTTGCACATATAGACATCTCATTTATTGCTATATAAATAGAATTTAGAAAGAAGAAAAATATTTAGATCAGATCCAAACCAGAATGAATCTGAAAAATATGTCTAGGTAATGACATTAGAGATGTTCAGTGTTGATTCAGTGTAAGGTGAGCAGTCTGTTATTTTGAGACTGACATAGGCACAACAATGTGCACGAAAGTGATCTGCATATTTGCTCCTCAATTCAATTTAATAAGGTGAAGTTTAAGATATATTGGCCAAAATATAAAGCTTACAAAATAGTGAACATTTTAGTCAGAGTAGTTACAATTCAGTTAAACTTTTGGGATATTGCTCTGGTTAGTCAGATAGCAGAGGCAGCTCTATGAGCTGTTTTTTTTATCTTAATTCAATTAGTAAATGACTAATAACCTGAAAGGACAACTCCAAACAGAAATGGTGGAGGCCTCATCCTGCCTAAGTTTTGCATTTGCCATTAGTTAGTGTCACTACTGGTAGCATGAGGTGATTGCTGGACCTTACAAAGGTTGCACAGGCAGCCCAACTCACCCAGGATGGCAAATCAATGTGTGCCATTGCCAGATGGATCACTACCACAGTCTCAAGAGTCTAAATTAGATTCTATGGGGTATTTACTTGGTAGGGCCATCAAAATTCCTTAAACCATTATCAAGTGCCTTAAGCTGGCCATAGACGGGCAGACTCCTGACCGATTCTTCAGCCAATCGGTCGGCCGAAAATCGGGTGCGCCTACCTGGTCAGATTGACCAGGAATCTGCCGCATGTTGGATCGCCGGTAAATTCCTGGCCAATCCCATTAGTTTGGATGGGGATGGCAGTATCCATTTGAAGTAATGGCCGGCACACAAAGGGTGCCCGGCTGATTTTTGGCACTAGCGGCCGTGCGTGATGGCATTATCACGGCCAGTCGTTCTGCTGAGAGGTTAACAGGAAAATGACCCGTCTATTCCCAGCTTTACAAAGTTATTTCCTGAGGGCCTGACATCCTTTAGTGCTTATGTGAAAGATGTCAAAAGGGCCTGGAGAAGACACAATGAATGCCAAGTTGCTTGCAATATTGGTCAGCATGATCAATTTGTTGGTAGGTCAGGGTTGGTCTTGGGAAATATATCTATGTAGAGACACCTAGACATATACAGGACAGACAATGGCACCCTGACTGCCTTTAGGTATCTTGATTAAATGCTTAGACCCCTTGTTAGGCCCTTAACTGGTGCAGTGGGTCCTGGGTTCCCCCTGGTTTAAATGAATGCATGTCCTCATGTATCAAAAGTATGCAGGACATTTCTGGAGTTTGAAGAATGTTCAGGGGCTCAGGGATGGCATGTTCAGGATCTGGGAGGATATACTCCTTCAAAGGAGCATACTGATGTTTTCAGGCATACAAAAAAGCACAGAGGGTCATTCAAACTGAGTGTCATTTTGAGTTGCTGAAATGATATTTCAGAAAATATGACTACCCTGATGCATCAGTGTTCCAGTTTTACGTTTTTGGTGACTTTGAATGAAGCTCTTTAGAATAATAATTGTATCCTATTGAGATCCAATGTGTTTTCATTGGCCCTGCCAATCAGATCATGGGTGATCGTCAATGAGATTTAGAATTTAGATCATGACACCAATTTGATAGGAACTTACCAATTACATTTTATATAGCTTTCAATAGGTCTACAATTGGTCTACTATAACTGCCTATGTAGGTAAAGACACATCCTGATTTTATTACATGTCACATTATATTATATTTAAAGTTCAACTAATAATGTCAAATCATATTAAAGAGTGTTTTTTTTTACAAAAAAAAATATTTTACATTATATACACAGAGCTGCCCTCTTGTTAAATCTAGTTATGTGAATTAAATATTATGTCATAAGACAGCATATCATAGGCTTGTCTGTAGAAGAGACACTGCTTTTTTAAAAGACAGTTGGAATAGCAGATGTGAATCCTACCATTTCACTGTGAGCTGCCTGAAGGGAACACATATTTCATCTTTTATTGTTCACATACTACTTTATATGAACAATGTACCATGTATTTAATCCCCTACCTCTAAAACACTTCGTCTCGTTTATTAGTATATACTTAGGAACTCTGGGGCTTTTTTTCATGGTAAGTGGATACTGATATGTAAACATAACATACCAATTTTCAGGCCTAGTAACCCAAAGGAAAAGAAAAAGTGACAATATAATACAGATAACTTAAATCTCATCTTTCTCAAGTAAAAATACCACTTTCTAAATAATAGACAACCATTGTGCAAATGGATAAAACGGATACTTAAACAGCAAAGCATTGTGCCCTCTAATGGAAAGAGGCAATTTCCTTACATATCATTATGCTTTTTACTGAGCAAAAACTAGAAATTCTTTACAAAGTCATACAGAAATAAAAAACTACTAGTTCTAATACTGCTACAAAATATTACACACACTATTATGCAATCATAAATGCTTGTGTAGTACAAGACATATACTATAGCAGAATCATTAGTATATACTATATTGCAATTCCCACAATAAGTTTAATTTTTATTTCCGATCATTTTAATACGGGTTTTCACATGAATAAACAAATTTAAAAAAAGATACTGAGAATAGTATATTCTGCACACATTTACAAGGCAGAATCAAATTCTTAAAATCTTGGCTCTTGAAAGCAAGCAAGCTATGCATGCATAATAAGGCAAATGTGTGTGTATATATATTGTGACAGGAAGCCTGTTAAGTCCTCTGGTTGTATCCAGTATGGAAGGTATGTGTGTCCCAGATACCAGCAGTATGCTGAATACTTTCCTATTTGACCAGCAGAGGGAGCTGGAATTGCTGGGACTGGTTCAGGGTAAGACCAGCTGTGCCCTGTTTGCTCATTAGAGCTTGTTACAGCTCTATATAACTTCTTCACCTGCCCAGTCAGGGGCTCGACCCTGGAACCAGTGCTGTGTGTGACTGGGGAGCAGGCTTTACCTGTGTGGTAACCAAGGATTGAGCTACAAAGCTCAATCCTACTTTTTCCTTTGGATTTTACTGCCTTACTTGTAAATATTGTAAATGGACTTGCACAATAAATAACTTGTGTGTTTTCACCTGCAAAATCTTGTTGCTATGCCTCCTTCACCTGCTGTGGATCCATTCAGGGTGTCCCGTATCTTCTCGCACACCGGTCCAACTGCCCATTGATGCAAATTACTGATCAGCCAATCACATGATGGCAACTGAATGCATTTGGTCAAGACAAACCGCTGCAGTTCAAACCAAGCTTCAGAATGGGAAAGAAAAGTGACTTTGAACGTGGCATGGATGTTGGTGCCAGATCGGCTGGTCTGAGTATTTCAGAAACTGATGATCTTCTGGTATTGTCACTCACAACCATCTCTAGGGTTTACAGAGAATGGTCCAAAAAGGGAAAACATCCAGTGAGCGCCAGTTCTGTGGGTGCAAATGCCTTGATGATGCCAGAGGAGAATGGCCAGAGTGGCTCGAGCTGATAGAAAGGCAACAGTAGGTCAGATAACCACTCGTTACAACCAAGGTATGCAGAAGAGCATCTCTAAACACACAACATGTCAAACCTTGAGGCAGATGGGCTACAGCAGCAGAAGACCACACTGGGTGCCACTCCTGTCAGCTAAGAACAGGACACTAAGGCTACAATTCGCACAGGCTCATGAAATTGGACAATAGAGGATTGGAAAAATGTTGCCTGGTCTGATGAGCCTCCATTTCTGCTGTGACATTCAGAGGGTAGGGTCAGAATTTGGCGTCAACAACATGAAAGCATGGATCCATCCTACCTTGTATCAACAGTTCAGGCTGGTGGTGGTGGTGAAATGGTGTGGGGGAAATTTTCCTGGCACACTTTGGGCCCCTTTAGTAGTAATTGATCATCACTGCAATGCCACAGCCTACCTGAGTATTGTTGCTGACCATGTCCATCCCTTTATGACCACAGTGTACCCATCTCCTGGCTACTTCCAGCAGGATAATGCACCATGTCATAAAGCTCGTATCATCTTGGTTTCTTGAACATGACTGTTCACTGTACTTAAATGGCCTCCACAGTCACCAGATCTCAATCCAATAGGGCACCTTTGGGATGTGGTGGAACGGGAGATTCCCATAATCTGCAGCAACTGTGTGATGCTATCATGTTAATATGGAACAAAGTCTCTGAGGAATGTTTCCAGTAAAATGACATGATTTTGAAAGGCACACACCTATCCATATAAGGACCCCTAGTTGACAGTTAATGTCAGAGAACAAACCAAGCATGAAGTCACTGGTATTGTCTGTAGACCTTTCAGACAGGATTGTCTTAAGGCAAAATCTGGGGAAGGTTACAAAAAATGTTCTGCTGCTTTAGTCAGGAAGGTGACCAAGAACCTGGCGGTCATTCTGTCAGACCTCAAGAGGTCCTTTGATATGAGAGTAAAACCTTCCAGGACAACGATCTTTGCAGCAATCCATCAATCAGTCCAGTATGGTAGAATGGCCAGAACGGAAGCCACTTCATAGTAAAAGGCACATAGCAGCCCATCTGAAGTCTGCCAAAAGGCAACAGAAGGACTCTCTGACCATAAGAAACAGAAACACCGGCCCTTGGTGTGAATGGCCGGTGTCATGTTTGGAGAAAATCAGGCACCACTCATTACCAGGCCAATACCATCCTTACAGTGAAGCATGGTGGTGGCAGCATTATGCTTTAGGGATGTTTTTCAGTGGCAGGAACTTGGAAACTAGTAAGAATAAAGGTAAAGATAGGAACAGGGACACAACCTAGTGCAACAAAGTAAACTAAAGCGGAGGGGCAATGGTTGACAAAGCACTGCCGCTCGAAACGCATCTCAAAATCATCCTAAACTCAGACTGGGGCCAATGTTTGCCAAGTCCAATATACAGGTGATTTGCCAAAAATGTAAATATCATCCAAAGGGTCCTTTATTTCAGTAATTCAACTTAAAAGGTAAGACTAATATATGCAATAGACTGATTACATGCAAAGCAAGATATTTAATATAATTTTGGTGATTATGGCTTAAAGCTAATCAAAATCTCACAATTTTTTCTTAATAAAAGTCTAATGATTAAAAAAAAAATCTCACAAATTTTGAATATTGTAAAAAAGGTTCAATATTCTAGGCCAGACTCTAATGAGCTAATAAATTCAAAACACATTCAAAGGGTTCCTGAGCCTTTAAATGGTCTCTGAGTCTGGTTCAGTAGGATTCACAATCACGGGAAAGACTCTTGACCTGACAGTTGTGCAAAAAACATCATTTACACCCTCCATAAGGAGGAGAAGCCTCAAAAGGTAATTGCAAAAGTGGTGTGTCAAAGCACATAAATAGAAAGTTATGTGGAAGAAAAGGGTACACAAGCAGCAGGGATGATGACAGCCTGGAGAGGATTGTCAGGTAAAGGCCAATTAAAATTGTTGTGGACTTTCACAAGGAGTAGACTGATTCTGGAGTAAACATAGCTGTCTACCAGGAGATTGTGGAGCACTTCATGCTTCCTTTCCTTCTGCAGACAAGCTTTATGAAGATGATAACTTAATTTCCCACCAGGACTTGGCACCTGTCCACACTGCCAAAAGTACCAAAACCTGGTACAAGGAACATGGGATTACTGTGCTTGATTGGCCAGCAAAACTCATGTGACCTAAACCCCATAGAGAATCAATGGGGCATTGCCATGAGAAAGATGAGAGATATGAGAACGAACAACGCAGAAGAGCTGAAGGCAGCTATTGAAGCATCCTGGTCTTCCATAACACCTAAGCAGTAGTGTTGAGCTTGAATATTCGAATTGCGAATATATTCTGAAAATATCGGCTATTTCAAAATGAGCACATTTTGCGAATATGGCGTCGGATATTCGCAATTTCAGATATTTTCAATATTCACCATTGGGATGATTTTGGGCATGGATTGGGAATATATATTCACAATGTGAAAATGAATAGCACATGTGACCATTTATTTTGAAGGTAATTGCGAGGCGATTATTATTCGAATTCTATTCGAATCTTGCCTAGTAAGCAGTGCCACAGGCTGATGGCATCCATGCCACGCCTCATTGAGGCAGTAATAAATACAGGAGGGGCCCAAACCAAGTACTGAGTACATATGTGTATGATTTTTTTAAGGTCTAATTAAAATCTTAATTTTATAGGTCTAATTAAGGTCTAATTTAAGGTTTAAGGTCTAATTAAAATCTTAATTTTATATTCATGTTATGATTTTCATAAACTGTAAGCCATAATCTTTAAAATTATAACAAATAAAAGCTTGAAATATCTCATTTTGCATGTAATCAGTCTATTTCATATATTACTTTCACCTTTTAAGTAAAAGTTCTGATATAGAGGAACTTTTGGCCGATATTGAAAATTTTCACAAATCGCCTGTAGTGTGTAATCTACATGATAACAACATGATAACATTTATCAAAATAAGAATTTGTACTATAAAACCAACCTAAAAAGCTTTCAAATTCTAAAACATATTCTATATACTATTATAAATGTAGTGTAATGTACCCAATGGCAACATTACCACAATAATTATTTGTACCAATATGAATTATGTTTTAGTCTATATCCAATCTTGACCTATACCTTTTTGAAACACTAACTACATTATAAATAATTGTCATCTACCCAATGGCATTATGATAATAAGGACCACAAAACCAATATGAAATATGTTCTAGTCTATATCCAAACTGTGACCTATACTTTAAACATTTGCTGACACATACATTCAGTGAATATTGCCAGCGAATATTGATAAATATGCAGAGGGTCTGCTTAGATTCCCCAGAGGTTTTCAAATATGCCCCTTGGAAAAGAGAATAAATTTAGACCTGAGCAGAAAACTTATTTAAATGTTAACATTATGGATTCTGAATTTAAATTGGACAGCTCTGGTTGAGGCAATAAAACAAGGCACTTGAAGGCCTTTTTAAAATTATTATTTGATTCTACTTTCCAGGCTGACCTGACACTTTAAAAGGACTTTAAAACACCATTTAAAGATAAGGTTAATGGCTTCTATTTGTTTTATGCAAAATGAACTTCCACATATTAAAATCAATAAGTAGTGACATAATTTAAATGTATCTTCCTGCTATGAGTGCTGCTATAAAATCTTTAGTGCTCTTCTACCTCATTGTATTTCATGGTGAAAGTAGAACAATACAGACAGTTTAGGCGTATGCTGCTGCAGAATGATTAGTTCGTAAATAAACAGGAAGACATGAGGCTAAAGAAATCTGATTAAAGACAAGATACTACCTATGGCATCAAATCAGAGTTGTTTTCCCTCAGTTATAGAAAGGATCAACAAAAATAACTGCTTTTACTAAGATAAAAAAAACTGTACATTACAGTTTTGCAGATCTCTATGGAATTATGTCTTTAGTTAAGATGGTCACTGAGATTACCATTCAAATTATATGCAGACTGAAGGGCTAGTTTCCATTGCATCTTTTCCCCCTTTGTATGACCTGTGTCGAACAAGCAGAATAATATGCAGACATAACACACTCCCACTCAGATTCCTCATGGTTTAAGGTGCTGCCGCATTTGCAGTACTACACCCTATTCTTTTGAATAGGTAAACTGCGGTGAAACCAAGCTTGATGCTTTTCAAGCTTGGCTTTCCTGTGTTCCGTTACTGACAAACTCACGCTGTCCCATGCCCTTGAATGGGAGATGTTGTGTCTGCATCTTTTTCCCCAAGTTGGACACACATTCAATGGGTGGAAACAAGCCTCAAGTACAGAAATTGTTAAAAGTGATTGGCTTAGTTTCAGTCTGCAAACACACTGCAAGTACTTGCCTCCTAATGTCTGCATTCCATTGAGCATCTCTAGTCCCTAGGCTGGTGATGAGTCCCATCGAAATATATAGGGCTGTAATGCACAGGTATGACTACCTTGTGGATGTGGAAAGGTTAGATTAAGTCATGGAAAGTAAAGGAAAAGTCTAATAAAGTTATCCATGTAGATGCAAACAATCATTATTTCCAGTATTAAGAGAGTGAACATGTTTTGTGCATGCACTATGCACAAGAGAGAAGCAGAGAAGGAGGTTGCACACCTCTGTGGGATTAGTTTTAGTTAGTTAACAGCCATTCACTGCACATGCTCAAACAACAAAGACAGACAGACATAAAATGTGGATGTAAGTCAAGAACATGAACGATCATATTAGGTGATAATAACCTAGAATATGTTTAACATTTTATTAGTACATTTCGGAAGAGGATGCTGTTTCCTTGCAGTGTGTAAAAAGAGGAAAAGTGACACCATGTTAGTCAACTATGATCCTTCTTAAACAAGACTAAATCCCACATCTTCAAGTACTGTAAAACAAGCTTTTGTCTAAGGTCATTGATATAAAATCCAATTCTATCTGACAGCTTGTAAAGCCCATGTGTTGTGTGTCACTTCACCTCTTGATACTAATTAGATTTAGAATCTCTCCACAATAGTTTATTACCTTGGACACTTTGTTTAAATCATTGTCAGCAGAATCTAACAACTGCTGAAGAACATTGAAAAAACTGTGCTTTGTAAGAAGAGGAAAAAGGTTCACATTTCCAAAGACATTCACAGAGGAGTTAAGAATAATGTGTTGAATATTATTTAAACTCTTCCCTACATACTATTTATTTATAACAACTGCTCTCCTCTTGATGCTTGCAGCGTTGACTAATCTTCTGTGCTATAAATATACAATTTTATACATATTCTAGGCATTCCCAACAAATGTGGCATATCAAATATGTTTCATGCCATTGGAAATTAGTTAACCAGAAATAAGTTAACATTTCTGCTGATGTTAAATTCTAATTAGTTAGTATGCTGCTTGTGGTTTGTAAATGGTTTCTGCAAGTACAGTCAGGTTTTATACCATGTACAATCATCCCAAACACTTTTATTAAAAGCAAAGGCTGATTCTACACAAAATAGAACTTGACAGCCATGCAATTTCTTTTAGGAGAGTGTCTGGTAATTGGTCAGATATCTGTTTAGTAAAGCATTCTTTCCATCTATGGTTCATTCTATTCACACATACAATATTAAATTGGTAACATTTTTACCAAGATCAGATCAGTTTAAAAGAAATACCTGTCAGATGATCAGGGTTATTTTTCCATCTGTGTATGGCCAGTAGAGATGGTGTTAGAATTTGGACTAACTAATTTTGTGAGTTAATTGCAAAGACTCTGAACATGGTATCATCACCAATATGGTTGGGGATGCAGGAAAGGGGTGTAGGACCATTTGCTTAACAATATTAGTCGTTTTTGCATAATATTCAGTTCAAATGTTAGTTTACATTTTCAACTTTAAAATGTCCACTTAATATATGCAAAAAACGACATGTGCTAGAGCAATACTTTTAGACAAAAATAGTTCTAGATCTCTTTCCTACATCTCCAGCAAATGTTGGTGATGATAGCATATTCAAGAAATTTGCAATTGACTCACAAATCAGCTAGTTGAAATTTGACATGACATTTTTGTGACCACCTGTCAGGTATACGCAGACAAGGTCAAATTCTCTGAAGCTTTGGACTAAGCTGACCCATTGAATATCAGTCACTGTCTAACCAAGTCTAACCAAACATGTTTACATTGGGTAAATAAAAGGTGTAATCATGAAGTAACTGATAGTGCTTTTATTTTACCATTAAATACTAGTGGATTATAGAAATTTATAGTGCATTTTTTCATGTGTGCATACACTGTATTTAAATTTCAACAATTTATACATGTTTAAAACTGCACATGGAATAAAAAAAATATTTTGGAGTCAAGGTTGATAAAAACTAAACATATGATTTTACAGAGAGCAGTATCTTCTGTACAGAGGTGTACATAAGGTTCCATGTGCCCTTGGCAAATGCTCTACTGGTGCCCCCTCCTCCCCCAAAGCCACTTGTCCCTGGACAGGTGATACACAGACACAGATGGAGAAACACACAGAAATGTAGACATATATATTCATACACAGCCAAAATATCAGAAATAATTATCTTATCGTATTTACATAATATATCCTTGAATCATTCACATAGGTCTACTCACCCCTCCTGTGGTGTGGGTGGTCAATAAACAAGATTTCTTTAAAATGTTAGGATTTTAAAAATTTTCAGTGTTGCACCCCCTATATCCCCCTCAGGGTGGTGTTGTC
This sequence comes from Ptychadena robeensis, assembly GCA_036250615.1. NCBI lineage: Eukaryota > Metazoa > Chordata > Amphibia > Anura > Ptychadenidae > Ptychadena > Ptychadena robeensis. Next base: position 185,202,468 of record CM070032.1, read on the forward strand.
TTTTGGGGGGGGGCTCAGGCCCCCGTTCCCCCGGCCCCCGTGGCCAACCAGCTCCTGTCCAGTAACATCCAGGCTTCATGAATTTGGCTCATTAGACCCCCAGAGCCAGTGTTTGGCAGGTAATTGATATTAAGAACAACTGTTGGAGATATTGGCAACCACATTTATAAGATATATTTATTGAATGTTTATTTTGTATATTTCATAATTCGTAAAGACTATAGAAGCGCCGGACACTTAGAACGCTGTACCTGTATGCAATTTCTTGAAACCTTGGATACATTTGTGTTTTTATACTATTATATCTTTTATGTCTTTTAATGGATGTTCCATTTAGTACACTAAAGACCGTTTAATTGATTATTTGTGTAGAAGACTCCTTACCATGCCTGGAAATCCCACTTCTGTACTTTTGTGTTATAAATAGTGACATACGTTAGCTAGGTTTGCCAACCTGCTGCAATAAAGCAGCGGGTCCATGCCAGTATACTGCAGGGATGTTAGTTCTTTGTGGCAAAGCCCCACTAAAAATATATTTTATTTAATATATCTATTTTACAAATATATTTACACAAACACGCATATATATATATATATATATATATATCCCAATAATTGTACCTTACATAAGTTTAACCTTTAGATGTTTCATGTTAATGCAGTAAATAAATATATGATGGTAAGCCATTTTACAGCTCTCAGACTCAAGGAAACTTGCATTCTGGTAATGCTAACAAAATTTTGGATCTGATACAATTTACATTTTTCTAATCTAGAGAAGATCTTTCGTACAGATAACTCATTTGGCAGATTTCCAGATCATGCTTGGATACAACACAAGCACATATACAGTTTAAGCTGCATGAATTTCATTTACCAAGAAAGAAAAGGGAAATTGTGGTGTGTGTAATATGTCATTTTTATATGTCTGCCATATTATAGAGCAGTTCAAACAGGACAGATTGTCATTAATCTATCACAGACACAAGGTGCTGGAAACCTGGACCATTTGTAGCATTACAGGCTTTCATGTTCTGTATCCTCTGGATTAATGGTAGTTAGGACAGTGCTGAATCTCTTGTACAGACAACTGATACCAGATATGTTTGTTCAGAGTACAAAAGAGCACTAGAAAAAAATTAAATACCAAGCTGGGCAACAAATGTTTTTTTCTAATCCTAGCTTGCTTGTTCCACTTTGAATTTTTTGATGTCTGCAAATTTAGCATTTACGCCAAAGAAGTACAAAACAGCCTAGGGTGAGAATGCTGCTTCCCCCCACAGTAAAGATGGGCATGCAATGGCCAGTCGAATAAGATAAGAATGTATTAAGTTGATAATTTTTACCATCACATAATGTAATATACTCAAATCAAATACAGTGGCTTGCAAAAGTATTCGGCTCCCTTAAACTTTTCCACATTTTGTCACATTACAGCCACAAACATTAATAAATTTTATTTGAATCCCACGTGAAAGACCAATATAAAGTGGTGTACAAGTGGAACAAAAATCATACATGATTCCAAACATTTTTTACAAATAAATAACTGCAAAGTGGGCATTCCAATAAAGGACACACTTTGTATTGGTCTTTCATGTGGAATTCCAATAAAATTGATTCATGTTTGTGGCTGTAATGTGACAAAATGTGCAAAAGTTCAAGGGGGTCGAATACTTTTGCAAGCCACTGTAGATAGCCCTGTGCCCTATGTGCATGTTCCATAGTACTATCAGACACAAACAATCTACATTTACCAAAATGTGTGGTCACTGCTCGGTCAATTTTATGTTTGAGTTCGATCACAATTGGTTGAACAAAAATAAAAAAGGAATACATTTTGAAATGATCGACCTTATACAATCTTTTTAAAATCGATTTAATGGAAAAATGCTCAGTAAGTGTTGACATCCTAGTATAGGAAGTGTGTTATTAACCTAATAAAGGGGAAAAAACATGAAAATATGCAAAAATACATAGTTTCCCTATGTCAAGAACTAGTAAGCTACATTAAATATTTTTTTCTAATGTGTAGATAGACTTAAAAAAACTTTCAGCATGAACTACAACATAGTTTCAGTAAAACAAGTTATAACTTTTTAATAGTACTTTGCCACTACATTGTAAGGGTTCATTTGTTTACCAATAAATTATGTGTTTTAGATGGTATTCTTTAAAGAAACATTGCCATAAGAACAAGTTCAGCCTAGGTTTTGTTTGCAGCTGGGTCTTTGGTACTTAGAGAGTCCATATGTAAACAAAAGAACCCTTATGGTATTACTCATTAACTATACACAGGTACCTCCAGTGCTAAATCTTTCACAAGGTCTTCTAGGCAGGGCTAGGAATGTTGCATATGAGTTTTATGATTAATCTCCATTAATAGACAAATATTAGTTTCACATA
>CM070032.1:185211117-185229852 GCA_036250615.1 Ptychadena robeensis
TATTGGTTGGTTTTAATCTATCCTAATTTTTATCTCAGAGTGTATGGCCAGCATAAGAAATCCTTGTAGGGTACAGATAAAGTTTAGTATTTTTGCTTAGAGGGACATGATCACTGTTGCAATAATAGGGAAAATCACAGTGGCCTTGAAAGGATATAATTAGAGGCAATTATAGATATTTAAAATGTAGCTATGACATTAATGTGAGTATGAAAGTTATAGCTAGAATTGCTATTTTTGGTCTGACCATGTCTCTGGCCTGGCTATATCATTTGTCATGTCCTTTCAATAACTAGAACGTTATAGCCAGGGATGACAAGCACATAACCACGGTGTTTTTCTATGACAAATGTTTTTCATCTTCATCCAGCCACTTGAAGATTTATCAACAGTTTTACATGTCCCATAAGATACCCAGGGATGCTGCAAAAAGAATGTACATAGCTATAAGTGGTCCAATGAAAAATAGTTTTCACGTGTTGTTTTGTCCTTGACCTATTTTAAAAGACAGCCTTCCATTCTGTACATTGTTTCATATGTACTAGGGAATGCACAGTTATTAATTTTCATGAAGTTTCTACATTTGTATTCTATACTGTTCCTGCAAGGAGGTCTGCCTATAGCATTGCAACTTCATATGGGAGACAAAAAGGTCACAGTCTGCTTCCAGCAATGTAAATCTTGATGCAGAGTTAATACATGTCCCTTATCTATTGCACATAGGTAGAAAGACTGATGATGTTAATTCCTTATAGTAACTTATGTCAAATGAAGGGAAATCAATATTGTACAGGGGTTTGTATATCTGAGCTGCACAGAAACTGAAAATATTCGTCTGGATAGAAAGAGCATCTGTATTATTTTAAATATGTTATAATTAGATAATATATTTTGAAGGATACCAATGTAGCTGCTTGTCATATTTATTTCTTCAAACTGTGCATGTATCAAGTAGTAACCTTTCCTCAATCAATGTAAAAGAAGGAGCATAGATCTGTAAAAATGATCTGAAATCTCCATTTATGAAAAAATATTTAAAAAAGATATAGTCAAATTTTATTTTTAAAAAACCAAATAGTTTGACTTTGTGAGTTACTGTATTTTCTGGAATATAAGACGACTTTTAAACACAGGAAAATGTGTGCAAAGGTCAGGGGTTGTCTTATACGCCTGGTGCCACCTTCAGGGGGGGGGGGTGGCAGGGGGCACTCCCATCTCTGGCCGACCTTCTAGGGGAGTAAAAGGGGAGTAAAATGTATACTTCAACTTTGAACTTAAATTATGCAAGGACTACATATGCTAGAGCAATACTTTTTTCCAAATGTTCTCACACCCCTTCACTATATTGCTTGCAAATTTGGTGATGATACCATGTTCAGGGGGCTTTGCAATCAACTCACAAAACTCACTCACTCAGCTAGTCATAACATTCAACCATTTCTTATGAAAATTTACTTCAAATTAAAAAGATTCAGCAAACCTACTATACTATAGAGATAATAGTCTAAGGGGGTCAGATCGGGAGAACTTGAAATTGCTACATGATGATGTGTTTCCCTCTTTATGTACTGAAGCTGGCACGTTCCCTGAGTTTTTCCAGCAAGATGGTGCACCACCACATTATGGGTGTCAGGTCCAAGCATTCCTAGATGAACAGTTTCCTGGAAAGTGGATTGGTCATCGTGCGCCAGTTGAATGGCCCCCAAGGTCTCCCGATCTGACCCACTTAGACTTTTATCTTTGGGGTCATCTGAAGGCAGTTGTCTATGCTGTGAAGATACAAGATGTGCAGCACCTGAAACTAGGAACACTGGAAGCCTGTTCTAGCATTTCTCCTGCGGTGTTGCTATCAGTGTGTGAAGAGTGGGAGAAGAGGGTTGCATTGACAATCCAACACAATGGGCAGCACATTGAACACATTTTATAGGTGGACAGAAATTTCCAATAAGTTTGATATGTCACATGACCCTCTTCCTATTGAAGAAACAAAAGTTGGATTCAAAATGTCCGACTTCGAAATGGCCTCCTTGGGCACCACCTATCTTGAAAAGTTTCCCCCCTCACATATAGTAATGTTCCACAAGCAGGAAGTTAAAACTCTCTCTTTCATTCATTCATTCTCTCTCTCTCTCTCTCTCTCTCTCTCTCTCTCTCTCTCTCTCTCTCTATATATATATATATATATATATACATAACAGCATGCACATTCCCAGGTTGTAACAGAACACTGCCAGCATTCTGTTATTCTTGAAACGCAGCCAAGTTCCTACAATATCAGCATATTTTCAGCTTTACAAAGTAGTTTGCAATTTCCACACTATTGCAAAAATAAAAAAGACAGAACCCTGGTGCATATGTATATAGTTTAACTTTCTCCTAGTAATACAATAAAATAAATATGTTTACAATTGCTTCATACAGATATTTATTTGTTTGGTATTTTAACTTGGTAATATAAAAGTAGAATTAACAGAGTTCAAGGTATATCACAGCATTTAAAAAATCTGCAATTTTTGTAAACAAATGTTGATATATTACCAGAGTAAAAAATAATCATCTGCAAAATCTTTTAAATACAGCAATAAGGTTATGTAGAAATATAGAGACCTGGCAACATTGGACCATCTGTTATTTCTAGAGACTGCTTGGTTTATTTGTTTTCCATAATTAAGTTGTTCTGAGATAATCAAACAATATGTTATACCCATGAATAGACATGGAGAGAACCTCCTTATAAATATATGTACTGGAACAGTCTTTATTACATTTGAAACTTGGATGGTGATTATCACAGCGCATGAGCAAAAGATGCTTTGGATATAAGATAGCAATAGTTAAAGTTTCCAGAAGTTTCAGGGAAAGTAGGGAAGACAGGGATGGTCAAATGGTTGAATGTAGAAAATGACTAGTAGTACAATAATGACAATACTCTAAAACTCTGGAAAAGAAAGGAAACTATACACTCTATGAGTCATTGAACTGGAGGAACACCACAGCTTGGACATAAACCTCATTAAAAACTGCACACCGAAAATTATATTACACTAGACAGTCCTACCAAATGTGGAGTACCAGGATGGGAAACACATCTCCAACGGGCAGATAAAACAAATGGGAAAATCTGGCACTTGGAATTTGAAGGTGTTTGAAGGGCAAAAGCAACCTGAACCTGAACTTGCCTGTTGTTATGATATATCAAGGTAAGGTTTAAAAATATTCAGTAAGTTATCCAAAACAAAGATCTAAAGAATTGCATTTTCAGAACCCAACAAGCATTATCTTAAAGTCTTCAGCACCACCCTCTGCATTTTTCTTTGTACAGCCATTCTCAATAAAGTCTATGCAAGCCTGATGCAGGGAGGGAAGGTATTTGGCTCTGCTTGCCAATATGCAGGCATAGTGTACTAACTGTATTCTCCTACTTACCACTAAAAAAGAAAAGTCAACTATTTAGCTAAAAAAGAAAAACAGATATATTAGCCTTGTGATGTATTGGTTGCATTTGTTTTCTTTGAACTTGCTGTAACATCTCCTAAATCTGGGCTGCATAAAAAGCTCCTCTCTTCCCCTAAAGGTGCCCATACACATATACAATCGATGACCTGTTCGAGAGCAGCGTGGTGACAAGCCCGTCGATTGGATGGGAATCAACGAGCACCACTTTAGGTGCTCGATTGCTGGTCAATCCTTTGAATGACACTCAATCAGGATTTACATACATGTATATTACCTGTTCGACAGACCTGACTTCGAGCGGGATCGGTTGACCGCAAGTGCATGCTCAAACAGGTCATCGAGAGCTTTCTGCTATAATATCAATATGTTGTTGTGCATACAGATGAGAACAGTAACACCCAATGACATATCAATCCTTGGTGTAAACACATTCACAGTATAAATAGACCCAAGTCAAGCGTTGCCTTAATTTAAAATCACAGTGCATACCAAATCTTAACATACAGCTCAGATTAGATGAGGAGATCTATGTATGTTTGGTACAATTACTGAAAACATTTTCTGGTAAACAGCAAATGTATTAAATCCAAGGAGCTTTAGTTTTAGTTTTTAGAAAATTAGTTGATCATTTAGATAAAAGATTTAAAAATAAAATCAAGCTATATTTTTCACTACCTCTGTAATTGACAGTTACTAAAAATTGAGATCACATGAATGGTGTCAATCATCCATTTTCTAAAGAAAAGAATAATAGATTCTGCATATAATGTCATCCTTTGAAATATTCTGTCAGTCACTGGTGATAACCAAAGAAGTGCTTAGAATAAAAAATATAATTCCATGTTTACAAACGTGAATTTATTTTCAATTTGGAATATGAAGCTTTCAGAAAATGTTTTCTATAACCATAGCTAAGATGACATATCTTTTATATATATATATTTACTGAAAATATGAAAATATAGAACCTTATTCTGCTCCTCTGTAGCTGGACAGACCCAAAGGCAGCATTCACATAGGTGCTTTTCAAAAGCATCTGCCTGCCCCTGTGGTTGGGTGCCTGCACACAGTGTGTAGGTGTTCAGGTAGAGGTCAGAGACACTCCCTTGTCATCCCTATCAGACAAATGCCAGAAAAGCGAATGCCTGCCTTATGTTGAGTCTTCTTGGTTGCTGCTCTTTTTGGGTGTCCGAGCACATTTGGCTTTTCCAGATGACAGGGCTACAGTCAAAAAAATCATTGGTAACTATATCATATTCTGGGTACTGATACAATACATCAATAGCTGTTTTTTTCTATTTTAGTTGAAATTTATAGAATAGCAGTCATGCTTAAACTTTATGTGTTAAGATAGCTAAATAGCCAACAGCCAAGTCAAATTGTGTTACTGTGTATGTTGTGTTAAATGTTTTTGTATAATTGAACTATTCCCTTGTTTCTCTTGCTTCCTTTACACACAATACATGCAAACACATAAAGAAAAAGCAGCATTTCATTTACGTATACACTCAAGTTGGGCTTGAATGGGGAAAACATAAGCCAGTCAGAGCTGTAATGGTTTGAACGATGGCAATTATCATCTAAATTGGCCCAAATTGGTCCAATGTCAGCACTTTGTTTATTAAACATTCTTTTGGTGCGATTCCTTTACCTGAGTCCATGTAATAACACATATTATAGCCACACCAATGGTTTATCCTGCTGTATAATTATTTTTATATAATAAACCTGCTTCGTGAGGAGCAGGAACGACAATGCTGAAGAATAGAAAATGAAACTCTAAGGTGTGTTCAGTTTAAATAACAACTACAAGCTCAAAACATATCTTGTGTTGTTATCCAAACATGGGGAAACGATTTCAGTTGAAATATATTGCATGCAGCTATTTCATTACTGTCAACACAAAAAGAGAAAAAATACTATAGATAGAAAAACACAAAATACTCAAGAATTGTACTGAAAAAGAAAGATATAGTATATGACTGATGATCAGGTCAGTGTAGCAGCACAGATCATAATCTAAGGTTCACTGGTTCACTTACTAATAAATCACATGCTTGATCTACATGCACACATACAAACACACAAACTTATTTCAAAGAAGCATGCATTCAGTATAGAGGGAAGATTGTTTACTACATAATACTATAACTAGTAAAGAGCAATTCAATTTACAGTCAGCTAATCAGAAAACGAAAGTATTTTAATTAACCATAATATATGGCTGCGCATTTGTCAACCTAAGGAGAAACAAATATACTTATATTTCTATTGTCCAATCTACGAATTATCTCTAAATATAAAGAAATATGTTGAATATGTTGAATATTGAATATAAAAGTCTTTAAAACTAATATTTCTCAGAATTTTGCAAATTTCCACAACTACAGAAAAATAACTATAGCAGATGTGAACACCCTTTTTCATCCTATTGTCAAGTAGACATGGGTAACACATAGGCCCAGCTGTGACTCTCTAATCATCCCCATTTCATCCAAACTTATTTCTACTATTAAACTCGGGTTTTGGTGAAATTTGCCAGAACTGAAGGTTCTAGCTTGGCTTTGTATTGCTCATGGCTAGAGATGGTCGAGTTTATTTTTCAAAAATGTTAACATTTCGATGATTTTGAGTTAATTACAAAGCCCCTGAACATGGTATGAACACCAAACTTGCTGGAGAAGTACAGAAGAGTTTGGGGTATACTACAAAAAAGAAAGTATGTCTTTAGCACAAAGAGTTTTTGGACAAATTCAAGTCAAAATTTCGAAAATCTGAATTTCAAATTTTTTTTTTTACTTAATTTATGCAACACATGTGCTAGAGCAAAACTTTTTTTTTCAAATGTTCCCATAACCCTTCTCTACATCTTGGTGATTATACATTGTTCAGGGGCTTTGCAGTCAGCTTACAAAGTTCGCAAGTCGAAAAATTCAACCATCTCTACTCATGGCTGAAACTATAATGTTTTTAGCATTCTTAAGAATATGGAGTGCAGTCATGTTTTGTTAATTTATTAAGATATTGAGATTCTATACTGTTCCTGTATATATGTAATAAGTATATTATATGTATATATATATATATATATATATATATATTGAGGTTTTATAAATAGTAGGATTATTTATTGTATTTATAGAGGTTGTTGGGTATTCATATATACAACGTTATTTGTTCTACCAATCTATGTATGCATGTATGGCATATATATGTATATATTATTTCCCAAATCTATGTATGTAATAGATGTATATCAGAACACAACACTAATATAGGTTTATATGAAGGATTAACCTATAAAAAAAAAGAAAAACCTTTACAGAATGTTAGTCTGCTAAAATTTATTTTATATATTGAAAGATTATTTGGATATTCATGCAATAAAGATGAGATCTAACATCATCAGAAAAAGTTCTTCAAGTTAGAATGAAGGTGTTATTTACTCAATTTCCTAACACTTGTATGAGTCAATAAGAATTCTAAAGAATTAGGATAAGAATATCCACAACATTATTTCAATTTAAAATATATATATAAATATATCATATATATATATATCTCATATATATATATATATATATATATATATATATATATATATATATATGAACTTGACAGGAGCTTCTCTTATCTTTATGAATTAGCTCCACTAGGAGGGAGAGGAGAAGACCCCTAGGGGAGTTGGTGTCCTACTGTATCTGTGTTGAAAAATAATAAAGAAGTTGGATTTTACTCCTGAGTGCGCATGTTCTTGCAAATGTGAACATAATTGGGCTTCTGGAGATGGGCTGTTATAAGTGAAGGCCGAACTGTCCGCAAGGCGGGCAGTTTGACCGGGAACATAACAGGTGACTATTCTTCTGCTGGCAAGATCAGGAGGAACGATTCGGCCAATGGAAGAATTATTAAACAAGAGAACGCAGAGAGAAGCCAGTCTCTCGTCAAAGAAAACCGTCTTAAACCGGAAGTGACATCAGTGACAATAGAGAAACCGCGAACTGTGCGTTCAAGGTACGGGATTCAAATTCCCCCACGAACAGGCAGGGAATTTGAATCCTTCCATTACAGGTAGACATCTGACTTTTTTAAAAGTCTGATCTGCCTGTTCGCAGACGGACCTGGCCGAAGTTCATCCATCACTACCCACTATTGTTCTGGCACTGTGGTATGATGAGAGCCTTATTGATGTTTTGTTAAAGTCTGACCATGAGCCTATAGGATTAATCAGCGCACTAGTCTTTGTGGCATAGATATCTAAAAAAAAATTTATATTAATATAGGTAGCATATCCATGCTCACTAGGGTAAGTATAACAACTGGTTTTGAACATCACAACAAATAGAAATCTTATCTTTATAGTAAGCAAATGGAAACACATTTCTGTTACTGAACTGTTATTCTCTTATTTTACATTTTTCCAACTGGTAAATACAATTTTCATTTGACCTGTTTCTGAACATTGTTTGGTTTTAATCTACATCATCCTTTAAGCCTTTTAAAATCAAAATCGACATTGTCATTTTAAGCATTTTATAATCATATAAAATTGTATGATGGCTTTACTATACTTATTATAACAAATTTATGAGATTGTGGCAAGTATAGAAAAATGCATAGCAAATAGATTATTATTCTTTTGATGCAATATCCATAAACATTTGCATGAGCTCTTCTTGAAAACTTTTTATTGGAACAAAATTATTGCAGCCATAACGATGACATTATGGTGCGAACATTACCTGACTAACAAAAATAAACTGCCAGCCAAAGAAAATTACATCGATCAATCATATTGCTCACAGTATTAAAATGTATATTTTTATATACAATCCTAATAGATTGTATATGAGTGGGTTTGTGCGAGAAATCATTAGTCAGATTTCTTTTTCCTGACGAAACTATTTCTCTCTCTGACAACTGTCAAAGTCATCTCAGAGCTATGAATATTAAAGAATTGTTGGCTGGCACATTGGTATTTTGAAGTAAGGTAAATAGAACTTATGAAATATGAAAGAAATGTTCCATATGTCAATGTAAAAAAATAGCCATTAGGGTGATTTATGAGCAATTGCTCACCTACACCTTATGCATACTCTGCAACAATATAACTGCTTCTATAGACATTTTACTCCTAGCCAGGTGAATATGCAAAGCTGACTTAAGCCTTGTATAGACAAGTGATGGTCAGTGAGGCAAAATCAGTGAATGATATGCATTGATCCTGTCAAATATCCATTGGGCTTTTAACTGCTTTATGAGCTGACAGCATACTGTTAGTTTTGCACTGAAAGTCAAAGTTGTCAGTATTTAAAATCTCTTTGCCCCTTTATGTTCCTAATTAGATCCCTACACTGATATATTACCCCCGAAATAATCCTGCTGGCTTGTCTATTAAGAGTGTGCGTGCGCGATCGCGGCCGTCGGTCGGCGGCAAAATCGCCCGCAGATCCTGGGTGCCCACATTGGGCGACAGATCCCTGTGGCCCAAAGCTTGGTCAGCCAGAGAATGGACATAAATGGAAATGTCCATAAATCTCTGGCCGATGCCATTAGTTTGAATGGGCACACAAAGGGTGCCCGCCGATACTCTGCAGCGTGATGTTGCTCTCCACAGCTCATCTGTCGGCCCCTACTTTATATGTGTGTAGGGGCCTTAAGTTTGAGTTTAGGAACATTCTGGCACAGGTTTTCCTCCAGGATGTTTCTGTACATTGCTGCAGTCATCTTTGCCCTTATGCTAACTAGTCTCCTAGCTCCTGCCGCTAAAAAACATCCCTACAGCATGATGCCCCCAACATGCTTCACCGTAATTGGTTTCCTCCAAAGTGATGCCTACCATTCACACCAAAGAGGTCAATCTTTGCCTCATCACACTGTTTCCTCATGGTCTTTTGGCAAACTCCAGAAAGCCTGCCATGTGCCTTTTACTAAGGAGTGGCTTCCACCTGGCCCCTCTACCACACAGGCCTGATTGGTGGATTGCTGCAAAGATGGTTATCCTTCTTGAAGGACCTCTTGAGCTCTGACATTGTGACCATCATGTTCTTAGTCACCTCCCTGACTAAAGCTAGCCATACACGTGTCGGATTCCATGGCCAATTGATCACTCACCCAATTGATTCCGGCGATCTCAGCGGGAATGGGAGCTGCAATCAATCAGCCACTTAAGAGGATCCGATCACTGCATACCACCTTGTCCGAGTGATCGCGTCCAATTGATCGGGGGCTCAGAATTGGATCAGAATTGGATCAGACAGAGAACCAACATGTTGGTTCTCTGTCGGATCCAATTCTGAGCCCCCGATCAATTGGACGCTATCACTCGGACAAGGTGGTATGCAGCGATCGGATCCTCTTAAGTGGCTGATTGATTGCAGCTCCCATTCCCGCTGAGATCGCCGGAATCAATTGGGTGAGTGATCAATTGGCCATGGAATCCGACACGTGTATGGCTAGCTTAAGGCTGTTCTACTTCAATTGCCCAGTTTAGATGGCCAATCAGCTCTAGGAAGAATGCTGGTGGTTTTAAACTTCTTCCACTTATGGATACACTCAGAATGACACATAAGATCACATAATCCTTGCCCAATTGCATCACACTTTGCAGAGAGTTTTTAGATACATCGTAACACTTTATTTTTTATGGTTTTCATATATGTGATATATGATGTGATTAAGCATCTGTCCCTAACTTTCCTAAGGTTTGGGGTTTAAATGTGGCACAATGTTATGAATAGGGAATAGAGTTCTGGATAATTTCGGAATGGATTATCATTATAATCATTTGTTGTAATAACACAGTGTTTACATAGGTAACTATCATGATGTATGTAAGATATACAGACAGGGAAGATACGCATATAGTAAATAATAGAGTCTCCAATTGGCAGGAATAAAATAATTCTAGATTCACATTGGAGGTTTCCAAAACATTTAAATGCTGTTATTATTGATACTCCTACAACAAGGAGAACACAACTGGTGCTGCACTTTATACTACATAACAGCTCCAAGCTCAATGCTTCTCTTAAACTGTTTCAATATTCTTTCCTAATAGTTGTACAATGGCCTATTTTTGTAGCTAAAAGTATAAAGTAGCTAGATATGCTCCTGAAAGTTCAGCCATAGCTTCAGAACAATTTTCATGTCATACATTTTTAAAGCAGATAAAACATATAGTACATCTTTCAGAAGTGATCTATGAGACTGGTGGAGAATAATGAGCTAGTTCTCTCTGAGCTATATATCTATACACAATATTGCATGGACAAACACAATGGGAATTTACTGTGTATCTCCAAGGACAATATAGGGTAAATCAATTTTTTTTCCAGAGTTAGGACAAACACCAAAACCATCACTAAAACAGAGTGAAGTATTTGCATATTGCACATACAATCAAATGCAAGCATACCAAAGTTAATACAATGTCTAATAATACTTGTCCTGAGCCCTTTTAGATCACAACTTTGGCAGTTACTGGGACAGCATGTGCTACCATCTCCGCAACCCGTCTCTTTCAATTGGATCCTTTATCCAAAGTTTTTCTTAAATGCTGTTCCTGGCCAATGGTGATATTGCTTCTTTCTAGGGTTCTGTGCTGGGAAGAATTTAATTTCCTTGAAATATTGCTTATACTGCAATTTAAGGAAATGAGATTCTGTTCAAGCAGGATGAAACCTTAATTCTTTCCTTCACCAATTAATAATTTATATGTAAAAAGAATTTTATAGATATTTAGATTGGAAATAATAATTCGCTGAATGGTTTGATTCAAAAACAGAATTATGAGAACTGACAAAGAATAAGCTTACATTTTACTATATTCTTACTCCTTAAAGGGAATCGGTGACGCAAAAGTCGATATAGAGGAAGCTCCTGAGCATCACGATGACGCCATTTCATTGCGGGCAACGGGCCATGTATGCCTAGCATTAGACTTCATTTACAGGAAGACATTTATCAAGCAGGTAAGTGACACAATTAGACAGTAAGATATTGTCGACCCCTACACCTGAAAATCTGGCTGCCTAAATAGATCTGCATAGGGCAAAGACAGATTGAGCAAAGAAACACCATAGATGCTTAGATTTGTCTGCGATCGATTTCCGATTCGTTCATTTTCGAGCAAAGAATCGGCGATCGATCATTTTGCAATCGATGGCACACCACCATGGGAACTTGATTTGGGGTCGTCAAAAAGATCCTCAAAATCTATTGGAAAAACTGCTGCATAAGTACATATGGCTCAAATGACAGGAAGTGGTAGATTTTCTCCCACATTGTACATCGATTCGATTCGATTTAGATTTTTGTTGTCGATCGTTTAGGGGGGGGGGCAGCACTCAATTGATCACCGATCAATCGGCGTGAATTGACCCATGTATGGCTACACACTTGAGCCATTGAGTGCACAATAAGGGCCTACATACACCTTTAGATTTGTTTTACCAAAACCATGTAATATGAGGGACTTTCTAAGCAACCAAGTCTACCTGTGTTCAATCCCTGAGGACCCGACACTACATCTACCAACAACTATGTAGTATAGGGTCCTCTGTGATGTGAACACCAGTAGACAAATATCTCTCCAGATTGCATTTATTTAAAAAAATTACTTGTCAGACCATACATAAAAATTCAATTTATGAACAAACTTACAATGCCTATCCTGTAGAAAGCTCAGGGACTGCATGTATGATTATATTTAAGCTGGCCATACACCTTAAAGGTGGGTTTACATGTGTAGATGTTTTGTTCGTTCAACTGCCGATTAAATTTTTTGATAGATTTTTTTGTCAAACATTGTTTGTCCATTTATCGAATGTAACATTAGATTTTTTTGTTTGTTCATACTGATATCGAATGAAAATACATTCAGAATTACTACGACCGATAAAAATTTACCAACATGTTTGATGACCTTTTGAACGTTTTTTTGTTCGAGATCGAACAAAATGTATCCATCAAACGAATTGGCCATTCTAGATTTTTGTTGAATCAACTAAAAAATCGTTCATTCTTCATTGATTGGACGAAAAAATCTACACATGTAAACCCACCTTGAGATCCTTCTGTCAGATATCCTTTAGATCTACCAACAACATGTATTGTCCTCTGCGATTGAACACATCTAGACTTGATTGTTTAGAAAGTCCCTCATATTACATGTTCTTGGTAAAACAAAAAGAGATCTAAAGGAAATCTGACAGAGAAATCTAAGCAAAAAAGAGTATTTAAATATATCTGTAAAACATCAGCACTTATCATTGGAACAGGAGGTTAAGCTGCTCAGCCAGTATACAGATTATGAAAAGTGTGGCACATACAAGGAGTAAAGCCCCCCATACACCTTATGGTCACCCTATACAATTTGCATTTGATCTACCAACAACTATGTAGTGCCGAGTCCTCCCTGATAGAATACATAGTGATTGAAAAGTTTAGAAAGCTCCTCATATTACATGTTTTTGTAGAAGAAAAGTTGATTGTACAGAAATTGTACAGAACGATTAAAAGGTGTATGGGGGGCTTTATAGTAATTCTTACTATGAATATAGGAAATGTACCTAGAAGGAAAATCTTATATTCTATATTCTCTTATCACACTGGAAATCAGTTAACGTTAAGTAGCATGTGCCAACTCTGTCTTGATACTAAAAGGCAACAATATCTTACTGTTCTGAAGGAAAACCAAACTGCATATACTTACATGTTGACATGATTTATAAAAACAACTTGCTCAAGTTTATATATAGAAGGGCTAGCAAATAAATTGGGCTAAATTTTTCCCATTCAAAATGTTAAATAGCTTTAATGTATTGGTTGTGAAGTTGAGTAAGCTACTCATTCGTTTGCATGTGCATCTCATATGTCTCAGTTCCCTTATTTGTATAAACCACAGATCAATACATAGCTTTAGGAATAACGATTTAATTAAGATAAACACTTTGCTAAATATTTGTCTCCATGGCTGGTGGAAGACAAAAGAAGGTAGGGGATTTTCAGCATAATCCCATACTTTGTCATGAATAACAAAGGGAATGCACTGAAATGACATTTCAATTTAATTTACAGGCAGTGCACTCAGCAAGTGTAATCAGCATTTTAGTTTTCATGAAATACCGTGCAATTCCTATGTCATACATTATATTATTAAAAGGCTGATCAGCTTCAGTGCTTTTCATTTGTAACTTTGAACATTAATATAAAATGTATATTGTTTATGAGCAGTAAATAGATTAAAAAACAAGGAAGGACCACTGTTGCATGAAAAATCCTGACATACTGCTTGTTTCAATGTACACTTGTGGTACAGTAAAGATGTCATGCTAGTATGCTGTTATCCTGCCATAACATGCCCTTGGTAAGGCCTGCAAGCAACTTTACCACTACCCTTTGCACAAGTAAGTACCACATTTATGACCCTTGGGATCCTGTACATACCAAATTACATGTACTTAAGATTAATACATTTAGGCAGATTGAGCAACAATTGAGCAAAAAGGGGAGGCAACAACGTATGGAGGGAAACCAATGATACATTGTGCCAACTAGATGTCGTCATGTAAAAGGTAAATATCTCATTTATAATCTCAGAAGACCTCCCACTCAAATGAATTTCATCAGGCAAAAAACGTAATTTTAGTAAAATATTTAGAAATTTAAAGCACACCTAAACGCAAAATGTTTTAAAAAAATTTTATTAACTTCTGAGCTTTGCTCGAAAACCTAAAAAAATACACTGACCTACTCTGCTTTCATCTGTGGCCATGTTGATTCCAGTCTTTTGGGGGTTAATGTTCCAGTATTGTCAATGGCCACCGGGGGTCGCCAGATACAATTACTTTGAAATAGGAGGCGGCACCTATCCATTTCGTGTAGATGTGTGGTTTTTGGAATGCACAACGTGTTCGGAGGTACATCCGGCATGTGCACAAGTGGCAAGTTTGCATGCCCACACTATGTGTCGCACTTGAGTGGCAATTTTTGATGTTTGTATGCAAGAAGACATAGGAAGAGAGGAACGACGGGGGAATACACAAATATCTCTGTGAGTTTAGGTGTGCTTAAAGTTAACCATACACGGGTCGATTTGTCACTGATCAATTCCTGATCCGATCATTCCAGGCTATCGGGAATCGATGGAACACCCCCTTGGGAATCCGATTTATGGTCAATTTGGACATGTGCCGATCTCCAAAAGGCTGATTCCACAAATCCATCAATCAGAAAGGCTGCTGCTTAGAGAGCTTTGGGTCCACCAACGTACTTCAATTGCCAAATGATGACCAAAAAAACCCAACATGTCGGTTCAATGTCCGATCCGATTTTTAGTCGATTCGGATTTTGTTTGGTCAATCGTTCAAGGTGGGCAGAACTCTATTGATCGCCAGTTGATCGCCAATTGATCGTCGATCTGTCTCATGAACACACCTGGTGATCGATTGGTCAAAAATTGAGTGAAAAATCGACCTGTGTATGGAAGCCTTTAATATATTGGGTTTGGTTACCCATAGATTGAACCTCAAATTATACTTCCAGATTCAGAAACAGATAAAGACTATGAGTCAGATTTGCTACAGTGTTAAATTTAGTAAACTGAAGTAATGCTGGACGAGGATGACTAAAGTATCAACTGAGCTACAGTGAAAACAGGTAGGCCTTATATGACAGAAGACACTCTGTGTCTCTGCTTTCATTAATATTTCTATTTTTCTTTCAGTGTACAATACATTCGAATGCATTTGCCCTTAAAATGCTTTTCAAGCTTCTATGATGTTTTGAGCTACAAACACATCTTGTTCTTATTGGAATTTATGAGACCGTGGCCATACTGTGCATTGTATAGATGTGTGATGAAGCAGTAGAGTGTAAACAAAAGCAACAGGTGTTTTGCCTCGCAGAAATGAAGTCATTTTTAAGCTTACCGACCGCATATTAATCTGTCTGTCTTCCTCCCAGCATCACTTTGAAACTATTGGACTATTGCACTCAAAAGGATGGTTTTTCAGCAATAAAACCCTAGCAATAGGCAGAACATCATATATGCACTTGCATCTCATTCATAAACCTTTAAACATAAGAAAAGCCTTTTTTTCTCCAAAGTTTTTGTTAAGCCTTAATAATAAACACGATAGATGATTGCTGTAGCTTAAAGCGGATTTATTCTAGCCAGGGTTGTCAAACTTTTTTTTCTCAATGGTAAATACAGGCCGTGTTTTGTATAACTTATAGAAATTAAAAGAATACATGCAGTTTGCAGATCTTGAGGATGGATGGACATGAAGAATGTAGACATAAAGATGGACAGCCTAGTTCTAAAAAAACAAAAACAGGCAACCACTGACATTTAACCTTCCTTTAATTACGCCAGAAGCAAGCACAGGCGCAGTTTGATGGTGAATAGACCTCCATGTAAATGGAGGGGCATCGCTTTTCTCCCCACACACCGTCGGCATCTAATTGACACTGGCGGTGTGTAGAGGGCTGGGGGGAGAGCCGGCGCGAAAAGCCCATAACGCTAGGGAGGTTAAAAAACAATGAAACAATAAGGACTTTCGAATGTGGTGTGGTCTGAACAGTCACAGGTTCAACTTAAACTGCTTCTTTCTAATTTATTTATAGAGTGTAGAATGAAAAATGATATTATTTTTGAGTTCATATTTTAGTATAGATTAGTTTTATAATGACATCAATAAAAAAACAGAGAGTGGCTGCTGTTTAACCACGTCTCTTATTTAGCAATTCAGTTATTAGTTTCCCTTGAAAATGCTTTCGAGCAGCAATGAAAAATGGCAAAACTGTTATTACCTTTTTAGTTCAGACTAATAAATGAGAGGTGCATTGTATTGATAAATAGTGATGATCACGTATATTCAGATTCCGAATATTAATCGCGAATATCGGCAATTCAGAAATTCGCGAAGATGGTGAATATATTGCTGAATATTCGCAATTCCGGATATTCTGTATTTTTTTTCCATTACACACACCTCTCAATGCAAGTGGAAAAATGGAAAGGCTGCAACAAGAGCTTAGCAACACTCCCTGCGACCATCAACAGTTTTTAAATCCAATATTGGGGTGATGCGAATATTCGGAATATTGCGAAAATCGGCACTTTAGAAAATTCACGAAAATCACTTAGCTGGCGTCCAAAATTCGCAATTTTTTTTTCAGCACGCCCCTCAATGCAAGTTAAACATATATTCACGAATATATAAAATTCGCGAAATTCGCATAAAACTGCCGATTTTCGCAATAAGAAGAATATTGCCGAATGCGAATATTTTCCGAATGTTTTCCCAAAAATTCTGCTTACTCTTGCTGGACATATTTTTACCATTCACCTCTAGAACTCCAGTCGGGGGCAAATTGCAGGCACCCACAAGCAGGATGGGAATGGCACTTTCTGTCTATATACAAACTTATTTTAAGCAAAAAAAAATTAAAAGAGTGATAACCTTAGACATGCCCTTCTTGTGATGGTGGACCATGACTGCAAGATGAGACAGAGGACAATTTTTCTAAACCAGTATTTTCTAAATGTAAATATTTCTCAGCACTACCTTGCCATGATAATGGTGCACTTGTTTAAATGACAGATCCTGTCGTGAATATGCTTATTTCCATAAAGATGAAAAAGAATCTCATCTATACATCCCATGTAAATGTCATTTTAGATCTGACAGCCAATTGCAAAGCAGATGGTTCTGTATTGTTAGAGCACCAGGAATAAACTTTTCAACATAACAATGTCATTCTTATAGCCGATTTTGGAAATGCTGTGATAAAAAACACCTTTTCTTTTTCTTGTGCAATCCTATTATAATGATCCTTATGCCCTGTGTTTTTTCGGACTATAAGATGCACTTTTGATCAAAATATGTGACATTTTTTATTTTTTTTGTTCAATAGCTCTGCATCCCAGGGGGTTATAATTGGTTCCATTCTCTCCAACAAACCAAAAGGCCACTGCCAAGAGGGATATCTTAGCTGTAGTAGCACTAGAAGTACCTATTCTCTGAACACACTAAGCAATGTATAGAGTACACACTGGAGGACACACCAAGCAACTTAACCAATTGTATGAACAAAGGAGGATTTCGCACTCCAACAATCCAAAACAAACACACTGACAGTCTCCCAGGGCCCGCAGATATAGTCATATAACTCATTACATACGTAGGATCCGGTGCAGGGTCCACATCAGGTCTACTTAAGCCCAAGTGTGTACCCAGTAGTTGTCTCATTGATCCTGTTGAGTCCTCCAGCACCTGTAAGCACGAAGTTATCTCATCCATAACCAGGAAGTGACATCATCCTGGTAAGCATGAGACCCTAAGAGATCAATCCTTGCAAATTTAATGCCTAATTTAATGTGAGTTTTTTTAGCTTTTGTATAGTTTTTGTCCTTATTCCTATTGTCTGTTACAGGGGGGCCACACGCCTCCATTTTGAGAGCTGCACATCTACATGCAACTTAAACACTCACCCCTCATACTGACCCGATTCTACTCTGTTATCTTTGCCCAGGCCCCATACACCCACTGAGGGCCCTTCTAGCCACTGATATTACTATAACTGTGTTATCACTGCTGATGGTTGTGCACAACAATTTATTATATTTCTGCAGTATTCATAACTCCTGGTATTCACATTTCCCCAGAGACTGTGACAGTTTGTGAAGAGTCTGAATAATTTTGGACATGACATTTTTTACTAAAATGTAAATAAAAGCTTTTGGGAAACACCTATGTCATTTCCCGTCAAAAAATAACTTTCTGGTTAAATAAAAGTAACTTTAAGTCAAAATTTTTCAGCGGTATATATATATTTATATGTACAGTGGAGGAAATAATTATTTGACCCCTCACTGATTTTGCAAGTTTGTCCAATGACAAAGAAATGAAAAGTCTCAGAACAGTATCATTTCAATGGTAGGTTTATTGTAACAGTGGCAGATAGCACATCAAAAGCAAAATCGAAAAAATAACTTTGCACCATAGGCTTCAATGGTAAATTTTTCTTCATGTCGTAGACCTGTAACTTCCCAAAATATGTCCGTACAAGGGTCTAATGGACATCCTGAATATAATAATGTTTGAAACAAACAATTATGTAAAAGAAAAAAAAATTTTTTTAATAAAAATAATGACAAAAAACACAAAAATTAGGACACAAAACTATGCTGCTATGTGCATGTAAATATCACCAAAATAAAAATTCTCTGGTGCCCCAGATGTTCCCATTTGCACTTAACCCTCTCTAACC
>CM070032.1:185229952-185243453 GCA_036250615.1 Ptychadena robeensis
CATTGGACAAACTTACAAAATCAGTGAGGGGTCAAATAATTATTTCCTCCATTGTATATAAATTATCTCATAAATGGGAGGCCATCCCCAACATTGTAGTAAATAGTTCCTTTATTTTTTAAATTGGCCATAAATTACACTTTAGTAAAGCGGTGAGTGTACAGCTTGTATAAAAGTGTAAATTTTCTGTACCCTCAAAATTACTCAACACACAGCCACTAATGTCTAAACTTGTGGCAACAAAAAAGAGTACACCCCTAAAAAAAAATGTCCAAATGGTTCTTATTTAGCCATTTCTCCAGCCCTATGTCGTATGACTCGTTACAAGGTCTCAGGTGTGAATGGGTAATAGATGTGTTAAATTTGGTGTTATCACTTTCACACTTTCTCATACTGGTCACTGGAAGTTCAGTATGACACCTCATGTTAAGCGAACACAATTATTTCTGTCTCTGCAATCATATACTGATGTATTAAGAAGTGCAGACATTATGTAAAATATTTTCTGTACTAAATAAAACCTAAATATTCTTCTGCTATAACCATATTTTTCATTCCCGATATTTGACAAAGAAAATTGGATGAATAAAACTCCAGCCTGTACAGGTTTCATAGTCTAATAATTAATGTGTATTTTGTTACAAGCTCTTGATTAAAGGATGCCTAGCTGTCATTATGTCAATACACGTTTTAACTCTATGCCACAATAAATAAATATTCATGAGATCATGCACCTCATATAATCAAACAAATGCAAAATTATCTGTATTAGTTTGCATATGAAATTCCTCTGTATAATCTTCATTAAATGACAGAATAATTAAGCTTGTGGATGCTTGCTATTAAGAATATACAATAGCTTGCCTGGTATTTGACAGCACAAATCAAACGCCAGGGTTTAAAGAGATTAAGCGCTTTAAGAAGACTGGGGTTGGGCAGAATTAGAATACTGATTTCTAAATACAAAAACTATGGTCACTTGGCCAAGGGAGTTGGATATGAAATCATCAAAATAGGCATGCTTATTATTTTTTTATGTAGAATTGCTTTTGCTAGTTCTGTTTTATGGTAGAAAATAACATTTTAAAGTTCAAAAGCATAAAACAGCATAATACTATTATCTTTATTACAATTTTGTAATACACTATTATTTTCATGGACACAAAGCATAAGGGAGACTTAAACTTATTAGCACTTGGAGTTATCACAAGCTTTGGGTACATTGGCATATAATCATTTGGAATGTCATATTACACAATCAGCTGCCCATTCCAAAGTGTAAATGCCCAAAAATTAAATGTTACTCTTTTTACTACTGGAGACATTAAATGCACCATTTTAGTTATTGGCTCTTCTTACCATGTTTTCATTACAACATATATAACCTAAAATGAGTGCTACAACCTGTCCAGTGTTTTACTGACCTGGCAAGTAAAATAGGATTTGTTTCCAAAGTTAGTTTTAGCAGTACTATAATACTGACAAACATGACAATACCATTGCAAGTACACAATTATTACTTGTTGCTCATAGAGAAACTGTTGCAGCATAAATGTACTATGTGGATATCATACATGAAACTTCTCTTTGTGTACTTTAAGGGGACCCAATGTATTACGTATATACCTTTTACGTACCAGGTGGAATGACGGTATTTTAACATGCAAGATTGAAGCTCCAGAGGACGAAAAGGCCTTGGAAAGAATCTTACACCAGCGTCTAAAGAGTTTAGTCACTTGTCTATCCCTCAGCAGACCCACTGCTAACCTTTCAGTGTGAAAGAGGTCAGTCAGCGCAGCCTAAACCACTGCTTTTGTAGGGGGCATAAGGGCGAGCCATTTTTCCATACACCTGAGGGCTGTAAGCAAGCAGAGCTGAACCTATTGGGACAGGGAGGATCCAGGCACGCAAAAAAATAAATGGAGTGGTTCGCTCACAACAGTCTCCTTCGTAATCATCAAAATTTACAATATCACCTCCTGCCAGAACTCCCATATATGAAGGCATGACCAGAGGCAATGCTCAAACATGGCTTTGGCAAGGCTAGATTTTGGGCAGCAGCCTTGCGCTTGGATATGTGGTGCTAGTGCAATTTTAATGACATAAAAACCCATGTATGCCTTGTGTAAGAATTTTATCTGTGAGCTCAGGCTGTGAGAATTCCTTAGACCATACTGATTGGACAGGATGTTAATCTATTATTAGCCTAAAATATATATATATATATTCGCGAACTGCCACAATTCTGCATGGCAGGATTGCCCGCTATAAGCAAGTTCCTAGAAACCTTATGAGGAAGATGAAGCAAGCGTCTGACCTCCCTCCAAGCCACCACTGTGTGCCCTACTCTCGACACAGAAATATAATCTATTCATCAGGGAATGCAGAAACGCAGTAACACAGTAACGCATTCAGAGTACATAGGGAAACTGACTGAGATTCTAAAGTGAGATTAGAAAACATAGAGGTGCCTCGTGACCAAACAATTGCATGTCACATTATACAAGCGATATAATATGACCTTATATCAGGGGTGGCCATGCCCCCTAGCATTTTCAGTTAAATACATTTTTTATAGAAAATCCTAGGCCTGCCCCTTTCCAGATACATTTAGTAAAAGATTGCTGCAATAGCCGGATATCCTTGTGCTTAAGCAGCTGTTTTTTTTTTTTAGGTCTGAAGTCACATGTATAAAGTGAGTGACAAAGTTACTGTCAGCAAAGCAATTAGCCTTCTCTTTTTTAGAGTCTGAATTAAAGACATTTAAGAAAATTATCCCACATTTTCAGTGATTTCCTGATTAATTAAAAATATTTTCCTGTAGAATCCTGAATTAATTAAATGTCAAAAACACACCTTGAAATTGCAGCTTTGCATAAATTGAAACAAAGTGAATTTGTACTAGTAATTTAATTACAATAACTAATTTTGATGAGTATGGCTGTAAACGTATATATATAAATTGTTGTGTTCATGTATTATTTCTTTTTGTATTCTAGTATTTTACTTCTATTACTAAATTGACAATGCCTGCTAGCTGTACTGCATCAATAGGAAAGTAGTGTTGTCATCTACGGCTATGGTCCTCATTGATGAGAAATAGCGAGAAAAATTTAAACAATCTTTGATTTGAGACATCAGTTTAGTACAAAGGAAGTAACAAATAGGAACAAGGACATGAGGTGCACAACCTAGTGCAAACAATGTAAGTACTGTGAATTATAAAGTAAAAGACAAAAAAACATACAAGCAAGAAGATTCCTTGATTCATTGATCTCCTTAGCTGTGGGTATTTTATCTTCTACTTTATCACTCGCAGCACTTATATTTGTTGCCCTAGGTTTTGCTTCTTGTGTTCTTGTTCCTATTTGTCTTCAACAGGGGGGCCACACTCCTCCCTCCTTTTTATGCACCTCCTTGCTTAGTGGCTCCTTTACACTTACCTGTTTTGCTCATTAATTTTTGCCCGGCCTCATACACCACCTGAGGGCCTTTCTGACCACTGACACCACTGTGTTATTGCTGCTGACAGCGCAATTACGTTTTTTAGCATAGGAAGTTACAAGACCACAAGATCTACAAGCCTTTTTGAGTACTTAGTTCTTCTTCTTAATTTCTGACCACTATTGTTAGGATTTACAAATCAAAAGTTTAATATATTTTTACAATAGTTAAATCAGCTACTGTTCACCTGTATAGCCTTGTGCACGAAAACATTTTCATTTGTTTTATTGAGGGGTAAAGGGAACATGAGCATGGCCCACCAGTCCTTCCCAATCGGTAAGAGTTGGCATTGGACAATTCATTAGTTATATATTCCCCCCAAGGTGATTGGAATGGGACATCTATGAAGATATTGAGCTAGTGTCTATACATAACACTTGCTTAGACTCTCTGCAGAAGAGATGGTTTGAAAATAACAAGTTTATTTGGAATTCAATCGCAATGCCCCTTAACAAGTTATCATTACCTAGCGTATTTTTTTGGACAATAAGATGCAATTTTTCACCCCCATAATCGGGGGGAAAAGTGGCTGTGTCTTATGGTCTGAATGTGCGACCACCCCTGGCCAAGTCACATCTTTGCCTGCTAGCATCCTCGCTCTCCTGGCAGATGAGAGATCTGAACATAGCCGGATCTCCCATATGAACTGTATTGCTTATATAAGCAGAGCCCTTCTGATAAAAGCAATGCAAAGAGGTGTTGGGGAAGCTGCACTCACGCTGGCAGCTTCCTCATACACGCACAGCTGTAGAGGGGAGACATCTTCAGCAGTTGCCCGAGCCCTCCTCTCTTACCCATGTGTGAGGAAGATTACATTTGTCATGAAGTATGCTCTTTAGTGACACCATTCTCAGTTCTTACTGAAATTCAGTACTGCAGGGGATTTTTCTGGGTTTCTGCTCTAAAAACTGAGTGTGTCTTATGATCTGGTGCGTCTTATAGTCAGAATAAATAAATACTGTAATTAAATTTGAATTTCATTTACACAAAACCAACATGTGTTTCCACAACCCTTCTCTACATCTCAAGCAATTGTGGTGATTATACAATGTTTAGGGGCTTTGCAATTACTGTAAGTAACTCACATAGTCAGCTTGTCAAATAAAAGATTGACCAATTGACCATCTTTTCTCTGCAGAAAATGGTTGAAAGAAATGGCATCCAGACTAGTGACCCATAGAGGGGTCTTATAAAGGCTAACTCAGAAAGATAAAAAAAAAGAAACGTTTATAGAATGTAAGTGTGCTTTTTTATTCACATGACAATTGAGATAAAACATCTTTTAGTGACTATTATGTCTGTTAAGGTCTAACAGCAATCCATGGCTTTTGCCCACTTCATTGTAATATTCAGCACAATTAGCAATTCTCTGACAAAAGACAACTGGCTATATTTGTTCACTTAATGGCTCATTTATACATATGCAAGTTGTCGTCATATAACCTCATCATGTTCTAGGTTACAGCTGTCAGGACAAAAGCGTAGAAAATGGCTTTTCTGTGATAGGATTTTTAGATTTTAGTAATTAGTAATTATCAGCAGCATTTTATTCAGTTGATGCTACAAGTACAACATGCAATTTTACCACATTAAACTTTCATTGTCATGAATTTTAATATAGTCCTTAACAACTTTGATTAAATTTGAATAAGCTTGTAGATTCATCTTGAGGAAGTTTTTACAGTAAAATAGATGTCATTTGTCATCAAAGTGCTTAAACATTTCCCGAACAGTGACCGATTTATTTCCCAGCACTGATTTGTAGAGATTTTGTATGAAACATATTACATTTTTATTCAATTGGTAATGCATTTTAATTACTAGCTATTGGCTGTAGAAGGCCTTTCTCTTGAGAAAAAAAGAATTATGGATAACTCAGTTTACTGTTGAGACTCCCATTATGATTATGGTCTGTATCTGACCTAATTGGAAGCAACATATTTGAATAGAACATTTGTTACTTTACTTGTAAGATAGAAAATACTGGTAGAGTGCAAGATAACTAGTTTTTTAACCTTAATGGGAAGTGGTTTACTAGCAACAAAGCGGAATGACCATTGAGTGTTGTTTCATACAAATACATGGAGCCTATCAACATATACTATTCCAAAATGTTTTTCTTATTTTTTGTATACATAGAAAGAAACTTTGTCTGTCTGATATCAACTCTGAAATAAAAAAAAATGCTATTTAACTCATTTGCACTTTTAACAGAGATGTGATGTGACATGGAGGAGGACAAGTTAGAGTAATTTTCATGTTTTCCTGTTTAATCCTGTTGGAACATATCCACTTAAATTATACACGCACCTTTAAGGTTGATTGCGTTCAATTACCATGCCTTGTGCTAAAGTATGGTAAATGCCTCAGCACAATGGCTTATGGGAAACCAAATGTATAACAACTAAACAGAAAATTGATTTAATATCTTGATAATAATAATGTTTAGGCTACATAATATAAATATATATATATATATATATATATATATATACTGTATACAAGATTTAAGACAATGTTACAAATTTTGTAGCTTTAATTGGACAATATCCTTCTTGTTATCTCTACAATTAGGGCATGTCATCTACCCACAATCTCCTGCTAAGGTCATGCTACAGCCCACAGTACAGATTCCTTTTAGTGCTTGACATCATTTGATTGCCCTACTTTAGACAGAAAAGGCTGTACTATTTTCAGTGTAGAAAAGTGAGAGTCAAGTCAAGGAGAAGTCAAGGACAAGTAAAACATAAAATGAAAGATTCAATTTGTTGATTAGTTGAGATTCTTTGTTTTTAGTACCTTCACATAACCTTTCATAAAGTGTCGATGAGATACATATTGCATTTCTTTATCAAATCTACTACTAAACTTTTTGAAAGTGCTGGCGCAATGAGATACATTTATTTTGGTACCATTCAAAATCAACTACTTTCTAAAAATATGTTTCTTTCATAGATATTCAATATTGCTAGTTGCGAGTTAGGACTGGCCTGCAAAAATACATTCTATGGAATATTCCTAAAACTAACTTATGACTTCAAAACATAGTAGTTGTTAAACCATTTTAATGCAGAAAAACAATTAAAGACCCATGTACACTGGTCCTAGTGATACATTTTCACAATGTCCAAGTTGGTTGGATAACAGATAACCTTCTCTTCTTAATTTGTTTCAATGTTTTTTCAAAATAATTACACTGAAATTAATAATCTTATCATATTCTTTATTACATAATGCTATTCATAATAATAATTATCCACAGATATGATCACTATTTCCTCTCTGTGCACTGAAATGTTTGCATGTTCCTAATTATCTATTGATTCACACTCAACAATACGATGCACTTATTTCTTTTAGCTATGACACATTACGTTCGTGGACATACCAAATTATACTGTTGTTTCTGCTAGAAATAATGATCCTTTTGCAAATAAGGATAGTAATAGATTTGTAATTCGCACCTAATATGGTCAGTTTCATACCCATTGGATAGATAATGATGTGTATTAACTTTAACTTGCCTCCTATAAAAAATAATACAAATTGTAATATAAATAATACAATTATAGAAGTTCTCTTCTATGGAATAAAAATAGCTTTGTGCAAAAAAAAATCAACAACATCAAACAAGAATATGTAAATTAACTTGAACCGGATTTACTAAGCTAATTGTGTAAGCATAACCACAAGCACACCTGCTTTTAATTAATTTAAATTAATCTGTGCTCATACTTCCAATCAATCCCTGATTTATAAATTAAGCAAATAGATTCATAGGGAGCCATAACCTAAATGCAACATCAATCACACATGTTGAAGTGTCAGCCAGACTAAGAAGAAAGAAATCAAACAGAAAGAACCCAAAAGTGTTGTGCTTACCTAATCATTAGTTCAACCTTTAAATAAATGTTATTTTCCAAGTATTTATATGAATTTTCCATGGTAGGCAACTTTATGAAGCCCTTATGCTTAGGCTCCTCTGTCCGTTAAAACCCCTGCGGCATGAGCCGCCCATCATCGACAATGGGGCTTTGACAAGACTGTCTTCACAGCCTGTCAGTGCCCCGGATCCGCTGGTCCAACCCTCCGTAGCTTTCAAATCAACGCAGCGAGGTACGTCTATGGGAACGCAACAGAGGCTTCAGCGGACACCAGTGAATCCCAGCAGACAGTGGACCCCAAGCCTTAATCGAACCCTTCTAATTTACATACTATGCTGCTATGATCCATAGATTTTTCTTTTAACATTATCTCATATACACTTTTACAAAAATCTTGTGTCCATTTTTAGTATTCATTTAATTGCATAATTGTTGTTGGAAAATGTTATTATTATGACTTGTTTACAAGTATCAAGCTGTTTTCTGGTTATAATTTCAGTTATTCTTGACAATTGAGTTTAATATACAGTGCTGCTGACTAAAAATGGAATGTCACCTCAAGGTTTTTATGAAATATTTTTTTTTTATCTCAGAAGAGTTTTAAAGAAAAGAAATGAACCCCAGATTACATGAAACAAAGAAAACACACTATGTAACATTGCAATGCAATGTTAGCTTTGGTTTGTCTTGAAAAGCTAATTAGATAGAAAAACAGAAGCTCTTTGTATGCAGACTGTCTCACTGTCTCCAGTTTTTAAACTAAGGCTGAAGTATATCTTTAAACTTATGACAAATGACAGAAAACGATAACATATTCTACTGTTTGTAATGTGAGGCCAATAGCTACAGGCTCTTGCTATTTAAATATGACCCTACATTCAGCACTGAATATAAAAGGAGAGAACCAAAGTCAAATAAAAGGTATGTAGGCCAAGCTTATTATCAGGTTCATTTTCCATGAATTCCATTATGGAGCTGCATCTTATCATTTTATAGCTCATTGTTGTAAATTGGTGCCTTTATTCCATGCTGCAATATTCTACACATATCTGCATAAATCAAAGAATTGTGTTATATTAAAATGTCATATTATATTTTAGGTTTCTTATTCATAAAAACAATAAAGATTTAATATCCTCTCTTTCATGCATTGAATGAAGCTGTTATACTAATATACATGAAAATAATGTATACATATTTATCTTGTTTATGGGCAATGGAAATATACCAGCAAGCATTCATTTTATTATATTAATGCAAATTCTATTTTGATTCGGGAGCAAAACTTCCAAAGGAAATATTAATAGTCACATAACTCAGCTGGGTTTCAATTGAGGTGTGATTTAAAAACATTAATATGCACTATAGTACAAATGAAGCATATGATTAATTACATTTATCTTCTCTTTAAACTGAGATCACATAGGAGATGCTTAATCCAATGCACACGACCAATTTGTATTTAATGTACAATATGTTTGTTTTACATGATGTATTTTATATCCTGCTGTAGCTAATTATAAATGTGCTTTGATTTTCTAATTCACTGGTTGCAAACATCAGAACTTTAATGATATCTTAAATCATAGCATCACAGGGGGTCTAACTGCTTGACACGGGTTTGTTGGACTCTTGGAAAAAAACAAAAAAAGGGAGACAAATTCTTAGAGGAAATCAGTCATAGGTAAAGATTTGTGTATATTACACATCCGTTGGATCCAGAATATTTGTTTTTGTTGGAGTATTTCATGGTATCTGAAATCAATGTATTGTTTATCCTTCGGTAGCTAATTATACACTTGCTTTAATTTTCTAATTCAGTGGCTTCAAACACCAGCATTTAATCAAAATCACAAAATCACTGCCTGAAAATATCTGAACTTTAATCATATCTTAAATCATAGCATTACGGGAGGTCTAACTGCTTGGCACAGGTTTATTGGACTCTTGGAAAAAAACAACAAAAGATAGACAAATGCTTAGAATAAAGCAGTCATGGGTGGAAATTAGTGGATATTACACCTCTGTTAGATCCAGGGTATTTATTTTAGTTCAGTATTACTTAGTATCTGAAATATGCAATTAATGTATTTTATATCCTTTGGTAGCTAATTGTATGTTTGCTTTAATTTTCTTATTCAGTTGCTTCAAATCATATAATTCAAATTATAGAATCGCTGGCTGTAAACATCAGAACTTAATAATAATCTAATATCTTAAATCATAGCATCACAGGAAGTTTAACTGCTTGACATGGGTTTATAGGACCCCAAAAGCCAGTGGGCATTTCTGCATCCTAAAAAAAAAGATTGTAGTGCAAATGGCAATAACAGGAATCGTTGGTTACTCGTTAAACATTTTAGTATAACTTACAGTTTTATTAACCCCCCACTCCAGCGGTAATTTGGAGTCAAAAATTGGTAACCCTGAGACATTCTTGAATTGCTTACCATCTCTAGTGGAGCACACACTGTCCTGTAGTGACAACATCCTAAACCCTTCTCTGATGTCAGTGATGATGCTGAGAAGGTAGGGAAGAACCCTATTAAGCTATATATGAATACAGAAATAGATGTCGCAGGTCCTCACATTTCATGTGTCATTGATGATGCTGGAAATTTGTACTAAACTATAACATAACTAGTTAGTTTCTCTTGTACTACATTTAGAAGTGAAAATTTTAAATTGTAAATATGAGCAAATAATTTAGAGACTGCTTTGCTACAGGGCTCATGGATTAAATGTTGTAATATCTTAAGCTCTACAAGGAAGGAAACAAGCATGGGAACAATTAATAGATTAATTGTGTTTTTCCCCTTATTAAATATGTTTGTATATTGAACGATCTGCCTCTGTTCTGACTTAAGACTTAGGACTATATCTTCTGATGGAGCCCATAAATGTGGGCAAAACGTGTTGAGAGTCACCTACTCGGTGGAATATGTAACCCGATTTATTGCCATTTAAAATGTTCATATTTTTTTTGTTGTGATTTGCTTTTTCAGTTTTTTCTTAATAAAATTATGTTTTTATGAGACCGTTGTTTTATTCCATTGTGCTGTTACGTCTAGCCACCTATGCATTGGTCAGGAGATTTCTGAGTATCTTCGCTATTGATATATTTTTTGGGATGTTGGCACAGATTATGCTATTCGTTATGCCCCTAAATTGACTATTAGAAGCATGGGAACATAATCACAGGTTGTAAAAGAATATAAATACCCTATTGATCAATACAGAAAATGTCCAACAAATCTCATATAAATTAAAAAAAACATGCATTGCAGACCTTTCCATGGAGAGCTTATAATCAAAAGGAATGTGGTGGAAAAAACTGGTAAGACAATTGTAAAGGATGCTGTGTATCAGGGGGTTGTTGATTCATCTAGGTTAGATTATATGCTTTTAGAGTGTACTCATATATGTTGATAGTAAAAGAAAAATTGTGTTTAGACAAAAAGAAGAGAATTCAAGTTCAATGTTAATGCGATTCAGTTTTATTATTGGCAGTTAGTGTAGAGTAAAACATAGAATGGCAGCAGTTAAGGAACTTTTGGTTATGGGTTATTGTTTCTGTAATAACATGAATTGACCAATCTTTTTAGTATTTTAACTAATTTGAACAAAGTTGTACTGTAGAAAGACTTATTTTAACCATGCCCATACGAAAATAGTTAGCCTACAGGGTCTGAATGCTATGGGTCATTGTACCCATTATCTTTAATAAGAAAAAAAGACTCTGCATTTAAATAAATGGTAAGATGTCTTTCATCTTAGCATCCTATTAAATGTAATGCTTTAACTTATGTTTAATGTTGAAGCTTTTCCCTTTTGTAAAGCCATGTGTGTTAACATTTCATTCATATGTGTAATGTTTAATTGTTTTCAACAGCATCAAATTCACATCATCTGCTAAAGAGCTGTGAAAATCCCAACCCCCCCCCCCCCCCCCCCCCCCCCCCAAAAAAAAAACCCCATGCATTTTTAAAATATTTGAAGGTTTTGTTTCTTACATAACAAGAAAATAATCAAATATATTTATGCTTTTGGTGTTTACAGAAACTACAGTACTGCGAATGTGTTACTACTGTACTTAGTTTTAATGTTTTTAATAATGAAAATATGGCATTAAGACTGCAATATGTTATATCATATGTACATGTAATTGGGACATTGTATTTATAAGAGTTCCTTAAATTAAAAGTAGTATTTGTATTCCAATAATTTTTATTGTTTTTGTTTTTAAAACAAATAGAAACAAACAATCAAATTACAAAGGTTCCTCAGCAAAGAAGTTTTTTGTATTAACACGGATGAATCATGTCAATCAAGTACAAGCTTAACATAGTCTCAATGTAACGGGTTTAAACTAAAACTGCGTAACATAATAAAAGAACAGTAAATAAAGTCATGTCACAACAAGAGACAGTCCCTTCGGAACTTCTGGGCCCCAGATACAAAAAGAATAGGAATAAGAAGATAAAGAAAAGGAGAGAAGCAAGCACAACAAGAGGAAGAAGTGGGAGGAATCCGGGGATAAAATTAGTATTTCAATTTGTTTTATTAGTTAGTAATAAAGTTTTCACTAAAGCAGACCTTAACTAGCAATTAGGATTTGTCTCATAGGGTAACGTTACAACACTGACTGTGTCTTATTTTTTTTAAAGGACAAGACTAATCTACTGCAGAGGCAGATGCAGTCACATGAAGAGTGCTAGTGCTTATGGAAGAACATAGATCTACAGTAACACCAAATGGAACCTTTCACATTTACAGCAGCCATTTTTCCTGAATGGATGGTAATACAAACCACACAGCTGGGGAATGTACACTCTAGTGCAAGTAGTATATAAATTTAATTCTATGCCTATTTTTAGAGTTTAGATTAGCTTTTGTAAAATGTAGTCAGATATATATGAAATATTAAACTCTTATATTTTACAGCTGAAAAGTGATGCTCTGACCACCTTTTCCATGGTTAGAAGCCAAATGTACTACACATGCAATAAATATTTTCTCCAATTCTCTAGCTGACTCTTGAACATGGTGTCATCACCAGAATAGTATGAGATGCAGGAAAGGGCAGTAGGAAAATTTTAGTATTGCTTGCAGTTTGACTTGATTTTGAACTTTATGCAGTATAGAATTTTATGCGCAAGCTACATATTTAAATGCTCCTTCCCTACATATACAAAATTCAGTTCTAAATCATCTGTATATCTCCTATTTGATGAATATATGAGAAACCATATTAACCTTAACTAAGTATGGAGGTCTTATTTGCATCGCACTTTAAATATATTGTTTAATCTAAGAGAAAGTTATCCTATTAACTTTTAAACTTACTGTATACATCCATTGTTGCGCAGCATATTTTTTGTATTAAAGCAATGGTCCAATTGGTTTGTCAATAATTGCTTTGTAAAGCAATCCATACATGTTAGGCATAATTTACCAAGAACTGAAAGCTGTGTTTTGGGGCAACACCCTCTTAAGTTGCTAATCATTGTTGTTAGAGTTATATATTGAGAGTTCCTAATTCTGGTTTTACAAACCAATATATGAATATTTTTTTCAAAACTTTTCATGAATTCCAAACATTCAATCATGATGGTAGAGAGTAAGGACTGACAAGTGACACTTTTTGCTATGAACACATACATGCTGCGAGTTTAATTGATTTAAGTCAAAGAATATTTTAACTAAGGGTTAAAACAAGGCACTTTGAAGGAATTTGCAATTCTTGCTTTGCACA
Organism: Ptychadena robeensis; assembly: GCA_036250615.1. Classification (NCBI taxonomy): domain Eukaryota; kingdom Metazoa; phylum Chordata; class Amphibia; order Anura; family Ptychadenidae; genus Ptychadena; species Ptychadena robeensis. The sequence goes on from CM070032.1 coordinate 185,243,096, forward strand.
AGGTCAGAGGATACACACTACATCTGCTTGAGGAAGAAAGGAAAGAGACCATGCTGAGTAGCTACAAGTTCAGTGACAGGTGCAATCTGTCACTCATCTAATCAGATGATGATAAATAATTAGTGGCATGGTCGAGGACATATGTAAAATGTAAAGTAGAAGATTTAATAAATGAAGTCTCAATGAAGAAAAATACCATTAATAATATTTTTTTTATTTTAGCTTTTAAGAAAATATTGTGACAGAGACAAAACAAAAATTACAGAGATAGAAAGATTTGGAACATTGAAACAATATGGTAAGTAGTGATGGCCCGAACTGTTCGCCGGAGAACTATCCGAGGCGAACATCGCATGTT
>CM070032.1:185251262-185262204 GCA_036250615.1 Ptychadena robeensis
AATGTTCGCCTGCCCATTGAAGTCTATGGGGTTCGCCGGGTTCGCGAACTTTTGCGAACTAATGGTAAGTTAGTCAGTGTTCTCTTTCAGACATGGACGATTTTTTTATTTTATTTAATGATTTCATGTTAATTGTAAAGCCCCTGAGCATGGTATCACTAACAAAATTACTGGTGATGTAAAGAATGCCTTTTTCAAATGTTCCCACAAACTTTTACTACATCTCCGGCAATGTTGGTGATTATATCATTTTCAGAGTCAGAGATAACAAATTCCACAGCAGGCCAAGGCTGATGATGCAAGTACAAAGTACAGTTGTGTTCTTATCTAATTGAATTACTTACAACAGTTACATTAATGAAATATGTTTCATTCCAAGGTTCATATTTAAATTCTTCTGAAATACATAATGCAATATTACCAGCATGATAGCCAGAAGCTATATTTGATACTCAGACAAGCTTGGTGAAAACTTAATGATTTTATAATGCCTTAGATTGAAATACACTAGGTACCTGGACCATTTAAATATTATATTTATGATTTCATCATGAACCTGTCTCTTCAGCAGTTGGCGCTGCCCCTTTGGCATGGCCTTTAGATCGGCCATTGATAGAATAAGGATATAAAACTGGTATGTATTAATCGTTTTTAACAGGATTGTGGTATAACAGTGATCTTCAGCATTGGGTATATCAAATACATTATGCAACATATCAAAATTGCTATGGTGTTCCATTATCAGGCACATGGACATAAATAACACAAAACTCAAATCCAAAAAACAGACAAAGGTAGCATCACTAAGCATACACAATTCACAATCACCATCATGTAATAATGATATAACATTTTCTTGTAAAAATGCCACCTCCATGTTGTGTAACTTTACTACTCTAACTCTACATCTTTATTCCTGTTCCTTTGTTTTATGGGAAAAAGGCAAAATCAGCTTTACTGAAATACTACTAATCCTTATGGAGGTCCTATCTATACAATAACATACAACTAATGATAAAAATACTTTTCTACAATTCTAATACAGTGGATCCTATCTAAATGTGTGAAACAGAATGAGTGGCTATGTTAGGTTTATGACATGCATGCAGACACAGACAATGCCACTGGGGGAGGAACATTCCAAAGTAAAGTACATTGGTGCCTTGACTTATTAGTCTAATTTATTCCATGATGGAGCACTTAACTGAAATCTTCGCTATTTAAATGAATTGAAATTACATTAATGTGGTCCAAGACCTCCATAACACTACATTTGTTATATTGTTACTGTTAAGCAAAATGCACTTATAAATAAGGAATGTTGTATAAAATTACAATACATCTCTTTTTTATGTTAAATGTACAGAATTTGCCTTATTCACTGATTATTGCCTGTTTCATACTTTCATTTGCAGGATTTTTTGTTAACAATCTGTGCAATGTGGTCTGTTTTATACTCCCTTTGTGATTCAGCGCTGCATGTTATCCAACTCATCATCAAGTGGAAATGTTTCTGAAAGTGTTCTTAACTTAAATTTTAGCTTGCAACTCAAAGCAAATCCCCATGGAAAAGACTGCTCATATCTCCCAAAAATTGTGAGTTGGGATACTTGTAGGGGAACTACTGCAGTGATTATATGTAACTAATTGTGAATATTAACACTTTATAGTTTAGGTTTCGTTTAGGCTTCCAACATAGAATAATTTGTCATTGTTTATAATTAGTGATGGCCGAACATCGGCCAGGTCTGTCCGCAAACGAGCGAATCGGACTTTTAAAGAAGTCTGCCTGTTCGTGGACAGGTTCAAATTCCCTGCCTCTAGGTGGGGAATTTGAATCGGAAAAACCTGGAACACATAGGTGCTGGTTAAGGGAGCCGGATGTGAGGTCACTGATGTCACTTCCTGTTCCCGAGCCGGTTTTTCACTAGGAGACCGGCTTCATGCCCGGTCTTCTAGTGAAAAGATTCTTCCTCCGGCCCAATTTCGCAGATTCTGATCCTGCCGGAGGAAGAAAAGAGATCTGCTTCTCGCCTCAATCCAATAGTGCACCTTTAGGATGTGGTGGAACAGAGATTCGCATGATGGATGTGCAGCCGACAAATCTGTAGCAACTGCGTGATGCTATCATCTCAATATGGACCAATTTCTCTGAGGAATTTTTCTAGTACCCTTGTTGAATCTATGCCACAAAGGATGAAAGCAGTTCTGTAGGCAAAAGGGGGTCCATCCAGGTACTAGCAAGGCCTAATAAAGTGGCCGGTGAGTGTACTTTATAAAATGGATTTATACTATATTTCATCTGCAGTAGATAAGTACATATGAAAACCCGAAAAAAGAGACTTGTCCTTCTGTATTGCTTTTTCAACTGTTTGTTGCATTTGAACTGCCAGTAAGTTGTATTTCACAGCAATGTCACAAGAGTTCAAATCGGGCAGCATTGAATATCCATGTACTTCTATTTAGATTGACTTTCATTCTGGACCTATTATATCAATTCTCTCTATTATAAAGAAAGAGAGAGAAAGAGAATAAAAGTATCTTCCCTACGTATAGATGCTGTGCTATGCTCAAAGCCATTTTAAACATTAAAGCCTGCCTTTCAATATACTAATGTATCCCAACTCCTCTACCCAGTTGCTCTGAGAACCCAGCTGTCTGATAGTTATACAATAATGGAACTGTGCCTTTCAAAGCTGAGTTATAATAGGAACCCCTATCTAAGCATAAGGTCAGGGCCACAAATTGAGTTTGAATGGTAGTTTCTTTCTATAAGCCATCTCTTTTCTTCTGAATTCCATTTTGTTGTAAAATCACATTTTAACAAGAATACTTGTTAAAATGAATTCTCAACAAATTAATTTGATTTACTAAGGCCAAAAGGAAGAATTAAAACTGAAATTATACTGGGACCAAACAAAGCATGAAAGGCATGAGAGATGGATGCAGTGTAACTCAGTAACGGCAACAGAAGATAGTGCTTGATGACAAACTAGAAAACAGTTGCTTATTTGATGTCTGTGAGTATTGTGATGAGTGCAGGATAAATGATGAACAATTACAAATATAAATATTATTATAGATATGTAGAAATATCAAAAGGTATTACATTATAGTAAATGTTGAAAAACAAAATAACTATTATATACCTCAGCAAGATCACTCGAAAAGTTTTTTCTCAGATTTAATATTTTAAACTCTCTAGTATTAAGACAAACAGCTTTAAAAAACTAAATGGCAATGATAGTATTCCCCATTTACAGCTTTTATTGGATTTTGGCATGCTCTCCACCAGTTTTTCACAATGCTGTTAGGTAACCTGCCTAAGAATAAACTGCTTTATCTGTAATGCCCAATGTTCCATCTCCCTGGGTTTATTAGAGCTTTCCAATAGGTAAAGGAGGAATTCAATCTACCAAACCCTGCTATTTCAGTATTTTTAATTGCACCACAGTGATGAGTGGAATAGGCAATATTCGAATTCGCAATATTTTGCGAATAATTCTACTAATATTCAATTTGATATTCGCAAATATTCAAGACATTAGTGAAATTCAAGTGTGGATATGCATTGTAAAAAAATATTTTATTTGCAATTACAATCGCATCACAATTACCTTCAAAATGAATGGTGACATGTGGTATTCAGTTTTGCATTGCGAATATCCGCGCCCATATTTGTGAATTTTGCAAATTTTGGAATAGCCAATATTTGTTGAATATATTTGCAATTTGAATATTTGAGCTCAACACTATTGCACCATGCTGTATAGGCTCAGATTCAGTCTATGACTGAATATACCATCTATTCCTTCTGAGGAAATGGTTCTTGCACAAACATGAAAGGATTATTGCCATCTCTGTATGCTATACTTCTGCTAAGGGTGCTACCTTTTACCATTTCTGATTCAGGGCAGATTCATGGGAAAGAGATATTGGTGAAGTCTCTATAGAAGTATTTTCCGCTGTTCTTGAGGCTCTTCCTGATTCATCTCTGTCCCAATCTGGCTTTATATCCCAACTTTTTGTTTGATATAGAGTCTACCACATTCCATTTTATTTAGGTTTGGAATGCGAGCAGATGATTGCTGTGTGTAAACTTAGTCTCTGTGATCTTTTTTAATTGTTATGACACTATCTTAAGTTAACCAGTGACTAGACAGATATTACTGCCCATTACTGGGCAGAGCATTTAATGTATGAGTTCTGTGCAAGCTCATTAATTGTATATTTGGTTATCTGGATGCCAATAGCATGGATCCACATAAGCAGGCAGCCCTGCCCAGTGCTCTTTTTGCTTCATGTAAATTTATTGCAAATTTAGTAGGATAGGTTGTGTCCTATTCTTCGAGTATTTACACAGAGAATGTGTAGGGGGAAGAGAAAGAGCAAAAAACATTTAATCGTTTCAGCTCCTGGGAACAAAGGGAGCGTTGTTGTTTTTCTATTTGGATTCTCCTTATTGGAAATGTGTGGTGCGAACAGGTTTTTTAGTTATCGGCATCGGCTGCAGATTCAGTCTGAGTACCAACTGTGGGTATAGGACTGTTTATAACAGGTTTGCCTTGGGGGGTCACTCTCACTTGCCTTTGGGTGACCAAAAGGATGCACTTTTAGCAATATTCGTCCAACTTCAGTGAACTATAGTCAAATCTTGAGAGTATAGGTATTTTTTTGTCCCAGCAAAAAAAAGGAGGCTCATGCAAGGTGCCCAATAAAGTTAGGTCTAGTGATGAGCTACTAGGCAATATTCGAATTCACGTAATTTCACGAATATCCGCCATAATATTTGATTCCATATTCGTAATCTCGAATATCCGCACTTGTGGACATGAATTGCGATCTGAAAATCGCACTTGCGATCACATATGCGCAATGCATGCAAGTCAATGGAGCTCGGATATTCGACTGGGAGAATATCTGTCATTTCCGTTTCAAAAAATCGCATCGCGATTATATAATCGCGATCCATAGTAATTAATGGGATCGCAAAATCGCAATAAATCGAATGAAAATCGCGAAAAATTGCGATCGCGTCGGATATCCGATTGTATATTCGCGAAATGGCGAAATAGCAATATTCGAGCTAAATATTCGAAAATCTAATATTTGAGCTCAACACTAGTTAGGTCCAATTTATTTGTAGGTTATAAAGCATATGTAGGCATCGACACATTTGTGGCAAATAAAGCCAGGATTTAGGATGAATATTATTAAGGTACAGATATTCTCAGCTGCCTCTGGGCTTTGTTTAGCGGGGAGACGTCTTATCTTTTTCCCAAAAGAAAAAAACAGCTCAGTGTTGCTTAAAGGGTTGTGATCATGCCTCTCCATGTCAGGATTTCAAGACAAACTGTTGATTTTGGTGATCCTCCATTTAGAAATTAGTTTCCTTGGCTATGTGGCATGAAGAAAGTGGTCTTAGCAGAATGAATTTTTTTTTCCTAAAATACATCTTGGTATTGGGATGTAACTCATTAGAGAAGATTGTCTAAAGCTAATCTCAGCCTGACCCTTCTTTCCTTTAAGGGCTTTTTTTGGTTTTGCATAACTTTAAACCTTTGACCCTCTGCAAGTTCCTGTTGCTTGACTTTGTTCTAGAGTACTAGGGTACTATTTACACAGGTGATTGCTAACTGCTCGGTAATGATGACCGAACTTCGGCCAGGTCCGTCCATTAACGGGCGGATCAGACTTTTAAGGAAGTCTGCCGGAAAACGGTGACGTCACATCCGGTAATTGGAATGCATAGTTCCTGGTTGCGATAGCCGGATGTGACTCCTTTGACGTCACTTCCTGTTCTTGAGCCAGTTTTTACTAGGAGAACGCCTTCATGCCCGGTCTTCTAGTGCAAAGGATTCTTCCTCTGGCGGGATCTCACTGCTCCTTCCTCCAGAGGAAGAATAGAGAGCTCCTTCTCGCCGGCTAGAAGGAGGACGAACATCCATGTTCGCAGCTGAACTGTTCCCCTTGCGGGCAGTTCGGCCATCATTACTGCTCAGTAAACAACCAATTAATACAACCGACCAGTGAAGGCGACATGAGGAGGCCATTGGTCGGTTTTTGGCCTTTCACCTGAATTGTCACAGGTTTGGTATCTAAATGACCCCCAAGGACCCTCAGAGGCAGAAGCGCCCAGTAGTTTCTCAGGCTGCTGCAGACTGACAGCAGCTTGGGCCATTTAAATGCAGCCTTAGTGTGTATACTTTTGTCAGTAAAGCCAGAATTTAGCTTTTTTTTTCTTACTCAAAACCATCATTTTTGCCTGCTTGGGCTGGCCAATATTTCTTTTCCAACTCCCAATTACCTTTGAGATATTTCTAACAATGTTTTCCCATCCAACTGAACACATTGTAAGAAAAGAGTGTTGATTACAGTGCTTTTTAAAATACTTTTCCTAAACAAATGGGATTTGATTGAAGTGATCAAATAATCAGTGCTTCATAAAGCAGAATGACATTTTTGTGTAGGATTTTAACAGACACTGCCATGGAATAGTTATCATTCTTTGTGTGTGTGTGCATTATGTTTTCCTCCAACATGCTTATTTTAATATTTATTCATATACCCTAATTTTTTTCTGCTTTCCTGGTAAATTGATTCCATCCTTTCCTGCCCTAGGAACCTAAGCATTCCAGCCTCCCTTTTAATTGTTCTTTCACAAAAGTTTTAATATTTTGTAAAAAACAAAGTACACAAGGATAAACAATAGTTGGAAAAACGTGATGAAGGGAAAATAGAGCAATATCCAGAACCCAAAAGCAAATAACAAACAATAAAAACAGGCTATAAAAATAGTCTTTTGGAGATATAATATTCCATATGTTTGAAAATTAAAAAAAAAAAAGTATGAAAAAAGAAGAATGATGGGGATCAGGAGGTCTGGATTCAGGGCCAATCCATTGCCTTTTGACAGTTAATCCAGGGAGATTATGTTTTCAGGAATTTATTGTAAAAAGGCTTTAGGAATGAAGGTAAGCTTTTCATTAACTAAAATTCAGATGTTTAACCTCTGAGATTCAGATCATTTGCTTTCAGGATCTTAAGGAATGAATCAGTTGTGAACGGTGTTCCAAAACAATTTTTTTTTAAATTATGTTTTTTAGGCCAAACGGAAAATCGAGCCATGAATGCCTAGCTTAAGTTACAGGTTGTATACCCTAATCTAAGCCTGGAAACTTTTGGGTATTCCCACCAACTATGGAAGATAGTCCTTCTAGAGTGGCACCTACTAAAGCAAACAGGGGAGGCAGAAGGTACAAAGCTTGCTATCCTAACAGGGGTAAGATAACAATGCAAAAGGACCATGCTTTTTGTTAGAGCTTTTAGGACCCTTGCACACTTTTTAAAGGTATGCTTTTTATGTTAAATATGTTAATGCATCATGACACATCTGTGTTTGAGTTTTTGAACAGAACATCAAAAATTCATGCAGCAGGGTGCTAACGCTAAGTTTTTGAAAAAAAAGAAGCATGCAGTGGTAATTCCAAATTATCCATATATTTAACCTGTCAGGTATTCAATCTTGTGAACTTTATGTGCTGCCATAAGGATATATAGAATCAATTTTGCAACTGATCAAGGTAACTTTTCAGTTGAAACTTCCAAAAGCTATACCAAAGGATTCATTAGCAGATCCTGGAAAATGATTCTTTTAATAAGAGAACATGGAAATTTCCAAAATGGTGCTAATTAATTATTGGTGCTAATATTGGACGTGTCCAAAAGAGAGATATCCACATTTCTAGCAGAAGACTGTGGTATGAGGATACATTTTTTGGAGAAGCTCTAGTGTATAATATCAATGTTTGAATATGAAATAAATTCTCTTCTAACGGGTGCATTTGTGACTCTGGTGGGCTTAAGACCTTAAATGTTGCCATATATTCTTTACAAAAAATTTACTCTTTTGCATATACCCATGTTTGATGAAGGTATCATACTGAAGCTCCACCAGCTGTTGATAAAAATGTGACAGAGGCCCTCCTAAAGGATAGAATTTAGGAACGTATAAATGGCAAGCGCCATTGTTCTTATATGCTCTAAAAGGAGCAGATATTTTGCATATTGATCCATTGATAAATGTAACATGGCTTATTTGAATGCTGAATGGGCCTATCAGTGATGAAAGGCAAATAAGATATAAAACACTTTTTGTAAAAATATATAATATTACATAACCACATGTAAAATTACTGTGTTCAGTACATTAAATATGTCCTGTTTCTTTTGTTCATTATTTTGTTTAAAGATTGGCTTCTGTTTGAAATTTTATAAACTTTAATAAAATATATTGAAATAAAAAAAAGTCTAAGATTTAAGAACATACTGTAATAATGTTCAGGATTATTAAGCAATTTAGGTACATGTATGCACAACGGTTTATTACTCATACATATGACAGAGGAGAATAAATTTAAAAGCTTAAATGTTAGCCAATGAATAAAGAATTATAGGACTTAAACCTTTGTCTTTAATAAATGTTACAGTCACTTCATTTGTATGACTCTGTGTGAAGGTCTCATTTCATTTATCATTTTTACTTCTTTCAACTTAGAAAGTAACTAATCACTTTTTAATGAGCATAGAAAAGGGCAATTTAAAAAATGAAAAGTAATTGTTAGCTACTGTAGCATAAAGAATGTTTTTGATCGACTTAAACATTATATAAATGGATGAAGAACACCAAAACTGTGTGCCTAAAAGGTTGAAAGTGTTATTACACTATATATGTGTTATTGTAAATGTATATATACCATATTACATTTGGAGGAGGACTTGTCTTTACCTTACGATTTAGATCTTTATTAGTTTAAGAAGGTAACAGAAGCAGTACATTTATCAAAATCAGTACAATACAAGTCAATATCAGGCTGCATAAAAACAATTCAAACAAGCAAGGTGCCCTTCCAAGAGAATAGTACCCTAGTAGGCCAGAATTCAATCCACAGCCAAATTCAAACTTGGAGCCTACCTCAAACAAATAACAGAGGGCACCAAAATAATAATAAAGAAAACCCCCAGTAACAGATTAAAAAGGGAGGGGGGACTTTGAGTAAAACACATGATAACAAATACACAAAGACACATTTACTGGTGACAGGACTCAGAGTCAAAAGGAGATTGAGTTGTCAAAACGCAGGTGCAAGGTGGACTGGACAGGGAAGTGGGGATTGCCTAGGATCTTACATGTAAAATAGTGTACAATTGAAAGAGGGCGGAAGGAAGTGAGATACCCATGGTGACTATACCCATATCAATGCATCTATCATGTGGGCTTTAACCTTCCGGGAAGTGCAGAGAGGGGGAGAGGATTTAGGTGTTATATATTAATCAAGTAATCAACCTAATTAAAAATCTGGTGAAAACAGAATATCAGAACATATACCTTCTACCAACAAACACAGTGGTTGAGGGGTGATCATTTAGGTTTGTTTTGCATCCAAAGAATCTGAGGATCTTTCAGTCACTGAATCTGCCTCCTTTGTAACACAAACTATTCAACATTTTAGGTACAAACAGAAAAGTATACAAAAAATTTAACACCCACAATTGGGACTTTGCATGGCTATCTGGGTATACACTAAACCTAATTATGTCTGAGACAAATGACCATATAAGCAGATGCCCAAACAGAGTCCTCATCAGAGGTATGGCATATAGAGAGATTTGAGAGGATCTTTGAAGGTCCTAAGATGAGTAAGGTGTTTCAAGATAGATACGCTGATATGATACAAAAGGTGTATGATAGCACAAGTCCAAGCAGGAGGTAGAAGTCTGCATATGTACACAGCAAACAGCAAATGGGAGAGCTGGGAGCTGTCAATAATCTGGTTTCAGCAAGGGTGTTAGGTTATTTAGTGGGCATAACTCCCCTTGTCAAAGTTAAAGGATTTGTCTTAACCCATTGACTTTCACTTTTGCTGGAAATGGCTGGGTTGATCAAAAGTAATAAAACTGTGTTATTCAAAGAATACCCACAAAACTACTGTCAGTGCTAGAAAAAATCTGCATGATTGATTTATGTTTGTTTTAATTTTACCCATGGGTCCAATGTAATTGTATCTGATAGTAATAAAAATTAAAAAATTATGCATCCATATATTTAAAAATGTATTTTACAATATCACATCAAAGCTTAGAACATTGGTATGTGTTGACCTTTTCTGATTATAATATTTTTTTGTACACCTTTCCTTAAAAGCATTGCTGGAAGGATAAATCTGTACAATATATATATATGATTCACAAGCACATGGATTAAAAATGTTATATTTGCTCATTCAGTTTAACTGAGCTTCATGTAAGCCCTGCTCTGCTTGATTAATGTAAAAAATAATGCACAGACAGTTCTCATTAAAGCACCGCTCATGATTTTATGATTGTCATGGTGGAATGGTTTTTGCACAACACATGTTCAGAAGCATCCAATTGGAACACAAATGTCATGTTGATTTTCAACTTAGTTTTGATTTTGTTTGTCACTGCCATTTACATAAACAATATCAGGAAAAAACAAGATCCTAGCTGAATTATTCAAGCACTTTTCCAATTAAACTGCCTTTCCCTCAGTCACACAGTCCTGATGGTGGGTAAAAAGCTTCTGTAAACAAAAAACCTCTTTCATCTGTAAAATATGAAGAATTAGTCCATATATCCATGTATCTATGCTATCAATCCATCCACCCGTAGCACCTATAATATTTCACAATTATTTACATCTAATTAAAAAAACAACCCTAAAGTGGATATAAGCTCTTGTTAAGCAAAATAAAATAATTATAGCAGCTGCGTTTTGTTCAAATATTTCAGAGTTACATTTCTGTATTTTTTTTATTCTATTCTTTTAGGTTAGATTATTTTATCATGGAATTTAAAGCAAACCAAGTGAAAAAAACAAACAAAAAAAAGAAAACATTTAATATCACAAAGGTAGAGAAGC
>CM070032.1:185272298-185290870 GCA_036250615.1 Ptychadena robeensis
GAACTTTTGCGGAAGTTCGCGTTCGCGAACATCAAATTCCGGGTTCGCGCCATCACTAATCATGAGGTGCCCCATATAAGGGCGATTAATGGCAATAACTGTGTATTAGAAATAAATACAGAGCTTGATTACGTATTTCCCCAGCTGTCACTGCTCTAAAAGATATCAGACTTTTTCCTTGCTGCTGCTGAAGAAAAGAGGAGGGGAGATGAGGCACATTTACAAATGATTTTTTTTTTACCAACCCTTCCTTATTATCTGGACTACTATTAGGGGCACAAAAAAGTTAAAGTTAAAAAAAAAGTCCTCTCTAACCTCCCTAGCGCACTGCCTGTACCGCACCGTTTTTAACAGTGTGGTACAGGGAATGGCAGCAGTGTACAAGGTACACTGCCTGCCATTTCCTCCCTCACCCCTCCCCTCTCCATACAGCCAGTGTCATTCATGACACTGGCAGGGAGGTCTGGAGAGCAGAAGCCCCTCCATTAACATGGAGGTCTATGGCACGGAAATGATGCGGCTGGATGCAGCATCGCCGTAGCTTTCCGGGGATATGCAGCTTTCATGGGAGCCCAGCTCATCCAGAGTTTGTTCTTCACACAAACTCTGGACGAGATGGGCTCGTCATGAACACTAAGAAGGTTAATGTAAAATTTCATCAAATCGGAAAGCCCTTATATTATAATATGTTTACTGAATCACAAGACTAATACATAATACAATAATAAATAAATTATAAAATTGTCAATAGTATTAAAACAATTGTTTTGAGGAAAATGTTAGTAAATAAGTCCTTCCTTCTTTTCCTAAGAGACAAATCTGGAAGAAAGGGGTCTTGCCTGGAGTTCTACTTTAAAGACTGAATAAAATCTAAGCAATTAAGCAATGACTATGCTGTCCAACTCTAACCTTAGCAACTATGGAACAAATATGGAGTACAACACAGCTACCATGTTTAAATGCTGCAAAATAACACTATATTGGGTTGTTAATAATGTGTCTGTTGACTGCACATCTATTGGATGTCAAACCTAACACGTCAGTTTATGTCCTATGAATTTTGTATGTGCTTAGGTCTATATTCTGCAAATAAAGCTGTTCTTTATGGGAGCATGTATGTCTCTGCAGCAATTCAAAATACTTTGTGGTTAGTAGTGATGGCCGAATATTGGCATTGTCCATTCACGAACTTTCAGACTTTTAGAAAGGGAACTTCAATTTCCCCCCCTGTTTGTGGTAATTTGATTCGGGTGAAACCAGAAGTGACAGGTATATGAAACGCACAGTTCTGTATTCCATATACCGGAAGTGACGTCACTAAAAAAAATTCTGCCGGATCTTTCCGCGTCAGATCTGGCTGACTTATTGTCAAACACACATACTGTTTGCCGGCAAGAAGAAAAGCAAACATACAACGTTCACCACGAACTGTCTGCCTTGTGGACAGTTCGGCCATTTCTAGTGGTCTGAAAGTTCTCAATGAAAACTCAAATAAAGGCTGAGTGTTCCTAGTTGTGACTAAGCAGGACTCATATCAGATTGTTGTATTCATAAATAAGAGTAGCCCCTTGCCTGTGACTTAATACAACACTCCTAATCTTTTTCAAACCAGGAATCATTCATTGAAAGTCTTAATGGTCTACTGCCTTCCAAAAAAATTTCTGAGATACCAAAATTCTGACATATACTCAATCTTCTGTCCACACAACACAATTTTATTGCCTACCACCTGGCAGCAAATGAAAAACCAATTTAGATTGTCATAAAACTAAAACTAATTAAAATTAGTCAATTGTTGACTTCTCTTCCAATACTATTTAATGAGATAAACTGGAAACAATATATTTTGCCCAACCAGTTACGTAATTAATAGGGGTTTACGCCATCATCCCATGAATTCTGAACAAAATTGCAAGGTGTGTGCACCCAAATTATCGGTCTCCTTTCTCTCCCGGAGCACCAATAATTGTAAGAGGGACTATAACTGGCAACAAATATACGTCATAAGTATAAATGAGGTAAAAGAAAACAACAGTTTATTCAAGCATATGTAAAAATATATATAATGCAAACACAAAAAGCAGCAGTAGATACGTGACAGTTGATCCTATTCTGAGACTTGACGCGAGACTCGACGTGTGATTCTGAGACTCGAATATTAAATGAGAATTGAGAAATCCACTGACATTTTTATTATTATTAACTTTTATTTATATAGCACCAACATAATACACAGCGTTGAGAGTTAAGAGTTGAGATGCAACACAAGATAACACACAGGTACAGGTAATGACAATGGAGTTGAGGACCCTGCTCAATTGGGGCTACAATCTTATAAGTTGGAGAACACGGTATATAATAGGTGGGGGGATGGGACTGGCATGGTGGTGGTTATGGGTGACAGAAGATGGGTAGGTTAGACTGAAGAGGTGGGTTTTCAGGGCTTTTTTGAAAGTGTTGAAAGTAGGAGCAAGTCTAATGGGGTGAGGGAAAAAGTTCCAGAGAGAAGAAGCAACCCTGGAGAAGTCTTAAAGCCTTGAATGTAATGATGTTATGAGTAAAAGTGGGTTTGCACGTGTAGATTTTTTCGTTAGATCAAAGAAGAACAAGCGATTTTTTTGGTTGATTGAGCAAAAATCTAGAATGTCCAATTTGTTTGATGGATAAATTTTGTTCGACCTCGAACAAAAAATAGTTCGAAAGGTCATTGAACATGTTGAACAATGACAGATTTTTATCTGTCATTGTAATTTTGAATGTATTTTCATTCGATATCGGGATGGACGATCAAAAAATCAAATGTTACACTTGATAAATGAACGAATGATCTTTGACAACGACATTGAACAAAAAATCAATTTGCAGTTGATAGAAGAAAAAATCTACACGTGTTAACCCACCTTAAGGGTTGTCGTAGGTCATTGGTGTTGTGGAGGGGGCGGTTTGAAATTGGTGAAATATTTTCAGAAAAAATATAACAGGTTTTCAATTATTACAGGAGCTAACATGACCTATATCGACAAGCATGCTCACAGACATTTCAGATTGGCCCATTTGATTGGATCTGACATAAATTGAAAAATCAACCAGTGTTTATGGAGTCGTAGATTGACAGCTCTACACAATGTAGTTAGAGCAACCAATAAGAAGAGAAAGTCATGCCAGGTAATTATTAGTGATGGCCGAACCTCGGGCATGTTCGTCCGCGGACGGGCGGAGCGGACTTTTAAAAAAGTCCGCCGTCCGCCCGTTCGCGGACAGATTCAAATTCCCCGCTGCTAGGCGGGGAATTAGAATCTGAAAACCCGGATGTGACGTCAGTGACGTCACATCCGGCACCTGGAACGCATAGTTCCTGGTGTGCTTACCGGATGTGACATCACTGACGTCACATCCGGGTGTGCGAGCCGGCTTTCCACTGAAAGACCAGGTTCTCTACCCGGTCTTCAGTGGAAACATTCTTCCTGCGGCGGGATCTCGCCGCGTATGATCCCACCGGAGGAAGAATAGAGGGATCCTTCACGCCGGCGGACAGGGCGGGTCGAACACCCGTACTGTCCGCCGGCGGGAAGGAGGGCGAACATGCTTGTTCGCGGCCGAACTGTCCGCCTTGCGGGCAGTTCGGCCGTCACTAGTAATTATAGTCAGCTTTTTTGTGGCATGCTTTGTAATTGGAAATAAACAAAAAATAAACAATAAACTTCACCTATATATCAGAATCACGCAAAAATAATAATAAATAAAAAGTTGTCCAATAGCAGCAGCTAAAAAAATAACATTTTAAACAAACTAACAGCTCTATTTATTCATAAATTACAAAAAAATATACAACAGTCAAAACTTAAAAAATAAGTATACAAGTGGGAGTTTTTTTTTTGTTAGACTATTGCTGTAATTAATAGCATACAAACTCTTTGTTACAATAAGGTTTAGGACAATATAATTAGGGCTTTTACTTACTACCAAACACTGCAGATCGTCTACTGAGGAAAAAAAAGAGTGGGTTTGTGTTACATGCATTGTTTATTTAATTGCTGTTTCATTGTCATGGTTTTTGTGGCGTTACTATTAGAATAATTGCTAAGTACATAAGAATTTAATTTACGTCCATTAGTTTAAAAAGCTTAAGGGAAAATTAAAGTTTGGTATTGTTTTAAAAAAATAAATCATGAACCCTTAACTTATAGTACTTACGGCACATTTTCCTATCCATGGGATAGACAAAGCCCCCAAGAGGGACTAACAATGTCAGATACTCTCAAATCATTGCAACTCCTTTACTATCATTTATTGCAATAGAGATATAGATCTGTTACATCAATATCAATGTGTACTCTCAAACAATAACAATTTGCTTGTAGAGAGCTGGAAAAGTCTCTGCTACAGGACAATGAATTACATATCATAATATATTAAATGGAAGAATAAAGTTAAAAAAAAACGTACCTGTAATGAGTACATTCAGAATGTTCCTCACAGCCCCTCCTCTCCCTCTCTCAGAGAGGCAGAAAAGCTGACATCATCGAGAGAAGTGACAGACAGTAAAATACCTGAGCATGCTCTGTAATTAAAACTACACCAATGATTTCTCCATTGAAAACAATTATATGGTGCCCCCAGTGGCCAATCTAAACATTACACTGAATTAACCCCCAGAAGTTTGGCAGATAAATATGGAATCTCTCATATGATTTCAGGGAACAGCTTATATTTATAGTATAAGTATATATTTTTTTAGGATTGTGGAGCACTATGTCACCATCACACAAGCTCTGAAGAGAGTCAAACTTGAATTTTATATATATAATTTTAGATTTTGAGTACACATCCACTTTAACTTATTATATGATTCAGGGCTCATGTATAAGTTTAAAATTCCAAAGAGTATTCCAACCAATTTTGTTTCTTTGAACTAAAGCTGGGTATAGATGGCTTGATTCCCGTGCAATCGATTGCCCAAAGTGTACATCAATTGTCTTTCGATGGGGACCTGGTACACCCGTGTTGTGAGAAAACCTCTCACAACATAAGCTGAAAGCTGCATAGAGGAGAGAGGCAGCTTGCAGCCAGGATGTCCCCCCTCCCTGCTCCCACTGCCAGGACCTGATCACAATCTGACTCACTGTCCTCCTCAGAAGTAATGGACATCGAACAAGGTTTTCCAACATGTTGGAACCTGTTCAATCGAGTTTCTTTGAGCAGCATACATGGGTAGATTTCCTAATAGATTGGAGCACAATCAAGCTCTGTGAGAGTGCATGGTGCTCGACTGTACTCAAATATTTTTAGAAACCTACCCATGTATGCCCAGCTTTCTTTCCAAATTATACAGTTGCCAGTAGAACAAAAGACAAGAGATCTTGAAAAAGTATTTACTGTGGGAGGAATGCCTCAACAACAACAACAGTAGTAACAACATAGACAATCTAACTTTCCCTACACTTTGTCTAAAAAAAAGCTTAGTTTTAGGTTATTCTTTATGTCTGATCTGTGTCACTGTGGTCTCAAATAAAATTATACTTTCAGACTGCTTTGAAGGTAAACAATGTAGACAGAGATGAGACTGAAATGAGTTTTTTTGTTTGTTCTATATTTCTATTGTTTATAAGCAAAACTGTGTCCCTGAAAGATAACAGAGCATCGCACCAAAAATGTGAGATTTAGCCATAGCGGGAAGCACAAAGCTTGCTTTTTTGACACCGGACTATTGCCCCGTATATAACTATAAAGCAACTCACAGACATAGTATGAGGCATTGTTTCAAAGCACCATATCGATACCACACTGAGTAAACTAAAGGCCCCCATACACCTTACAATCTTACCATACAATTTCTATACTATCAAATTTTCTTACAATATGAGGACCTTTCTAACCCTTCCAATCACTATGTATTCCATCAGGGAGGCCGCTATACTACATTATTGTTGGTAGATCTAAAGGCAATTGTATGGAGTGATCTAAAGGTTGGGTGGGGGGCTTAAGACATTCTTCATTGGTACAGTAGATCTTAAAAGGATTAGGCCTATTTTTTAAACGAAGAGCTATGGGTTAACCAAAATGTACACATATTATTCAGCAATACTTTTTATTTATTTTTATGTACATTTATGGTTTTAATTTAAAATGATTTAGTCAATGTTATGTAGTGTATGAAAAAATATTAAAGACCCCTCTTTTATACTGTTTTCTTAACATACTGTTCTCCCCCTTGTTGTCACAGTCTGGGTCTGCTAAATTAGTTCAGTCATTATGAGGTGATGCAAAGGCCTGGCATCCCTTTACATTGGTCTGTTTTTTTTGTAATTAAGCAACTGATCAGCAGATTGCACAAGTAAGATGAGTGCTACTTAGACTGCATAGGGCATACCGTTCCTATCTTACTCAGAAAGAATTCTTCTTTCCTGTGAGGCTCGTCTTGGTGCATTTACGCTTGTGAGTAGCATCTGGAATGTCTCTCTGAAGCACCCAACAGTAGTCTGCCATCATTGTAATGCTGTATTTTCCCTGGTATCTCCTTTCCATCTCTTAAATATCTTGGTGGAATTGTTCCCCTGGTTCCTCATTCACAGTTTCCCAATTTTCAGGAAAGTAGTCAAGGTAGGACTGGAGGAAATGCACTTTTAAACTCATCAGTCAACCTAAAGCTCGAAATGCTTTCAGCATTCTTTTTGTAGTGAAGATCTTTGCTATTGCCTAAAAATTTCTGTACAACTTCTTTAAATGCAGTCCATTCTTCTTTTTGAGGATCCATCATGGTATTGACAAACTCTTTATCAACTATTAGTATCAACAATCACATTTTGATCAACTATCACATTCTGATCAACTATTACATTCTGTACAATTCTAATGGCCAGTGATTGTGATTAGAGATGGTCAAATTTGTTTGACTAGCTGAATTTGTGAGCTGATTGCAAAGCCTCTGAAAATTGTATCATCACCAAAATTGCTGGAGATGTAGAGAAGGGTTGTGGGAATAGTTGAAAAAAAAAGAGTTTTGCTCTAGCATATGTAGTTCTTGCATAAATAAAGTTCAAATGAAAGTTGAAATTGCGATTTTCGAAATTTTGACTTGAATTTGAACTTCATTTATGCAAAAACTATTTGTGTTAGAGCCATAATTATTTTATGTAGTATACCCCCAACCCTTCCCTACATCTCCAGCAAATTTGGCAATGATACCCTGTTCAGAAGCTTTGCAATTAACTCGAAATAGTTGAAATGGTCTATTTTTGAAAAAAAAATTCGACCATCTCTAATTGTGATGGGTGGTTCCATGAGCCTGTTGTACTAGTACTAACAACATTATCACAGTTATTTAGATTTTAAACTTTCGACTTGAAAATTCTTCTTTGCTATTGCTGATAAAAAAAAACTGGCTGATAATATTGCTATTATAGCCTGGTATGATTTTCTTTGTAGATAAAAAGTAAAACTGCAGAAGACACGTCTTACTATTCGAAATACTTGAAATATATAGGCAGTAATTATTCGGAGTGGATTATCCCAAAGATAAGTAAACTGTCACATTGCTTTGTAATGAAATTATGCCAAACACAGAAAATACAATGTGTTGTATTCATTATAATTTCATACACTGAATACATATAATGCATCTTTAATAACCTGGGATATTCAATACATGGAAAACTATATGCTCTATATACTGTTTTCATATGAGGTATAAAGAAATCAGCAGCCTATATGAAGGGGACTTTAGAAGACAGTTTTTTACTACATTTTCTCAGTTTCTGCTAGTAGAAGCCTGTGAAAACAAACATATCTACATTTATAAATAAATAATAGAATTCCACAGTTTACCTGAGGGACTTAAATGGCAAGTTCATCTAAATCATGCAATAGCAAAAGTGGTAGCCTAATGAATACAAAGTGTTAAAAAAGTGACAACATTTCTCCCTTGATAGACATTTTTAGGGGAATATGTCAGAAGAACAATAAAAAGATAAAATGATTTCTATGTCCAAACAAAAAAATACATGTGCACAACCTCTCGAAAAATGTACAATATAAAAGTCCAAATATATCTTTTTATTTACAAAGTTTATTTTTCTTTTATATTGTAGCATCACTCTTGGTTTCCTGTACAATTACATGCAATGATCATCCCCATAGAAAATGATAAGAAAATCATACAAAACGGAATGCTTTGTATGTATTTTATTGTCTGAAGCTGACCATAGATCCATAAACGATTTTGCGGTCCTTCAATCAGTGTGCATGTTCGCGGCAATCGATTGGCCACAAATCGCCCATGGATAGCAGCTGCCCACATGGAGCAACCTAACCATGTGGCCCAAAATCACGGTCACCAGAAAATGGATATGACTGTTTTTCTCTGGCCAATCACTTGGATGGGGACCAGGGTTCCGATTCTGGTCTGTTTGAGGATCGCGCAAGTCTGTCACCCCCGCCCCCCCCCCCCCCCCCCCCCCAAAACAAAAAGAGTAGCAAAACAAAGCCTGTGAGTCAATTGAGGTTAATTGTGCACAGGAGTAAGATTATCCTTCATGACTTCCTAAATGCTGTCAGATTTAGTATCATTAAATGATAATTGTTCATAATTAACATATTACAGTAGTCTTTAATAATGATTATGGGATTTAAATAATATAACTATATATAATTTGAAGTAAGAGTAACACAGATTCAGCTCTTGTACCTTTACTGAAGTTCCCTTAGTGGTGTTCATCCTTCATCCAGTCTAGTTTGAGTTTTTCTTGTTTTTGAACAGTATAAGCTCAAGTATAAGCTGGATTTTTTAGCACCCAAAATGTGCCTACAAAATGAAATAAAGATTACTCTTGAGTCAATAGATAAAAATTCCTAAATTTGCAAGTTAAATTTGTGAGTTGATGGCAAAGCCCCTGAAAATCTTATCATCAAAATTAATGGAGATGTAGGCAATGGTTGTAGGAACATTTAAACATTGATTGCTTCAATGCATGTAGTTTTGCATAAATTAGGTTCCATCTCTTTAATGTCTTGGTGGAATCGTTCCCCTCATTCCTCACTCACAGCTCCCAAATTTTCAGGAAAGTATTCAAGGTGGGACTGGAGGTTCCATCTCTTTAATGTCTTGGTGGAATCGTGCACCTTGTTCTTCACTCACAGCTCCAAATTTTCAGGAAAGTAGTCAAGGTGGGACTGCAGGCACATTCAAACTGATCAGGCAACCTCAAGCTTGAAATGCTTTCAGCATTCGTCCGACTATTGTAGTGATGATCTT
Source organism: Ptychadena robeensis (assembly GCA_036250615.1). NCBI lineage: Eukaryota > Metazoa > Chordata > Amphibia > Anura > Ptychadenidae > Ptychadena > Ptychadena robeensis. The sequence continues at coordinate 185,281,549 of CM070032.1, forward strand.
TGTTATTGCCTTAAAATTTTGACTACTTAAAATGCAATCCACCCTTCTTTTTGAGGATCCATCATTGTATTGACAAACTATTGATTACCTATAAGCCTTCTAATGTTTGGTATGATGAACACACCTACCTTAAATTTTGCCTCTGACAGCCCTGAAAACTTAGTGACTTGGTATTTGAAGCATTTGCCATGTTTTGGAAGTGATTTTAGGAATTGCTTCATCAATCACAATTTTATGTGGATAGGTGGTAGAAGAACTTTATGGGAAGGTACCAAAGTTTTTCGAAGAACATTTTTTTCACTGACTGTTAGCACCTTTGGCTGCCAACTCTTCTCGGTCCAGTGCTTTTGTCAGTCTCCAATGTCCCATAGACACAGAAAACAAGGGTATTTGGTATACCTAGCTTGCTGCACGAGCAGCATGCACAAGACCTTCAAGTCCCCACACATTTGCCAACCATGGTCCTCACATTTAAGTTCACGAAGAACGAATTTCAATTTCTTGTAGGTTTCCTTCCTGTACAGAATTACCTACAGGTATGGAAGCGTAAAATCTACTGTTGTGGAGTAAAACTACTTTGACACTTCTTTTTGCAGAATCTATAAAAAGATATAATGTCTCTGAAACATATTGGATTTTAAATCAGACCTTTGTCATTGATGCAATAAACCAACTTGTCTTCCTGGGCGAAGTAAGGAACAAACTCCTTTTCACAATGCCTGAACCATGAAGATGACAACACTCCTGACAACACTAAATTTCTGCTTTTCAGCCTTTATCCGAGTAACTTAGTGGCATCTTTGGGAAGATTCAAGACTCTTACCAAATCATTTATGTCCTCCTGAAAAAACTATTTTGTTCTTGTATCATCTTTAGTCAGAACATGATTTGTCATCCCATTTAGGTATGGCTTCACCTTCATCGGAGCTAGGTATATCTTCCAAGGTAGCTGGGGGCTTGGTTACTGGTATATCTGTACCATGGTGGATGGGATGAGTAAAAATTGAGGTATGAAATGGAATGTTTCTATTTGGAATTAAAACTTTTCACATCACATGACCAAAAGTAGCAGTCATCACTATGGATTTTTTGCTCTCGCCATACCATAACAGAAAGATTTTTTCTTACCCTTGAACTGGAGGTCCTCAACACACTGAACGCTTAATGAGGCCCAAAATTTATCTTGATCTACAATTTTTAGTCCACAGTATGCAAAGTATACTTTTTCACAAAGTCTGTAATATTCTGCTGTTGCTACTACACTGTTTATTCACCAGAGATGAAACATAAACTGTGTGGTGAATTAATACACTTTTGCAGAGCCATAACATAATGGTTGAAGAATGACAAGCTGGCACGAACTGCAATGAAAAAAGTGTGAACAGTCTAGAACCAAAAACCCGATGATGATTCATGCACAAGTGTGGACTGCTGGAGAGAGCAGCTCTGTGTCTGTACACAAGAAGTCACAGTGCTGGCCACGCCACCTGCACTGACTGGAGCTGTTGCTTTCTGCTCTGTGTTGCCCTCCCACTGGATTCTTCAGGAAAGATTATCCCTTCCATTCTTCCATTAGAAGCACAGACTCAGGGCTGAGGCTTACACATACAGCATGCTGCTGAATCAGTTGTCAGACATGTCACTCAGAGCAGCACTTGTATTCATCCCCTTTGCAGGGGGGAAGGAGCAGAGATTGTTTACCTGCAAATAACAACAAAGGGCCAGAAGAGAACTAGAGAAATTAGGAAATAGAATTTTTTTCCCCTAAATTTGCTTAGTTTATGCTGATCATTAGAATTACAGCACTATACTTTTTTTAACCTAACTCAGACAACCCCTTTAAGGTTTTGGAATTTTTTTTTCTTAAATGTTCTTATGTTAATGAATCAACAGTATAATAAATACTTTTAAAGTAAAAATTTGGTTAAAAAGCCATATATATCCAAAAAACAAACATTTAAAAAAAATGATAAATTTTAAGACAATTTTCCATTTTGTGACAAATCATGACATCTAGGAGTTTTTCCAATATTTTATTTGTTTTCAGCACACCAAAATACATGGAAAGTCACAGACCTGATTATTATTTGTATTAGAGGCAACGGTTACAGTGTCCTTAATTTGTTCAGGGTTTTGCTAAAATCAGTATTCTCCTTGATTAAACTGAATACTTAAAAATCCTCAGCCTATATGTAGAATCTTTACAAAAGGATTAGGGAGATTAACAGCCTTTAACTTGTAATTAATTGTACCTACAAAACGCTAAGTGATAATCAATGGTCAACAAAGCTCAAGGACACATATTTATAGTGACAAATATAATAGATGACTTAATGATTATGTGTGGGCACTTTCCAAGGAGCAAAATTACTTTATCATATTGCTGAACAAAATAAAGTCAGAGAAAATTGCTTGTAAAAATTAATAAGCATCTTAAAAAACTGAGCTACTAACTTGCTTAATAATCATAATGGAATAATTACTGCTCGGATTGACTGGGAATTTTAAAATGATTCATTATTGACTTTATTGACTTCATAAGAAAATCCCCTTCCCAAGAAGTAAATCTATGTTTTGGTAAGAGTTTAAATGCCATTCTCATAGTCCAAAGGTAAAGGTTTCTAGCCAGAGTATGAGGACTTTACTATATTAGCTTGCCCTGTAGAATAAAATGCAAAAGGATAGAATATATCTCTTTCTCATTGAAAAAGTGTCTGTCCAAGCATTTCTATAGGATACATAAAAAGAATTTGAAGTCAATACCTGCAGACTGCTTCCCAAAATGTTAAAATTATCATTGCCTTTAATTATTACACATTTTTACAGGCTCCCTATAAGGGTCTTACCCTGCAGACAATCCCTTATCGGTTACCTCAGGGATTGCAGATGTCTTAAGGGGTCCTGCCCAGCAGACAGCATGTCTCCCTGCTCTGGTGGAGGGATGCGTTCCAACCGAACTACTTTTCACCCAAACGTCCTTCCCAGAGACCATATGTATATGTTAAATAGTACAGACATGTCTCTCCGCTACTGGCCAAAACTGCATCCCCAGTTTCAAGCACAGTCAAAGGGTTCTGCTGCCCTGCCATCAGGGCAGGTCCTAGTCAGTTCTAATTTCCTGCACCCAAATTGGCTGCAAAAGTTTCACCAGCCAATTGTTTACCAATCCTATAGTGCCAGGTGGCATCTGGGCATTAAATGAGGCTCTGTCATGCACACCATTGCCCATTAGAGCCTGTATAGCAGTGTGCCTGGATGTGATGCTGTGAGTGATTGATTGATTTATCTGTCAGTCTGCAAGTGTCTTTGTTGCCAACATTGACCCAGCCTGACTTCTGATATTGCTTGAACTCTGTCTGCCCTGACTTTTGATATTCCCTGACCACTTTTCCTGCCTTATTCATCTAATTGTATTTAGAAGCTTTAGCAACTCAGATACAGTTGGTTTATGAATGATCTAGCAATCTCTTTCCTAGTCTGAAAATACCCTGCTAACAATTCTAAGACAATGACACACACTGATGACATCACTGGGACTAAAATAATGTACATAATAGAATCATGAGGGTTTAATTTACAAAATGGCATTATCATGTTGTTGAGAGGAGAAATGAACCAGGAAAAGCAACAAATCAGCAATTACAACCTAATCTTTACCAGTATGGAGCAAGATAGTAAGAAACTGGAAGCACCCTCATTTAATTATTCATGAAAAAAAACAACACTACATCCAATATCAGCTGGGTAGGCAGTGGGGTGGCAAGCCCCAAGATATTTGGGTGATACAAGGGAGCATGAGGAAGTAAATAGTCAAATCATTCTATCATTGTACATAAAAATTCCAACCCCACAACATAACAGCGGTAACCGCTCTTGGCAGTTTCGGTATCAAGGGTATACTGAGTTCAATGTCCGTATTCCAGAAAGCAATAACTAAAGGTAGGTTGATTAAATTAATTCCTGAGGGGTATAGGTCAATCCTCAACGTGTTTCGGCCCTGCACATGGGCCTCATCAAGAGGAATATATATGCCTCAAAGACTTATATTTGGTTACATGTAGATAGGATATCTATAACAAAATAGAAAATAACTATTATGGAAAAAAAAATAACTGGTAACATTTAAAGAAATTTGGTGGCCTGGGTATTGCACGATTGTTGACTTTTATCTTTAAGCTCCATGTCATTTATTGAGATATTTGAAGTCATTCATGAAAACCACCCTTTTGAAGCAGCATATTATATAGATTATGCACACATTTCTTACCATCCATTTTTTTTTACATTCTCTTTCTAAAACATTCATTCATACTAAGCATGCCAAGAAAACTCCACAATGGAGCCAGCCTACTTCTGCAGCCACATATAATAAAATGGCATTGAATGCATATTCCAGATCATTTGACTGCTTTTCTTTTCAAACCGATTTCTTAAACTCAGCTGACACGTGCCATCTATCTACAGTCAGTGAAGCTTATAGGAAAGGAGACTTCAGCTGAACAACAAAATAATTTCCTAACAGCTGGGCTTGAACAAATGTGTTAGCAGCAATGATGTCAAAAAGATCAGCAGCTCCATACAGAGAATTTTCACTTACACTCCACTGTCACAAGTAAGCTGGCACTAACAGCTGCGGTCACCTGTAAGGGGCAAAGCACAGATCCCAGCTGGTATTTACTGTCGCTGGAAAGTGCACAGCAGACAAAATATAGTATTTCTTCTGCTTTTTCATGTTCCTGTTATAGGCAAAGGTTGAGGTTCAGACTTTAACAGCTCATATCCATACTATTTTATTAGACTAAGTAGTAGAATAGTAGAAAATGTTACGAAAATGAACCTGTGTTATATCTATGAAGGAAAAGCAGCATGGCCACTTAAGCATATGTTCTAAGTCATTTGGTAATTTTTATTTGCCACTCCGAACTGACAGGGGAACTGCACCTGTGGGACAAAGGCAACATATCAACTCTTACCTACAGGGTTAGAGTAAGGCTAGTTGGGGATAAATTATATCAATCTGCTGACCACCTGCACTCATTAACATATAATACAGCATGTTCTAGCAGAGAGTGCAGGATGGACAATGCTGGACATTTTAGTGTTTGTTTATATATCCCATCTCTAAAGAGACTGCATGGTAGGCAGGGATGGAACATACTGCATATTTTCACTTGGAGTAGAGCCATTTCTCGAAGACTAACCTATAGAGACTTACTTTTTACTGAAAGCTTACCATGGAAAATGTTTTGTACATATTCCCTTGGGAGGAGGGATAAGTCTCCAGATGTCACAGTAGGTAACTTACTTTGTTAATGAGAGGCTCATTTCGCTTATGGAATTGTAAAAGCAATGAATATTTTACCTGCTGTGACAGCCAGACATCCTCCTCCTATGTAAGAATCATGTTGCAGAGTGAGAATCATGTTGCAGAGTGAGCTGTCCCTGTAAAGTAAGTCTTTATTAGTCATTAGTCATCTTGGAGAAGTGGCTCTACTCCTAGTAAATATCAATATACAGTGTGCGCTAGCTTTGCACACCCTGCTAGAACATGCTTCACCACTTTCCTGTCAGGAGCTTAACATCCTGTGGAGTTCAAGGTAACAGTTTTCTTAGAGATGGGACACAAAACAAATACCCAGTGCCCTTTTTCTGTAGACCGGTTTTGACTATATGTGCATACACATGGAAGGCTTCAATGGTAACAATTTTTTTAACTTTAACTTTATTAGGCATGCTGACATTTTGTTTTAGATTTTCAGGGTAAAAATATAAAACATGTGCAGTAAGTACTGGCAAAGACACATGAATAAATTATAACTATGTTTTTAAATTACAACACTCTACAAAACTAAGTATTCTAAAGAAGTTTCATTCTACTTGAAATTTCATGTTGCCTCTTCAAGATCTTGAAATGAACTCACTAGAGCAATTTCAAGTACAGTGTAGTCCAATCTTTAAAATTTTTTAACAGTGACTTTCAATAAATAGCTATGAAATATTAACACAATAAATAATATATTTAAATTTTTCAAATATCTCCGCTTAAAATGTAATCATCATTTTTAAGTGACAGCATGTTTAAATTATACAATGATTTAAAATTTAAACATGGCTGAATAATGAATTACTTCTAATGTTTTTTCCCTCTCTGTGGTGTTTTAACTATTGTGTTAATGCATGCTCTAGCCTAATTGGCACTAAGTGAAACCAGATAAAATAGGACATTACTTTATACTACTTCTGTTTTTCAAATATATGGGACACAATTCAAAGAGAGTCAAATTAACCTTCTGAATGCCCAACTTCATGTTAAAATATGATCTCAAGGTCCACACCCCCTTAGTTTACAAAATACATCAAAGCAAAGTTAGAATTTCTAAACATACATTCTGGAGGGTAAGAGAGAAGAGGAGGAGAAACAGGAGAGGAGGGGGAGGGGGGAGCAAGAGGAAAGTGGGGGGGGGGGCGGGGTAGATCGCCATACCCGCGTGGAGTCTGTGCGTGGACCGCATACAATTCTTATGATAAAGCTGAGAAATACATACATGTTTAACCAATATTGATTTTAAGTGGAAACATGTTATTTTGGATGCATGTATAAACTCTATTCCACTGTGATCTTCTGGCATGATTTGTGGTAGAAACACCCAAAATAGGAGTCCTATTATGCTGAACATTTTTTTAGAGGGAAATCATTTTTTAAAAACATACATTAGAGATGGTCAAAAAATACAGTTCAACATTGTGAGTTGATTACAAAGACACTGAGCATGGTATAATCACCAAATTTGCTGGAGATGTAATGAAGGGTCCAGGGTATACTACATAAAAAGAAAGTATTGCTCTGCCACAAAAATGTTTTTGCATAAATTAGGTTCAAAGTCAAGAAGAAAACACATTTTTTTTTCAAATGTTCCCACAACCCTTCTCTACATCTCCAGCAATTTTTTGATGGTACCATGTTCAAAGGCTTTGCAATCTGCTCACTAGTGATGGCCGAACTGCCCGCAAGGTGGACAGTTCGCCAGCGAGAAGGAGCCCTCTATTCTTCCTTGGATCAGGAGCAGCGAGATCCCGCCGCAGGAAGAATCTTTTCACTGAAAACCGGGTAGAGAAAAGTTAGCACAACCGGGAACTATGCGTTCCAGGTGCCGGATGTGACGTCACATCCGGTTTTTCAAATTCTCCGCCTACAGGCAGGGAATTTGAATCTGCCTGCGAACGGGTGGACGGCAGACTTTTTTTTAAAGTCCAATCCGCCCGTTCATGGACAGACATGGCCAAAGTTCGGCCATCACTACTGCTCACAAAATAAAATGTGTTCAATGTGCTGCCCATTGTGTTAGATTGTCAATGCAACACTCTTCTCCCACACTTCACACACTGATAGCAACACCGCAGGTGAAATGCTAGCACAGGCTTCCAGTATCTGTAGTTTCAGGTGCTGCACATCTTGTATCTTCACAGCATAGACAATTGCCTTCAGATGACCCCAAAGATAAAAGTCTAAGGGGGTCAGATCGGGAGACCTTGAAATTGCTACATGATGATGTGTTTCCCTCTTTATGCACTGAAGCTGGCACGTTCCCTGAGTTTTTTCAGCAAGATGGTGCACTACCACATTATGGGTGTCAGGTCCAAGCATTCCTAGATGAACAGTTTCCTGGAAAGTGGATTGGGCCTTGTCTCCCCAGCCCACCTGACAAACAAGGCAATAAAGTTGAAATGCTTCAACTTTTCTCCACCCTCATAAAGAAGCTTAGCTTAGAAGAAAAAATTATAGCATTTAACAGTAAACGTGGTCACATGCCAGCAACTGTAGTTACAAAGTACATAAAAGAACAAGCAACCTCCCCCAAAAAACAGGGCACTTTTTTGTTGAAAAAGAGAGAGACTTGAGGGTGCAAATGTGTGATAGGGTAGGGTGTGCTTATAATGGGAAACAAATAAAGACAGTATAATTTGTAAATATAAATATATAAATATATACTTTCTAAATTCAGAACAAAATCCTGACTGTAAACTTGTAATTTATAGTACCGTATTTTCAGGTGTATGAGATGACTGGACGTATCAGACGACCCTCAAATTCAACTCCAGTTAAAATATAGAGTTTGGGATATTCTCGCTGTATAAGACTACCCCTCTTCCATACCAAATAAATTTTTTTTGGTCTACTCTGACTTTCAACCCCCTATCTGCAACCTTTTATAGTTATTAATGGGCACCCCAGATGGTTGGCCAGGGATGGGAGTGCCCCCTGCACCCCCACGATCCGCCCCCCAGTGGCAGCACCCAGCGTATAAGACGACCCCCGACTTTTGCACACCTTTTTCTGTGTTCAAAAATCGTCTTATACGTTGGAAAATAGGGTAGTATTCTCCTAAAAATGGATCTTGTGTGTATTATATAAATACAGGAAAATGATGTTGTGAAACAGAGTTTAAAATTGTTAGTAATGAAAAAGATATTCACAGTATAACTTAAAAAAGTATGTGTAAATAATTAAGAGCTTCATGTGCATAAAAGTATAAAAAATATTGCATATGAAGAAAACAGCAGTGCTTAGTTAAGTTTTAAGTGTTCATGCATAGATATTATGATTTCTCTCTGTAAATGTATGCTCTCATTTCTCCAGTGACCACCAATAGTGTTTAATCTATTGAAAATAGGACCTTAAAGAAATGTCCCAGATGTATGCCTGTTTGATGTGAATAATTATGAGAATCAAACATATTTTCTGAAAATATATGCAGAAATAGTGGAGGTACTTTTAAGGGCATCTAGACCACATGGTGGTATAGGGGATGAAGGGATTAAATATCAAAGAAACATTTTTAAATCTTTTTAAAAATAAGCTGGATCTGACATAACCTAAAGATTTAACTTTGATCTTAGATATAAAATTAAGAACCCCCTACTGACATAAACACCAGTCGTGTTTCCTGAAATCATTATCAAGGCCAAGTTTTTACCTACACAAGTTGCTAAGTGTTACCGCACTGCACAGAAATTTGGTGTTACACAACGTAGTATCATTGAACCTACCACAGTTTACATATATCACATATTGCCATGGAACAACTCAAAAAGTGCAGAAGTATTTTATTAATGTCATACACTGCAGAATTCATTCTATAGATCAAGGTATCGCAGTAGATAATACATACAATGCATATATATGTACCTGGCCCTAAGGACTAGACTAAAAATTGTTAAATAAGACATATAACTACCGTATTTTTCGGACCATAAGACGCAATTTTTCACCCCCACAATTGGGGGCAAAAAGTGCCTGCGTCTTATGGTCCGAATGTGCGAC
>CM070032.1:185290970-185305993 GCA_036250615.1 Ptychadena robeensis
CTGCCCTAAAAACTGTGTGCGTCTTATGGTCCGGTGTGTCTTATAGTCCGAAAAATACGGAAAATAGTTTTAGAGTCCGTGGGCTGTCATCTGTTTTCACCAAAAATTAGCTTTATTATAGCTTTCATTTCAACTTCATTAATAGCAGTAAACATTGGCACACAAAGTTCAGACTCAGCTTCTCTCTATCCCATTAAATAACATCCCGGCACTGAATTATGGAAAGTTACGCAGTGTTCTATGTGCCTCGTGAAGCTACAGGCATTAGATCTATATTAAGACAGCGAAAAAGGTACTGTAGGTGAAGGTTGTATTGTATTGTATTCATTGTGTAGCAAACAATAATTTGCATTTACCAAGAACAGGTTCGCTTTAAACTAGCCTCATCCAGAAGTGTCATTTTCAATTTAATATTCTAGTAATGCTTTCCAGTCACTTTTTAGTCTAAGCATGATTTTGCTCTTGCTAAATGAACATTAATTTAAATTTTATCTTATTTAAGATAAATGGCACCAAAGCCAGGATTTTTTCTCTGTAATACATCCATCCACAGTCCATCTTTAAGTGCCCTCTACATTATGGAAGATCAGATGAACTTTAGAAGCTACAAAGAATCTTTTTAAGTGAGTAACCTAGATAAATTCATATCTATTACTCTAAGCTTGATAGCTGAGCCATGTTGCATTTGTTAGAACACATGATCAAAACTTCTAGCAGAGCTTGTCAAATGCAGCAAGATATATTACTTGTGAAATGAAGAACATTTTCATCTAAACAAAGACTCGTCATCAATTTAATACTGCTGTTCCAATCAGAATTCAGAGAAATCCCATTCTTAACAAACAATGACAGCAACAGAATTTGCTGTATAAAGCAGTATGATTCCTCTGTTTTTTTTCAAAGAATGTAATTTTTTTGACTGATATTGTTTTAGAAAGATATATATATATATATACACACACACACATATATATGCATTTTATCTACATTCTAAGCAACTTATTCTGCTCAAATGGAGAAAAGAGACAACAGTAAAGAACTTACATCTTAAAAAAAGCCAAGCTATTAAAAGGCTACAATGTGCGTTTTGATGCACTGATGTCAGTTCATCCTATGAGCGCAACTACCCCCCATTTGCTCCGTTTAGGGCCACATATATAACTAACACTTCTGGGCATGTTTTTTATACGTCAGTCTGACTTCTGTTGGGTTTATATCGACGCAGAGATCTGCAATGACATAACTTCAATGGAGGCTTGAAATGATGGATCAGTGATATGACAGGTGGTGGAGACAGCCATGTCATAGCCCATAGTCTTCAGTACCAGGTCTTGTGCACTGCGCCAAAATCCCTGCTGTAAATCCCTACAGTTTCTATCTGGCAGTGGAGGTATTATGCACTGTGGGCCTAGTGAGAATAAGGAGGCAAAGGAGATGCCCCAACATATTATTCAGTGGTGCACAAAAACAAAAAGATAGACTACCATTTAAACAAGTGTGAACTAAAAGTAGAAGAAGAAGTAGGAGAAGAGAACCTTTGGACCTTCTGGGGTCTTGTCAATGAGCCTCATTTAAAATGGTGGCAGTGCAGCATTATAAAGGAACCAGTGGGATAATATTCGGAATGTTGTTGGTCAGCCAATTTTAGAAGGACTGCCTTCTTCCAAAATTTGGGTCAAATTTATGCATTGGCCAGATGCCAAGCGGAAAACAAATTGTGCAAAACATTGTCAAGTCACTTAAATCTAAGTGTGAATGTACGTCCTTAAACATTAATGCAGAATGAACCCTGCTATTAAGCTCATGGGGCAATTTTTTTTCACTCCTATAGTTATACTTCAGGTCAATACCCGAATGACATATTATAACGAAAAAGATACATGCATCACATTATTGGAAAAGATTATTTATTCCTGGATTTATTTTCTTTCGCGTACATTTAAAGAAGTAGAATGATGAACTCTAAAAATAAGCATAATATATAACAGTCTTTTTGGCAATGTCAGATCCAATAGAGAGAGACTGATGAGTGCTCTTGAACAGGAGTTTTAATGAACCTTCTTCTTTCCTGATTCAGTGCAAGTATCATTTATTTTAAAAGCAATTGGTCAGAGCTCTTTGTCAAAATAATGGACCCTTGACTGATTTTTCTAAGCCTTAGAACAATAAGGAATAATATTTCTAACAAGCTACCTGATAATGAACAAAGCTTACAATCAGCTAAAACTGTAACCTCAAAATGGCTACAGATCTATGCAATTTAAATTGAGCTTTTATTATCCTAATGTGAAATAACAAGTGCAAATTTTATTTCTGGTAAGCAAATTGGTGTTATTATGTTGAAATGAAATTACTTTACACTTTCATTCAGCTATAGACAGTGTACATCCTTGCGAATTGAGTTTAAATTTACATAACATTTATCTGTTGTTGCAGAGCGCTAGACCTCTTGGTTAGTATTAACAGAAGCATAATTGTGCTTCTGGTCTCTATTGCCGGCCATTGTCGTCTTGATCCATGGCCGGCTTGTAGCAGACTCATCGCAGCGTGGTGACATCACCATGCTGCAATGAGTCGGCTACAGAACTGACGGGAATCCTGTATGCTCCACTAACACAGGGATTCCTGGCAGATTGTAACCAATTAACTTGGACTACAACAGGATCATTGACTACAACAGGATCGGCCACAAAAAGTACTGACAGGACGGATCACGGTGCCATCTGACCTGCTGGCATTTTGGGTTGAAACTGCAAGATGGACACCCCTGTAGTTGCGGCGACTGACCACCATGCGCTTGGCGTGAGTGCGTACGCATCGCCTGCAACTACTGCCGGGAATCGGCACGTCTATAGTCAGCCCTTGTCATCTACCTTTGCTCTTTGATGCTCCACCATCCTGTGTGTTTTAGTTTCCATTCTTCATATGCAGTAGTAGTAGTAGAAATTGCAAAGTGTGGTTTTCACACCTATAGCAGTTGATAGAAAAGGAGAACATGCTTCAACCTACATTTGGATTGTTTTTTTGCTTCATTTGAAAAAGGGTAAATAAATGAACCTAACGACCCTAAGATAAGATTGAAAAAGTGCAGCTGAAAAGAGAAGAGAGAGAGAAAACTGGATTTTCAAGAGTGACTGACTTAAGGTGAGTCTGGTTATTGGATTTTAGCAACTTGACAGGGAATAATGTAAAGGACTCCAATGCCTTCAGCCTTGATAAGGATCAAATTCTAGAAAAAAGAATGCATTAACAAGGGTGGAACCTATTTTCAAAAATATTTTAGGACTTGAGAATTTTTTTTTTGAATATACATGTTTGCTTTGCATTGATCCTTTAGCTGTGTTTAGCTGTGTATTGATATGTGTCTTGTGAGGAATCCTGAAAATGTTTTTTTTTACATATATACTGTATATTGAGGCTCATTAGTAAAAATGTAAAAGAAAGTAAACCTCTTATCCCAACAAAGAATTTAGAAGCAAGTTGTTATATCATAGTTTCTTGGTATCACTCCCCAAGCTTTGTTGTGATATATTGGAGTTGATTCACTATGTTAACGAAAAAAAGTATCTGTTACGCCTCCACAGGGGTAATGAGCGTAGGAACCAACGACAAAGGGAGGAGTCTATGTCCGTGGAGCCTGGTCTTCAGCCCAGAGCCCCCCTAATGGGAGATGGGCCGATGTCCCAGGAGGGGGCACCGGTGGTCTTTCTGCGGCAGGCAGGACAGGTCTCCCTCTATCGCTAGCACCCCTATGTGTGACGGAGGTATGGGTGAGACTACCCCAATGTAGAAGTAGATCAGATGTTAGAGTGGTCAATACACGGTCCAAGGTCAGAAGGGCTGGAGAGGTCAACGTAGTCAGTTCAGGCGTAGAGTCAGGGCAGACGGCAATCAAAGAGAAGTCCAGTAACAGTGCAAAAGTCGGGATTCCAGAAATCGGGTCAACGAGGATACAAGCCAAGGTTCGGTACACAGAGAGTCGGTCAGAAGGGGAAATGAGGAATCGCATAGAGCCCTATCACATAAACTGAACTGCAACCTTCAGCAGTTACCTGTTGAATGACCCATGCCTTTATACCTCTCCTAATTATCCACCCCTCCCCTCTACAGGAAATGACTGCAGAGAGGGGGGGTGAATATCACTTTAAGACTGTGCACTCCCGTGCGCGTGCTCGAGCCGTCTTCAGGCCCGCGCATGCGCAGATGTTCCAATCGGCGGCGTGCAGAGCCATCACTGGAGCGGGGCACCGCATGGTGGGGGTACCCCACCACCCTACAGGTACTCATATCATCTAGGGGGAGCAGCCAAGCCGCCCGGGGACCCCACTAACCAGACTGGGGACCCCGACGGTGCCGCGCTCCCCCCAGGGCTGGCGGGACCCTGACAGTATCATATAAACAGTGCATTTTCACTCACCCTAATGAAATAAAGTAAAAAAAATGCACACAACTTTATGTCCAGAAGTAAGAGCCTCTTTTTTTTAAATGGAAATTATTGTATAATTGCAATAAATTATTGAAAACGAATTGAAAGATTTTTGTCCAATGTTTACACATAAAACTACATGTTGCTGTATAGAAACATGTGCCTTCTGTGCCTAACATTAAGCCTAACAAAACTAAAGTCTGAATATAATGCCTTCATTAACAACTTAAAAACATAATAATTTTCACAGAAAGGCGCCCACTAGGGTCCTTTAGATTTTTCTGTCAGATTTCCTTTAGATCTCCCTTTTGTTGTACCAAAACCATGTCATTTTAGGGACTTTCTAAACCATCAAGTATAACTGTGTTCATTAGCAGAGGAACCTATACTGCATCATTGTTGGTAGACCTAATGGATATCTGACAGAAAGATCTAAAGTTGTATGGCCAGCTTAAGTATAGAAAGCTTCATAAGACTTTTAGCAATAGAAGGTATATTTATAGTCCAAGGGCCTGCCTAAATCTTATAGCAACTAATCAACTTAGAATCATATCTGCAACTCCTATTCTATAATACACATGAGATTTTGAAAGTTTACCAGCACTGAAAATGAAAATAAGACTTAACTAAACAAAAACATGTGTAAATGTCTATAGAAAGAACCATATTATACTCTAGATTCCAAAGGTCTTGACTTCCATTTCTGCCTTGGACAAGTGTACACACTACAGATATTATTAAAAAACAAAGGAAAGGTGTAAGTATTATATGAGGATAACTGGAGCACAGTGAGAACAGATAACATCAAAGCATATTCTTGGAGTCATGGCAACATGTGGTCTTCGAGTCATACAGTCGCTGCTGTTCATGTTTTTCGGTTCTTTGCTCTTTAGTTTATAGACACCATATTGGTAAAAATCCAATCTCCTTTTATTTGTTTTTACTTTTTTTTAAATGTAATTCTGGGCACCCAAACCTTCATTTTAATAGAATTTTCAATAGACATAATTAATGAAAACAGTAGTTAGTACCGTATGATGTAAATGCCTTTGCAAACAAGTAATACTGTTCTAAAGTACTAACATGCACACTACTGCACTTTGGCTATGCAAAAAAGAAGCAAGTTGGCTATTACATGGTAAATTATATCCATTTTCATGTTGATATAGAAACGTATGGTAATGCATGTCAACAAATAAAGATTCAAGAATAAATTTACATATGCCACTTGTATTTTGACAACGCTTACTCATCCCTGAGTTCAGCTTCAAGCAAGTATTAAAAGAAGTAATACAGAAGCAGATAAAACTAAAATAAGGTTTAAAAAGGACTGTTGTAAAAAACATTTTATAAAGTATATCAGCTATTTATATTCCAAAGATGTACAGATTTTTCATTTCAGCTGTTGAGCTAGTTCCATAGTTTATTTCTTAATTTAGACTCCCTATCTACTTAAGTGTCCAAGTCTACCGCAGAACACTGCACAGAATGAAGTCTCAGTGTTGTGTTCAGACACTTGAGATAATTATTTATAATGACTGTTCCTACGCAGAATTTGATATCACATTTATACATTTTATTCTGACACCGACGGGCTTGGAGGGAAAGTTTTTTTTGGACTGCTGTAGATCCAGGTGCTTCCTTCTTGTGTGACAAACTAGATTGCATATGCATTTTTCTACATTTAGTTACATTATTTATTACAAATAGTAATTTAGTGTCCGGTTCCCACAACCATTCTCTACATCTCCAACAATTTGGGTGATGATATCATGTTCGCGGGCCTTGTAATGAACTCCCAATTAAAACCTGAAATCTCATGACCATCACTAGTAATTTTTTTTTATGTGATGTACAGAACCCTACTGTATCCACTAGTAAAACAACAAAGTAGGTTGTGTGAATACACCTCTTTCACAATTCCCTGTGACATCACTAGTAAATAACGGTTGTGTTAGAATACAACAACTATATCAGTGTAATATTTTTCTGTAATGTCACTAGATGGCAGTGTTGTGAGGCACAGTCATGCGACCTACAAGTTTCTTGTGTTCTGTGTTCTGTTATAATACAGTTTGTTTTAAGAGCTGTGTGAAGGCACACTACAGAGACTTGTCTGTCTGCCATTTGCTTAGCATCCAGAAAGGTTTTTCTATCAGGTTGCCATTAAAATTGGGCACATATACATTACTTTCTTACTGGTGTGGTAATGGGATTCTCTGACATACAGTAATTGATCATTTGAAGTTAATCAGGTTCACACCAGGAACAAAATGAACACATTTAAAGCAACAGTAGTATATTTTACCTGTCTCTTGTGTGAATCCATTTGTAGCCTAGTAGAATATTTGCTAATTCCCTCTTAATATCCAGTCACTGCTCCTTCTACCCTCCAATTTTTGAAAATCATTGATCACCTATGCATATAACAAGTTATAAAATGCCATGTATTGATGTTGTTTAACACAAAGCACAACCTATTCAGCCAAAGTGTATCAAGTTCACTAGTTTAACTTTATTTTCCTGGTTGAATTAAATATTATACACTGCTCCAGAATGTGTGTAGAGTACCACTACCAAACGCAGATTTGATGACCTTATCTCACAGGCCAGCTCTCTGTTCTGCTGCACATGAGGCTTAGGCAACTTTCACTAGTGATCCTCTACAGATTCAGCAGAAAATCATCCCATACTTACAATGTTTAGTTCTAGAATAACTAAATAATACCCATTTGGTTAAATATATTTTAGAGTTTATGTTGCATCAGCATCTATGGCAGGCAATTTTCTGAGTTACAAAGCCCCTGGCAATAGTATCTAAATCTGCTGGGGTGTAAGGACTGCTGTATGTTACAGCAAGAACAGGTACCAGATTTTAGATTTCCTTTTATGTGACTTATTTATGAGGAAGGGGTTAAGTATAAATTTAGAAACCCTAATAATAGAGAAATAAGCAAGAAAATTCTCTGGTTAGGAAAAGTGTTTTCAAGTGTTCACTTAAAGGGGCTGAGGCCCCCTTGGACTGGGCTGCTGGCTTGGGGTGGGGGATGGTATGGGATGGATGTGGCACCCTACATTTGATGAATGGGATGTCGTCTGCTGTGTCGGGGGGGGGGGATTGTGTGCTGGGTAGAGTGGTGGCTTGTGTCTTCCTTCTTCTTTGTTTGTCTGGGCATTGGCTTGACATCTCCTGGTGTCAGCCTATGCGTTGCCCTGGGGAGAGTGCGGCGCCATCGGGGTCCCCAGTCTGGGTTATGGGGTCCCCGGGCAGCGCAGCCTCTCCCCCAGGGGGGGACTCACCTGAGGTTGTAGGGGATACCTCGGCCATGGGGTACCCCCTGCCTGATGTCGGCTCTGCACGCAGCCGGCGTGCAGAGCAATGGCCGCCGCCGAGCGGGCGTGCACGATTTAAAGAAAAAGTCACCCCTCCTCTCTGCAGTCATTTCCTGCAGAGGGGAGGGGTGGAACAGCAGGCTAGCTATATAAGCTCAGTGTAGACAGGGAGTCAGTGCTGTAGCTTGCAGTTCCCTAGTAGTCTGAGTGCGTATGTTGTTCCTGATTCCCCTTTCTGACCGACTCCCCGTGTACCGAACCTTGGCTTGCCTCCTCGTTAATCTGATCTCTGTAAACCCGACCCTAGCACCGTTTATTGACTACTCTTTGACTGCCGCCTGCCCCGACCCTCCGCTTGTCCTGACTACGTTGCTGTCTCCTACCCTTGTGACCTCGGTACCCGTCTGGACTATTCTATATTTGATACCGCTTCCACAGCGGGGTAGTCTAACCCTACCCTCCGTCACTCACTGGGGTGCTGGCGATAGAGGGAGACCTGTCCTGCCTGCAGCAGAAAGACCACCGGTGCCCCCTCCTGGGACATCGGCCCATCTCCCAATAGGGGGGCTCTGGGTTGAAGACCAGGCTCTACGGACACAGACTCCTCCCCCTGTCGTCAGTAAAACCCGCCTACACCCCTGTGGTGACGTAACACCTGGGGGGTGATGTCGGCCGCGGGGCGCATCGGGTATGTTGGTGGTTTGGCATGGCACTGTTTGAAGTGTCATCACTTGTGTGCTTGTGGATGGAACCTGGAGTGGGAGTTTGTTTTGGCTGTTTCTTCATTGGGCTGCTGCCAGTGTCTGCAGTGGCCTGAGGTGGAGGTTGGAGGCACCTTTCTGTATGCATATCTGTGTATATATATATATATGTATTATACCTTGCTTAACCCTTTTTTTGTTTTAGTTTTTCCCTCTTTGCGTGTTTTCCTTTTGTTTTTGCTTTTTACAAGAAAATGTACAAATACAAATTATACAAAAAAAAAAGTGCTTTTATTTCCTTAATAATTTTGCTCTCTAAAGCCCCCCCCCCCCCCTACACCTTTAGATCACTCCATACAATTTCCTTTAGATCTACCAACAACTTTGAAGTATGGTGGCCTCCCTGATAGAATACATAGTGATTGGAAGGTTTATAAAGGTCCTTATACTATATGGTTTTGGTAGAACAAAAGTTAAATTTTAGATTGTAAGGTGTATGGGGACCTTAAATTATATTTTAACTAAAGTGTATTAATAATTGAAATAATTTTAAATAAAGTGATTCCTATTGAAGAGCAGCTATATAAATATTTTTTCAAAGGAAGACACTGCAAGAGGGCAGTATTTTTTTATTTAAGTATTTTTGCACAGTAACATGTTCTCTTCAATGTTACAGGTGGTTGTTACATGAAGAACTGCTCTAAATGCTTAAAAAATCTGTTGTTATAATTTCTCTAAGTTGAAACAACCTCTACATTTCTGTACAGTGGTTGTTTGTGGACTTCCAGGCAGAAAAAACAGGGGTGTTCTCACTTTCCAAGAGGTGGAAATAAGTACTTGGACTAACAGGTACCCACAATTACCTCTTGCAGTTTTCTGTGGCACTCCACACCATGATAATCCAAGTACAGTTGAAAAAAAAGATACACTTTTTCAAACCTTTCTATCTATATATTTTCATTCCTTTTATCTATAGGACTGAAAGGTAAAATATAAAACTCTGACTGTGTTTTTCAGTTACTCTGCTTTACATGAAGCAACATTATATATATATATCATATATACAAAATAGAAATGTCTTTATAAATGTTTTTATTTTTCAATGCATTTTGTTTGTAGTTTGAGCTGCCAATTGTAATACTGCTGTGAGCAATGAGAACACTACAAAAATGTTAGCGTAGACTTTAACTTAAAAGACTACGAGTCCCATGGTGATAAGGGACAATTGTGCTATTTAGCATCCTAAGAATTAGTGATGATCACGAATATTCGGATTCCGAATATTAATCACGAATATCGTCAATTCAGAAATTCGCGAAGATGGTGAATATATTGCCGAAAATTCGCAATTCCGGATATTCAGTATTTTTTTTTCCATTACACATGCCTCTCAATGCAAGTGGACGAATGGGAAGGCTGCAACAAGAGCTTAGCAACACTCCCTGCGAACATCAACAGTTTTTAAATCCAATATTGGGGTATTGCAAATATTCGGAATATTGCGAAAATCGGCACTTTTGAAAATTCGCGAAAATCACTTAGATGGCGTCCAAAATTCGCAATTTTTTTTTCAACGCGCCCCTCAATGCAAGTTAAACATATATTTGCGAATATAAAAAATTCGCGAAATTCGCATCAAACTGCCGATATTCGCAATAAGAAGAATATTGCCGAATGCGAATATTTTCCGAATGTTTTCCCAAAAATTTGAATACGAATGTTGCCTATGCCGCTCATCACTACTAAGAATAAGATCAAAGAAAAACTCGCAAGTTAAGATTCTACTTCAAGACAGAAAGGATGAACCATGAACTTTGACTGGAGCTACTGCCTAGATCTTTGAAAACTACAACACATGATCTTATGATATACTGTTAACACAGCTAAGTAGACAATTGAAGTGAGCATGTGTTCATCATGTTAGCCGATGAAGGATTGGTAATTCCACCCTGTCTAGGCAGTGAAGCTTATCATGTCTTAATAAATCGAAATCATACAATACATGTACACAGAAAACACTTATATATGACTAAAAGGGCAAATTTTCATCTATATATGGAATGATTGTCTGAGGTAATTAGAGATATCTATAATGATGTCATATAAGGGTGTAAGGTATTTTTATAATATAACTTCAAATAGGCTTATAAAGACTTTAGAATGTTACGTTAGAGTGTGATACAGTAAAATATGTTCCTTTCTGCCTTTCTACTTACCAACCCCAGTGGTCTACCTTACCATTAATGAAAAGAACAAAGGAAAAAAGAACATTATCAACTGTATCTCATTGATCTTGTAGACTGCCATAAAACAATATGCTGCACTTGTGTTAAGGTAGCCATATATGGGCTGATTCCCGTCTGACTTTTTGGCCGATCTACCACTGTGTATGTTCCCGCCGGTGGTCGTTCAGCTGCAAATCGCATGAGCCCACCTGGACAGATCGAACCAGATCCTCCTGCATGTTAAATCGCCTGGTGATCCAACATGTCTGTACACAAAGGGTGGGCTCCGATCCTCTGAGCGACCGGCTGCAGGATGGCATAATCACGCTGCAGTGACTCCCTTATCTATCGAGGGAGAATCAACCCGTGTATGGCCAGCTTTACACAGGCTGATTGAGCTTGAACTGAAGAGCATGTAAGAATAGACCTGTGCCGGCTGTTAGCTAAAGTATTAAATGTTTTGTCTTACAGATTTTTTTTCTCCAACATACTGCAAGAGAAAAGTGGGTTTGTGTAATGAAGAGCGATTGAATTTGATGAATGGATAAATGGTAAGTTGCTTAGTACTGGTCAGTAAAGTCATATTGGAACATGAAAGAGTCCATTCCCAAACTGTTCCCACAAAGCGGAGAACATGAAATTGTCCAAAATCCACACTTGGCAAATTGCAGTCAGGCAAGTACAGTTTCTCCTGGCTTTCGTCACATCCAAACTTGTCCATCAGATTTCCACCAGACAGAGCAGCGTTATAAGTCACTACAGAGTACCAATTTACATTTCTCTTAAATCTAGTGCCAGGGCACTTAATGATGAAAGGCTTGGATGTAGCTGCTTGACCAAGAACATTCATTTAATAAAGCTCTCTATGCACTGTTTTTTTTTGTAAATCATTTTTATTAAACTTTTGCAGATTACATTTTATTACATTGCATAGATATAGGGTGTCATATATAACAGTAATAGTAGCTGTATCCGCTTCCCGACATTTGTTTAATCAGCGGTAATCAATTTATTAAATTTACACGTCAATGTCAAAGCTATGCAGTTTAACCACATACCCCCTATAGCTACGTAGGAATGAGGGCTCGGTCGTTTTCGCGGTCTAGCATCAACTGTTGTATCACATCTGCCGAACACCTGACCCAGACCCTCCGGGAAAGGGAAAAAACAACATATCCAACAACACACTGAAGTACTAGTACTCCCTACAAAGAAACATAACCTTATTCCTACTATTAACCATGACCTTCCCTCCTCCCCGTCACACACTGCCTGTCCCCTCCCTGGACCCCAGCTTAATGCCCTCCATTTCACTGCCATACCTCAGCTATTCAGTTACGCACTCTCAGGGGGCCCAACGTATTTCTAAGATCCGCCATGCAGTACCACATTGAATACTCGTAATTCTGCATCATCGCTTCTATTTCCTGCGGTAATAGGGCAGCGGGTAAGAATTTTCGCCATCGTTTAAATAATTTGGTGATCTGCTTGTCTCCCATTAAATCGGCCATCAGCCGTTCCGTATGAAATAGATCGAGCAGGGCCTTCTGCAACATTGGGACAGTGGGGACCTCCGGAGATAGCCATCTAGTCATTATAGACCGACGTGCCGCCAGGAGACACAATTGAGCCCACTGCGAGAGCGAAGATTTGATGTGGGGCTGTTCAGCTCGATCCAAGTAAGCAAACAGCAAGAGTTTGGGCTCCAGCTCAACAACCTCAGCATTTTGGTAATATACTCCTTCACCTCAGTCCAGAAGAACGCTACATCCCTGCACTGCCACAAGCAGTGTAACAGCGGGGCTCGAGACATCTTGCACTTTGGGCAGGTCCCTTCCTCCTGAATATGGGGTTTAGCAGAAGACCGGATAGGATAAAAACCCATGTATGCTTTGTGATTGATTTTAAACTGGGTCGCTATGCACTGTTTTTGAACTAAGGTCTGTAGCTCTGCAGGAAGATGGTCACTCCTGTATAATGTGCACCTTATTATGCTCTGAGCAGATTCAGTGATTTTATGTGGCCAATCACTTCATAAATAGATTTTTCCCAACAAATATTTACCAACTAGGAATTTTACAAATGGATTTATAACAGAGGGAACATCATATTACAGTGCTACACTGGAGTTTACTGACCATGAAGCCATGCATTAAAGATATGCGGACAAGTGCAGACATTCATGCAATTCTTATTTGCTGTCACCAGATTTGTCAGCAGATTAAGAGAGCTAGGTGGCTATACTGTTCTTCTGCATTTAAATGTGTTTAGAAAAAAAGCCATTTGCCACATAATGATTCCTAGTCACAAGAACACAAAATACCTCTGGTTGCGAAGAAGTTAATAAATCCATTTGCTCTATTAAGTTCAAGAAGCAGAACTGAACAATATAACTGAAGCATTATTGTGTATGCCATTGTACTCCAGTACAAGAATAGAGTCAACTCTTAATAGAGGAATGCAGTTGGTGTTTGTCAAATGGAAAATGTTTAATGTTAGAACTATATCTCCAAGTACCAGGATAACTATTCAATTATGTAATTCAATAGACATATAAGCACTTATTCTAATTTCAAAGTTCATCTGGGTCATTTTTGTTAGATTTAATGAAGTCTGGAATGTCGTTGCTGTTTTATTTACTCAGTGAACTCTGTTGTCTCCTTGAAATAAATTCCTATGTGTCTTACATATACATAATTATTGTGTACAAATTGATATTCTAAAATACACTTTTATAGTTAATGCATATTGTTAAACTAAATGTTTTTACAAAATGTCCCTGTTTTGCCCACAAGGCCAAGTTGCCTCAGATTAAATTTTTACATGTGAAGTCTATGCAAACATTATACAGATCTTTTGTAGCTGGATTTGGCTATATTGTGTAATATAATTGATTACATCTATCTTTATTTCTCAAGCTTTAGTTATCAAAACAATTGTAGCTTAAATTTATAAAAAAAAAACATTATGATATGTTATGTTTTTATAGCAGTCGGTAGGTGTGGATCTCAACAAAACTTATGAATGTTGTGTTATGAATGCGTTACCTTTTTCCTTTTACCTAAGTTCTTAAATTTTTTGTCCCTAAAGCTGGTCTTTCTCCTTTAGATTTCTCTGTCAGATTTCCTTTAGATCTCCTTTTGTTTTACCAAAACCATGTAATATGAGGGACTTTCTAAATAGTGATGGCCCGAACTGTTCGGCGGCAAACTGTTCGCGGCGAACATCGGCTGTTCGCGTTCGCCACGTGTTCGCTAACATACGGCGAGTTCGACCCGCCCCATATTTTTTTTTATTGAACAAACTTTGACCCTGGAGTCAGTCAGCAGGCACAATACAGCCAATCAGCACCCACCACCTCACGGACCATCCCACCCCCTATAGCACAGCACAGGAGAGACGCCATTTCACATGCTGATTGAGAGAGTGGAGGAAGTTAGATCAGAGAGCTGCTGCTGCATAGGGAACGATTAGCTAGTCAGTGTTCAGTGTCATCTGCAGTCTACTCCTCTACAGTGCTTCTTAGTCTGCTGTCAGGACAGAGTCCTGAAAATACCCCAGAAGCCCTTTTTAGGGCTATTTTTTTGCTACCCTGTTGCCTGCTGGCTGGCATACCAGGCTGCTACCAGTGATTTTTCAAGCCACATATCACACAGTGCCTACTGCCAGTGCTCATATTTGGTGGCACTTTGTTACCCCAGGGGATTTTTCACCCTATTTTAAAGCGGACCTACCACCAGGAATCTATGTTTTCATGAATGGCACCTGAAGTGCCAATAATAGGGAGGAATGCAGTGAAAAACCCTAAAAACGTACCTGTAATGAGCAATTTAGTAATATAATCAGGCATTCCTGTTCACTTCCTGGTTAATGGATAGTGTTGAGCTCGAATATTCGAATGCCGAATATTTTTCCCGAATATCGGCAATTCGAGAATTCGCCAATATCTCGAATATCTCGGCGGATATTCGCAATTCCGAATATTCGCAATATGGCCATGTATTGCGAAAATAATATTCGCATTGCGAAAATAAACATAGCATGTGACCATTCATTTTAAAGATTTCAGCGATGCGAATTTGATTTGCGCAATTGCGAATATGATTTTCGCAATCCATGGTATTACCGCGAATATTCGAATTTCCGAATATAGAATCGAATATTAGTAGAATTATTCGCGAAATATCATGAATTCGAATATTGCCTATGCTGCTCATCACTATTAATGGAGAAAGCAGGACCCGGCAGCACGTCACAACACATGATTTTTCAGTGAGATGCTTTGCCATAGAATATCACTGAACGCCCCCAGTGGCCACCCGCGATATTGCACCACCA
>CM070032.1:185319385-185335332 GCA_036250615.1 Ptychadena robeensis
ATCGATCGAATTACATTGATTGTACAGTCAATTGAACCATGTGTGGCTAGCTTAAGATTAGGTAGAGTAACACTGAAAGGCTTTATTCTGTTAATCTAACAATAGAGTAAAAAAACGCTGCCATGTCCCTGTAAATTACCTTTATACTAAACTGTTTACTATTAAAGCCTTCGTTGCCAACTAATGTTGTTGCATAACTATAGAATGAACCTGTAATCATCTCAGTCCTACAGAGTCCAGCAGAGGTTTGAATAGCTTGGTCAGTGACAGTCAGAACCAAAATTAAGCAATTTACCAGAATCACACAAAGACACTAATAGTATTTGCATGAGTAGTGCATTCATTAAAGCTATACGGTATAGCCTCATTCTTCAGTTAGTCAATATCTGAACAATTATACAGCCTTCAAATCCGCCCATACATTTTTAATTATCAGAGGAAATAAATAGTCAGTCAGTTAGTCTGACTGCCACCATAGTCATGAAAACTGTTGTTTTCTTCAGTATCAGCCATATATGAACAGCCCAGTTCTGTTGTTTTGTTAACCAGCAATCCCCAAAGTTACCTTAATAAAATACATCCCCACCAGTTGAGGGACTGAGGCTTTGAATTTGAAGGCGGATTTGAAGGCTTGTTCTCCCCCCTTATCCCTGGCTGCCGCCACTTGCTCTATTGGGTGAAGTGGATCTGTGGACTCACAGCCGCCCTGTGACCACTGCACTTTCCTCCCTGCGTCTAAGAACCACTGATAGATCCCTGAGAGAGTTGTGACAACTTTCCATACATGGTTTCATGTATTGCTAGGTTCTAGAGCATGTTAACAAATAACGTCAATGTTACATGTATGTTCTTTAATCAGGAATCCATGACTACTGTGGTATTTGAATTTATGCACCTTTTCTGAATAAAGCTGAAATATATATTTTTTAATTTTATATGATTGTGTGTTATCTGACACTGTATACTGAGGGTTGTGTATGCCACTTCAAAGTCTAGGATAACTGAAATAGGGGATGGGCATTCCAACCCAACAGAGACACAGGTTGTCTATTGCCATTCCTTTTTTTTTAGAGAATGTACAAATTATTATTTGTTTAGATAGAAGTTAATAAATAAATAGTATAGGGGCATGCCAATATATTTAAAATAATAGCTTTTTGATATAATATATTATGAAAATAGGACAATGATTTAATCTTATAAATAATTAATCATTAAACATCTTATAAAACTCTCAATAGACTCCCCAGAGTGAAGATTTTAATATAAATATGAAATCTGCCATTGATGCTTTATACTTTGAAGGGACTGGTTACTGATGGAGAAAGCAATTTGGAACAATCATACAGAAAGGATGGAATGAAACCATTTAGTATTGACCTTGAACATTTGAATGTTGAATATTTTTTACGAATATCGTCAATTTGAGAATTTGGTGAATATCTTGAATATGTTGGTGGATATTCGCGATATGGGCATGTATTGTGAAAATAATATTTGTATTGCAAAAATAAATATAGCATTTGACCAATAATTTATATTTCCGAATATATTAGAATATTATTTTTACAATTGTGGTAATATTTTCGCAATGCGTGGTCATTCCGCGAATATTCGAATAGCAAATCAAATATTAGTAGAATTATTTGTGAAATATCGCAAATTCGTATATTGCCATCAAAAACCATTTTATCTAGGCTGTAAGATGGAAAAGAAAATCTACTTAGGAAGATGGAAGAAGGTCTAAGCTTAAATAATATTGTCATTGTATAATGCCAACTATAGGCATTAATAATGATAAGACATCTGAGGTGTACAATGTCTCATTCCTTTTGCTGGGTCATACAGATTCTATTATAGTTATGGGACACATATCTATACCTCAATAGTGATGGGCAAACATCGGCCTGGACTGTCCGTGAACGGGCGGGTCGGACTTTTAAAGGCGGGGAATTTGAATCGGAAAACCGGATGTGACGTCAGCGACGTCACATCC
Organism: Ptychadena robeensis; assembly: GCA_036250615.1. Taxonomy (NCBI): domain Eukaryota; kingdom Metazoa; phylum Chordata; class Amphibia; order Anura; family Ptychadenidae; genus Ptychadena; species Ptychadena robeensis. The sequence continues at coordinate 185,321,382 of CM070032.1, forward strand.
GGTCCCTGGAACGCATACTTGAACGCATAGTTCCTGGTTACGGGAGCCAGATGTGACGTCACTGACGTCACTTCCTGCTCCGAGCCGGAATTTTCACTAGAAGACGGGCCTCATGCCCGGTCTTCTAGTGAAAAGATTCTTCCTCCGAAACGATCTCGCAGGTTCTGATCCTGCCGGAGGAAGAATATAGATCTTCTTCTCGCCGGCGAACGGGGCGGGTCGAACACCCGTACTGTCCGCCGGCGAGAGGGAGGGCGAACATGCTTGTTCACTATATCACGCCATCACTATACCTCAAATGATCCAGTTAAAACAAACATAAATTCAAAAAGTCAACCATGACACTGAGGCTGAGGCTGAGGCTTGCTTAAATTGATGACGGCAAGTAAATCCTCCATGGTTCTGTTCTAAAAACATTTAAAAAAAGAGAGGATTAAAACCTTCTCAATACTCTAAATTAAAGTAGTGATTTAGAACAATAGTTCTCCAGGGCCGCTAACAGCCTGGAACTTGAGGATTAGAATACTAGGCTTAAACAGTGAAGTCAGTAAATCTTCAGCTATTACCAGTCTCTAGAGACATATTTTCAGCCTGCTTTCCTAAAGTATACTGCTGATGTTTGTAACCAATATTTCTGAGTGATTGATCTGGTCTCTATTCAGCGCAAATATTTAAACCATTTATTTTATGATAAATCAAATCGGCCTTTGCTGGCTATAAACAACCACAACCCTGTCAAGCACATAATTGGCAACGCCATAGCACAAAATACCTTAATAATACCTTGTAGATTTTTGCACATTCTAAACACAAAATTCACATTGTTTGTTCGGCACAGTAAATTTTATAGTTAACTAAAGCCAACAATAGCTGGCAAGTGAAGGAATGGTACTCATTGTGGTTGCTTTACACATCACAGTACTTAAACCTTCTTTATAAGTCCCTTATACATTAATTAAATGTAAGCAGTGACCATAGAGTCATCTTTCTACTTGCATGCTATGCATTGCATGAAGTTATAATACCAGAAATAACAATGAATAATATTAGATTATTAAAAAAAAAACATCAAGCTGCTCTGTGCTGCCATACACTTCAATAAACACTCTTAGCAGAGTAATGTTGTAAAGTTTAAACTATTGGCAGGGCTAGAATTTTGACCAATAGCTCCCCAAAGATAATGCAAATGAGATAAGTTAACATTCCATTTTTAAATGAAATAAACCATGCAGCTTTCCCTGAATATAGAGATAGGCAAAACACTTATAATTTAAAATCAAAATTTTGCAGTAGTTGGTAATACACAATGAGCCCTTTAACATGTTACCATCCTGAAATCCAAAGACAAATTTGGTAAATGTAATTAGTTTACAGCAAAGGTTTGTAGTAACTCATAGCAAAGGTGTTCACAACCTGTGAACAGACAGAAGACTTGACTAGCTAAGAAAAAGAATTTGAGATCTTTCTCAAATAATACATTTTACAGCCATCAGAGCCCATAGTATAGCCTAACTATCTATGCAAAATGTTAGTGACTGTTAGTAACACATTTTTGGTATAGTAATAGGTTTGAGATTGCTGGCATGCCTTCTAGGAGAACCCAACTGGCTGCAGTCAAAACCATTCTTTAAAATGTTTGCCCCTCCCTCTTGCTTTGCATTGGTTTGACATCTTGTGTTGCTGACAGGGAAAGTCAAGAACAGTCAACTTATAGAGTTCTATATTAAATTCCTGTTGGTGGGGCAAACAGCAAATGGTTGTTTACCTGCATGTGTTACTGTGCAAAAAACTGTGTGTGCACCTACCTGTCGGCGAACTAGATGTGAACTTTGCTGGTGGGATTAAAAACATCTATGGCGTTCACGGGAACCACGTGGTATCTCAAAGCGCAGGTGGCGGGTACTCTGGGGCCTTTGCAATGTGCCCCGGTTGACTCAGGGGCCTAGATGCGCGGTGGCGGTTGACTCATCTCTCTGGACTGTAGGCAACTGGCCGGGGTGATAGGATACGGATAAGGTTTACTTCTTCTGCGGTGCAGCAGTGCTCAGAACTTAGGGGCTGTGCCTCTCGGAATATACCCCCCCTCCCTTTCCCCTTCCTGGTTCCCCCAGTTGGGTGCACACAAGTTGATGGTTGAGAATTTAGAGTTAAGAGTTTGACGTTTATAGCCTATGAGTGATGAGTCATGATCCCTCTAGTGATGCATCTCACAGGTAGTCGTTGTCTTCACTTCGCTAATACAAATGGCCTTGATGTGGTTCTTATATTGTATCTTTTATGTCTGTCGTTTACTGGATTACTGTTTACATTACATGTATCTGCTACGCTTTATGGATGGGCCATGTGATCCCCTACCTGCGTTGTGGGGTGGTGCTTTCCTGTCGACAACTGACAAATGAACAATACACAAATATAAAAAAAAAAAACATCATATGGGATCTGGATGGAGGAGAAGTAGTCTATGCTCAACTGAGCAAACAATTTAAAAAGGAAGCAAAGTACACCATAGGATAGGAGAAACAGAGTTGAATATCAGTAATTTAACAGCGATAAATAAAATGTTCTGTCTATAGGAGTAAATTACATGGCAGTGTCAAACCTAAGCTAGCTTGTAAATTGGGGTAAAAGGGGAATAGGATGCAACAAAGATCCAAGGGAACCAAGGAACAAATGACAGCATTATTCTACTACCTAGAAGAAATATTTTCCAAAAAAAACAACATAATGTATCTATAGTTATAAGTTTATTTTCCAGAGAATACTATTAGAACACTTTGCAGCTGCCAACAACAATTCTATTATTCTTTTTGATTGATGTGTTCATAAAGATTGATAAAATCTGAAAACAAATGTCATTGTCTCTGTCCTTCTCTGTGGTAATATCTTAGCAGACATATTTATATGACTGATTAATTGTCTGTATATGTCACTTCACATTCCTTGTAGCTTAGCAACATAATGCTGAAAACGCATCAAAATAAAAAGTGCATCAACTTTTACCCTATACAGTTTTATTACAACCAATCTTACAAACCTTCACATCAAAGGTCCAGCTTCTAACGTGGATTCCAAGAGCATATTGAGCTTTCTAAGTCTTTGATAAATCAATCCAATTGAATGCATTTCAAAAGTATGGCTAAACCATTAGACATGTTATACCTAGTCAGTAATGCATCTATAACTTATGTTACGGAAAAGGATAGATAAACACATTAACCATTTAAACATTTTATTTTGACCCATGGCCATCACATCTACAGTATTTGAAAGAACTATGAGTATAAAGGCTGCCATACACGGGTCGGATTCGCACCGGATTCCGGCCCGATCGATTCCGGGCGCGTGCACGCGAAACGATCGGGCCGGAATCCCGTGCAGCCCACCTTGTCCGTCCGATCGGGTCCGACTGATCGGGGGCTCAGAATCGGATCCGCCAGAGAACCAACCTGTTGGTCTTTCGGGTCCGATTCTGCCCAGATCAGCGGGAGTTGCATTCCGGGAGGTGATCAATCGGACACGGATCCGGCAGGACAAGGTGGTATGCAGCGATCGGATTCCTTAATTGGCCAATCGATCACACCTGAGGATCCCGGCGGAATCGCCGGAATCGATCGGATGGTGAATCGATCAGCCAGGGAATCCGTGCCGTGTATGGCTAGCTTAATACCTTGAGTAGCAGGATCAAAATCACTACAGTTACATCCAAATTCCAAGCCATCTGTTGCTACTGTCAACACCATCCCAACCCTGTTTTCCACTGTACGTTCATATTGGTGGGCCTTCCCATTAATTGGTGAGAAATTTGAATTTGTATTTGTGTGTCTGCATGTGTGCATGCATGCATGTGCATGGAGAGGGTATTAAGAAGTTCCACTGCTACAAAAATTGGTAGAGCCTTGCCAGTGAGAATGGTGTTGGCTTCAGTGCAACAAAATGTTTGAATAATTTGTATTCTAGGTGGATGAAAATGATATCTGAAGTTTTTTTCTTTTTTAAATCTACAGTTCTGATTTCCAGGAGTTACTTGGGTCTGCACTGGCCCCCTATTTTCAGCACTTTCATATTGACTAATCCTGGAATAGAAATACAGATTAGCAAAATCAAAGAAGTGTCAAATTCCTAATTAGTGATGGCGCGAACCCGGAATATGATGTTCGTGAACGGCAAACGCGAACCTCTGCAAATGTCCGCGAACCCGGCGAACCCCATAGGCTTCAATGGGCAGGCGAACATTAAAAAACAAAGGGACCCTTTCTGGCCACAATAGTGTTGGAAAAGTTATTTCAAAGGGACTAACACCTGGACAATGACATGACAGAGGGGAATCCATGGCAAAACTGCCAAGAGTAAATCTGCACGAAGGATTTCTACAATGATAGTCATTTGGTATTTGAACATAAGAGGGGAGCTGGAGAGCACTAAACAACATGGTTGGTAAATGCCTGTGTGAATTCCACCTGAAACAACCTGTGAAGATCTGCTTTCCACGTTGCCTACAGCTTAAAAGGTGAATTTTAATTTTATGGAGGACACTGGTGGAGATGGACAGTGTGGAGGACACTGGGGGAGATGGTCAGTATGGCGGACACTGGTGGTGATGGTCAGTGTGGAGGACACTGGTGGAGATGGACAGTGTGGAGGACACTGGTGGTGATGGTCAGTGTGGAGGACACTGGGGGAGATGGTCAGTGTGGAGTTACTTGGGTCTGCACTGGCCCCCTATTTTCAGCACTTTCATATTGACTAATCCTGGAATAGAAATACAGATTAGCAAAATCAAAGAAGTGTCAAATTCCTAATTAGTGATGGCGTGAACCCGGAATTTGATGTTCGTGAACGGCGAACGCGAACCTCTGCAAATGTCCGCGAACCCGGCGAACCCCATAGGCTTCAATGGGCAGGCGAACATTAAAAAACAAAGGGACCCTTTCTGGCCACAATAGTGTTGGAAAAGTTATTTCAAAGGGACTAACACCTGGACAATGACATGACAGAGGGGGATCCATGGCAAAACTCCCAAGAATAAATCCGCACAAAGGATTTCTACAATGATAGTCATTTTGTATTTGAACATAAGAGGGGAGCTGGAAAGCACTAAACAACATGGTTGGTAAATGCCTGTGTGAATTCCACCTGAAACAACCTGTGAAGATCTGCTTTCCACGTTGCCTACAGCTTAAAACGTGAATTTTAATTTTATGGAGGACACTGGTGGAGATGGACAGTGTGGAGGACACTGGGGAGATGGTCAGTATGGCGGACACTGGTGGTGATGGTCAGTGTGGAGGACACTGGTGGAGATGGACAGTGTGGAGGACACTGGTGGTGATGGGCAGTGTGGAGGACACTGGGGGAGATGGTCAGTGTGGAGGACACTGGTGGAGATGGACAGTGGGAAGGACACTGGTGGTGATGGTCAGTGTGGAGGACACTGGGGGAGATGGTCAGAATGGCGGACACTGGTGGTGATGGTCAGTGTGGAGGACACTGGTGGTGATGGTCAGTGTGGAGGACACTGGGGGAGATGGATATTCCCCATGGATGGATGGGATATTCAGTGAAGACTGTAGATTACACAGAAGTAAAAATGTGATGTTAGAGACCCTATGTTTGTTATACCTGTAGGTATGGTGCCACGTCCCTCTTATGTAATAGAAGAAAAAACTGAACAGAGGTTAGCTGGAACCTAATAAAACAGAGTTATGGCTGGTGAAGGGATCAGATAACCGGGACTTTTAAGGGCACATTAAGAATAAAGTGAGTAAGTAAGTTTTTAGTAAAAAAGATTTTTTTTAGTAAAAAAGATAATTTTATTTAGAAACATGATTAAAATATGTGATTAGCATTACATGATAAATTCAGTCCAAAACAATGGTAGGTCAGAGTCAAAGTCGTATATGTCATAAGTAATCGGAAATATACATCACTCCTGGCGCTGGGCGCCAATCCGACGCGTTTCTCCCCTCTTAGTCAGGGGCTTCATCAGGGAGGAGTGAGAGTACTTAGTTTATAGTCCTAATAACAAATAGAGTACAAGATTGTAAGTAACATATACATTGCATTCAAGGATGGTATAGAGAATCAGTGAGATATGAGGAGGGAGAGTCAAGCATTGCGAGTTTACTTACGTCCAATATGTGGGTCGTAAATCAGTCAGATAGTGTATGAGGCAACCAGTGTCAGGTCTTTAAAAATGACTGATCTTCATAACCTGTGTGGTAGAGTTGGTTTTTAAACTCTAGCAATATGTTTATAACATGGGGGATTAACATCATTAATATCAAGGCAACATGATCACTTCAAAGCGTTAAAAATATCCGGGCAACATGGTCATTTTAGAGAACGAAAAAAATAAAATTAAAATGATAAGAATAAAAATAAAGATGATGAGTTGGATAAACATATGAGGATTAATGGAAGGTGCATCAGTGCCAGTGCGGACATGCCACGGTGTTAATAGGAAACAGTGAGCTAGCAGGGGTATATTTGCAAGATGGCTGAGTGCTCAATCAATCACCAAGTTTTGAGATTCGTACCTTTGGATAGTCAGATGATGACTCCATATGGGTCCAAACCCTACGTTTGTCAAGTACGCTAGCCGATGGTTGTCCCAAGGAAATAAGCGTAAATCCGCAGTCCGCTGTGGGGTATACATATATGTGTACAGAGTTTCACAAATTTAATAGTCTCACAGTTGATGCATATAAGGGGTTCAGCCAATGAGCCTACCTTGTACTTGCTTCGGATTATACCCAAGTTGGGAGAGGTTGGTCCCATGCAGGCATATGTGATCGTCCAACTGCACGTTCTAGATGTGAAGTTTAGTAATGGCGATGCGATGTTCGCCGCGAATAGTTCTCCGGCGAACAGTTCGGGCCATCACTATTCCTAATCTGTATTTTGCAAAAATGATTTGTATTATATCACTTAGGTCAGCACAATAGATATGCTACCAGTATTTGCATAACAAGAGGTAAGTAGTGGTAGTATCCATTTTTCCCTTAGGCTGGTTTCCTATGGGGATTGGGTCTTCTTCCAAGCTGCTTTAAACTGCTTTATATAATAATCTCATAATGCTGTAAAACTGGCATATTAGGTAGCAGAGTACCAGCTGTGCTTTAAAATTTTCTAATAATGGTTTCATAAAAATTCCAGACTAGGATTTAGGTCATTTCAAAATCACATTTACATACCTATATACATCATTGGGATCATAAAACCTTTTAGAAGCAGGTCAACTACAGGTCTGCATATGGTCTCTGCAGGTCAAATGTACCTGTTAGAAATGGACGAACTGCCTGCAAGATGGACAGTTCGTGGGGAACATCACTAGAGATGGTCGAAATTTTTTTCATAAATTCGACCATTTCAACTTAATTGCAAAGTCATGTCAAAATTTCGAAAATCGGAATTTCGACTTCGATTTTGAACTTGATTTATGAAAAAACTACATGTGCTAGAGCAAAACTTTTTTTCCTAATTGTTCCACAACCCTTCTTTCCATCTCTAACAATTTTGGTGTTGATATTTTCAGAGGCTTTGCAATAAGCTCACAAAGTTAGCAGGTCGAAAAATTCGACCATCTCTAAACATCACATCCCGCCGACGAACAGTATGGACGTTCCACCCACCTAGTTTATTGTTCTTCTGCCGGCGTGGAAAGATCCAGCCAGAGGCAAATAAAACTAAAGTGATGTCAGTTATGTAACTTCAGGCATATGGAGCACGGAACTGTGCGTTCCATTAAGCGGAAGTGACGTCACTTCTGGTATATGGAACACTGCACTGTCGCCACTTCCGTGATTAGGCAGGGAATTTAAATTTCCTTGTGAACAGGTGGACATTCACAAACGGACAAGGCTGATGTTTAGCCATCATTAGTTCTTGTAAATGAATTCTGAATAGTCTCCTAATTTTTCTATACTATTGTCTTTGGACTATAGACTATAATATATGCTAGGCTAGTATAGTTTTATGAAGAACAGCACTTTCTCGTCAGATTCTTGTAGTACAGAACTGTCCTAAATTAGCAGTGGATGGAGTTTACAGATGGAGCTCTTTATACCAGCAATGACCTTTCTTAGAAAAAGATCAACAGCTTGTGTACACTTATTTGCTTGAGGACACCCATTGAGTACAATTTATATATCTATACTGCATACAGAATTTTTTTTTCTTTTTCAAGACAACAGTTTGTCATTTGATTGGAGGTTTACACATGGCATGATCCTATTTATATTGATTGATTGTGTTTATAAAAATTGATAAAATCTGAGAACAAATGTCATTGTCTCCATGATTCTCCTTGGTACTGTCTGAGTGCAGAAATTTGTATGATTGATTAACTGTCTGTATTTGTCATTTCACACTCCTTGTAACATAGCAACAAAGAGTTGGAAAAAAAAGGAAGCCCGTCAAGTTCTACCTAATCTAATTTTGATATTGTTCTAATAATGTTGAGTCAAGCACCCACATGTTTTTGCAATTATATCTAATAGCTGAAGTTCAGCATTTTCAACATTTGTGCAGTTAAAATTAACTAGGAATTGTAAATTTTATTAACTTATATCTCCTGATCGTGTAGCCCAAGATAACTCGGGGTGAGTTTCTTTGCGAATAAAACTCACCATGATATGATAGACACCGGAAGGGCGGAGGATAGGCGGCACCATTGACCTACATGTTATGGTGGCTTTTTTAAAGCACATCTCCGGGCGTCAACGGTGATGCCGGTATGTGTTCCGGATCTAGAGTAGAGCAAGAAATTGCGGCAGATTTTATTGTAATCTGCGCAATGGCCTTGGAGGTTAATGCATTCCAAAAATTTTTAGCCTATAATACTTCTATTCGCTCCTATGTCATAAGGGCTCTTTTACACTATATGCATTTGCGTTAACACAGGGTCCATCGGAAACCTATGTACTTTTCACACTGTGCTGCTTTGCAATTTTATTAACACATTGTGTTAATGCAAACACCCTGCAGCACACATTTTTGTACCACAGTGCAAGCATCTCCTTTACACAGGTAAAGGGGAACTAGCACAGTGGCATGCACAATGGCCGTATTTGTTACTATTGCAGCTCATATAGTGTGAAACGACCCTGATGCTGAGAATTGCAGTCTTTAAAGAGACTGTTACTCTTTAATAAAAAACTTCCCATAAGTTTATATATGTTTTTTTTTAAATTGGCATGTTATTCATTTGTAAAAGCCTCCATTATATAGTTATTCAAATACCTTGAGACCATCAAGAACCACCATCTTAGATGTGATGTCAACAGCCCCAGCAAACTGACCTTCCATAAGGGTTTTGTCATTTTTGAGATCTTTAAGGATCAATAAGTTCATACTACTTGCTGCGAGAGAGGTATATGTATGTGAGTTATTTGTATTAAGCCTGAAGAAGGCATCTGAGACATCCCAAAAGCTTGCTTCTCTAATGACTTCAGTTAGCCAATAAAGGAGATCACTCAAACTCTGTATTCATTGATGGCTAACACGGTACAACCCTCTACCTATATGCTGACAGAGTGCAACTCTCTGATAAAAAATATCCACCAAATTATGTTTTAATTAAAAATAAACAAAAAATGTTATTGGTAAGTTAATATTGGTAAGAATATCAAACATTTCAACGTTCTGTATATATAGTTGCTAAGACCATGGTTCATGGAACAACTGTCCCAATATTTATACTTGGGAATTGGGGAAAATGTTTTCTATTCTTTCACATGGATCTTATAATTCCATTCATTAGCCTCATACATAGTAGATTCAGACTAGATTATATTATGGGCATGCAAATTAGCAGTTACTCTCTCAGCATAATAGTAAGATGACGGGATGATGCCAAAACTAGCAGATATGTGAAAGTCAAGATATACAATACAAGGAGAATACATAAGAAATGTGATGTTATTTTTTTTACTTATCTATTCTTAAACTGACCTCTCTAACTTCAGTTTGTATCGTTGACAGCTGTCATGGCAGAAACTCTGCATACACAGCACCTTGACAACCCAGGCAAAAGTCACTCATTTTCATAGAAGAGCCTCTCCAAGATGTTCTACAAAAGACTCGTGTTACAATACAGGAGAATAGCCCCTCTTCTCAAAATTTTACTTTTTCTGGCTGTCATTATGATATTTTGGAGTTAATGCTCTCTGTATTCATGTCACAAGACTTCATATAGGGATTTTTGACATTTCTCTGATTTTCATAATCTGCATATATCTGATGGGTCAAATATTCATATAGAGGATAGTTAGCCACAATGATAGCCAAGAATTGCCAAACAAAAGTCAACAGTCCCAATATTTATCCAATGCTGTATAAAGTTCCATAAAATGTCCTTACGGTGAATATATATCTGTTATTAAAACACAATTAGAACTTGTGCTGACATGGACAACTTAACCTACACACATAGGCCTTTTAGAGATATAAGAATCTGACCCCCTGGCCACAAACTAGTCCTGAGATCCTTAATCTTCTCAGCAACACTAAAGCCAACCATAGATGTCTTGATCCATGGCCAGCCTGAAGTAGAGTCATTACAGCTTGGTGGCGTCACCACGCTGTGAGGAGTCGGCTACAGAACTGATGGGAATCCTGTGTGCTTCACTAACACAGAAATTCCTGTCAGATTGTAGCCAATTAACTTGGAGGGAGAAGGAGACTCCCTCTCCAAATTAACTGCCTAGAACAGGATCGGCCACAAAAAGTACCTGACGGCTTTTTGGGTTAAAACTGTAAGGTGGGCACCCGACGACTATGAGTTTGCGTAAGCACGCACGCCGGTCTATCACCTGCAACTACTGCTGGGAAACTAATGTGCGTCTGGTGCAGTCTAAGACTTCCTCCATCTTTAAAAGATCACTTTTTTTTAAAAGATCTTTTACATCAGAGTATATATTGCCAGCAAGATCACGTATAGTCACTGTGAATTGAGAAAGCCAGTCAGATGACTAGCAAAAGGTCTTCAAGAAACAAAACACAGCATGTCCAGTTGATTTGAATTAAACACTACAGATACAATGACCTGGATGAATAAGAACCTTCACAGACATCTTTAACATCAGTAGCACAAGCAAGACATCAATTCTTACATGTAGAGCCCAAGAATGTTAGCTAAAATGACAGCATCATAACTTGTATTCTTAAGTAACAACTTTCCAATGCAAATTCAGCTTATCAATAAGCAATAGTTCCTGGATACAATGTGGTCAGAGCAGATACGCACAGTTCTTTTTCCAATGAATTATAACATTTTTAAAGTTGGAGGAGTAACAACTACAAGTGGAAAATGAATGTTGACAGCAAGGAAGCAGATTATCCAGGCACTGTCAGAAACATAATATGTAGATCCAATCAGCATTCCCAATTATTATTATCCGTATTTCAGTCTACTGCACCACAAATAGAAAACATGAGCTGCTCTGTTTCATAGATTTTCCTGTCAAACCTTCTCACCTTTTTTTTTGTAAAAAGAACATGACACATTGTAGTTGATTAACTAAAATAGATTTATTTTTTAACAAAGAGAACCTGTCTGCATTTCAAACATCCAGCTATATGAAGGAGGGAAAAGTAGACATTTGTGAAGTGAATGGAAGTGACCAAAGGCTAAACTTTTGTAGTTATCAGTTCTGTAAGCAGTCCTATAATTCAGTGAAATATGTAATTCTAAAGTGGAACACTTTAACATTTTAGCACTATACAACTAACTTCTCCAAGGCAATCTACATATCACGAATGGTTCTTCAACGTGTGCTTGCAATGTCATGCAAGTCAAGTGTAGGCAGCCATTTTGGGGGCTATTTTAAATTTAAACAAATACAGCTGTAGAAGAAATCATGTGCTAATGAACTTATAGGCTAACTATACCCTCACTTATCAAAACAAAATGGCCAAGTAAAAGTTTCTACACTAACAGCTAGAGCAAATAAACTTTGGAGTTTCTGAAAATATCTATAGCTAATTCGATTTGGTGAAAGGAGTTGGAGCACAACACCAGCCTTGGCACTGAAGTATAGTGTTTATACATTAAACACCCTTGGTACAGAAGCCATATTATTTAAGATTGACTTATGTGTATTGAACCTCTGATATGTTTTGCTTATGATGGCTTAGAAACTTTAGTTTTTGCTATATAGGTACACTTAAATTCCCTATATCCCACAGTCATTGAGCAGCAGGTGACTATTCTCAGATATTACTTCGCATTAAACAACAAATACTTTTACACATCTGTTTGTGTTGCTAACAAGTCTCTACAACAAACCAATTAACCCAAGCTAGCACAATCCTATCAATAATAAGTGGAACAATGTTAAGCATATGTGTGGTCAATGGGCAACCCATTATTTTTCCTATCTAATAATGATAGTTGGATATTCATTTTCATTTCCTTTCCAAGTCAGCCCATACATTTACCAAGTGCAAATTCATTGCTTGTTACATTGCTCTGATAGAAGTTTTTCAGTTTAAAACATTCTCATCATACACAGATACTTATCATTACCTATCTAGTTAATACAATCAGGTATCAGGTATGTGAGCTAAAGAAGAGGATAGATAATACCTCTTGTCCAGAATAGCTAAACAAATCCCATGAACCTTACCTGATCTGTTCCATCAGTGGATTTCATGAGCTGTTTCTCCTTATACAATGACCAAAGACCAATATTAGGCAAAAAAACTAAAGCCACCGAAAAGAGCAAAACCATCTGAAAGAATCTTTTCTGCTTTCTCTTCATGGCTGTAGAAACGTGTTTTACTGGTCGCTGAAAGTTAATAATCCACAATGATTTCCAAGCAGATGGGGTGCTTCTACTTTGTACCCTCAAACTTTGGCAGCAGTTTAGATGAACTAAGGGAAGCACCTGTACAGGTAGCAGAACTCCACAATCATTTAGGCGACATCCCCAGCAAATAAAATAATAACAGCATTTCCTTTACAACAAAGGGAGACGTGTATCAATATTGATGGATAGCCAATCAAATTGCAGCTTTTCTTTATTAGACAATAAAGTATAGCCTGTCGGAGTATAGTAGGGTGCAGAACAAAGAGCGCTCAGAAGTTTCATGACCTTAAAGTAAACCTGACAAGCAGAAGATCCTAGGCAGGTAGATGCAGGTGCAGGTGATGGAAATGAGGAAAGTCCATCATACAGCTCACTATACTTTCAGTGGTACCAAAAAGACCTTTGTGCTCATTAGTGTTGGAGGTTGTCACTCCATGCCCAGGTGAACATAGCACTAATTACAATGTGGCAATGCCCTGATCAATCTCCAATAGACCTTCATATCGTCATGCCTCAGTGATGTTCCCAAAGGACAATCAGAGAAGATAGGATGAAATCCTCATATCCTCGAGTCAATCCAGTGTGTAATCCTGAACAGAGAGGCAGATGTGTTGGCTTCCACGGATGCCTCCTTCTTGATGCCAACTCGTTCCCACTGGTGGAAAACACGTGGATGAGCTCTAAACCGGTGCTTACAATCCCTCCCAGTCCCACTCTGCTCTATAAACAAGCTGGGAGCTGGAGGGAGCCGGAGGGGAGGAGGGAGGATGATGATGATGAGGAGGAGAAGGTGGTGCAGGGAGGATCTAGTTAAGACTCTCTGCTGTCACACCGCATCGTCTCTGTAACCAGCAAGCTGCACAAATCATCTCCTCCAGACCCAGCCTGTGACACTGACAGAAGAAGCTTCTGCTCCCCCGGCGCCTGCACAAGGGCCACGCCAGCAACTTTTGGGGCTGACTCGTGTCACCCCAACTTTTCAAGTTATCTCAGCTGTTGGATGTGACATGTTGGAAGGTGGTGATCACTTGTCTCCAGCTTGCTGTGTGCTGTGTGCGAGCAGCAGATCCAGTCCACTTCTCCCTGCGATGCTGCTGATGCTGATGCTGACACGGAGGCTGATGTAGGAGTGGAGGAGGGGG
>CM070032.1:185335791-185347158 GCA_036250615.1 Ptychadena robeensis
CCCCCCCCCCCCCACCCTCGCTTCCTTCTTTTTCTTACCATGATACCGGATTAGTATTCCTGTTAACTCTAACAGTGGGCTAATTTCAGGGTTCAACTGACTGAGCCTACTGACAGAGTTCACAGGAGGTTTATGAGGGCAGGAAAAAGGGGGTGAAACATGAAGCTAATGACAGGTGTGCACTATATGCAAATCTTTTGCCAGTCTTCCTCATTCATAATCCATCTCTTTTTTGTAATGTACAAACAACCATTTCCACATCTCTAGCAATTTTGATGATTATATCCTGTTCAGGGGCACAACAACTTACAAAGAAAGGGCAGCATGGTGGATCAGCAGATTAGCACTCTGCAGCACTAGTGTCCTAGGTATGAATCTTGGTCCGGCCATTATCTGCAAGAAGTTTGTGTGGGTTTTCTCTGGTTTCCTTCCACACTCCAAAGGCATACTCAGGTTAATTGGTCTCCACTAAAGAATCTTCTATGTTAGTTGCATACAGTCAGGTCCATAAATATTGGGACATCAACACAATTCTAATATTTTTGGCTCTATACACCACCACAATAGATTTGGAATGAAACAAAACATGCTTTAACTGCAGGCTGTCAGCTTTAATTTGAGGGTGGACCGTGTAGGAATTACAATAGTTTGCATATGAGCCTCCCACTTGTTAAGGGACCAAAAGTAATGGGACAGAATAATAATCATAAATCATATATTCCCTTTTTAATACTTAGTTGCATATCCTTTGCAGTCAATGACAGCCTGAAGTCTGGAATGCATAGAGATCACCAGACGCTGGGTTTCATCCCTGGTGATGCTCTGCCAGGCCTCTATTGCAACTGTCTTCAGTTCCTGCTTGTTCTTGGGGCATTTTCCTTTCAGTTTTGTCTTCAGCAAGTGCAATGCATGCTCAATCGGATTCAGGCCAGGTGATTGACTTGGCAGTTGCATAACATTCCACTTCTTTCCCTTCAAAAACTCTTTGGTTGCTTTTGTAGTATGCTTTGAGTCATTGTCCATCTGCACTGTTAAGCACGGTCCAATGAGTTCTAAAACATTTGGCTTAATATTAGAATCAGATAATATTATCAGATAACACTTCAAAATTCATCCTCCTGCTTTTGTCAGCAGTCACATCATCAATAAATACAGGAGAGCCAGGTACATTAGCAGCCATACATGCCCACACCATGACACTACCACCACCATGCTTCACCGATGAGGTGGTATGCTTAGGATCAGGAGCAGTTCCTTTCTTTTTCCATACTCTTCTCTTCCCATCACTCTGGTACAAGTTGATCTTGGTCTCAAATGTCCATAGAATGTTGTTCCAGAACTGTAAAGACTTTTTAAATGTCGTTTGACAAACTCTAAACTGGCCTTCCTGTTTTTGAGGCTCACCAATGGTTTACATCTTGTGGTGAACCCTCTGCATTCTCTCTGGTGAAGTCTTATCTTAATTGTAGACTTTGATACACATTTACCTACCTCCTGGAGAGTGTTCTTGATCTGGCCAACTGTTGTGAAGGGTGTTTTCTTTACCAGGGAAAGTCATCCACCGAAGTTATTTTCCATGGTCCTTCGGGTGTTTCTGAGCTCACCAGTGTGTTCCTTCTTTTTAATAATGTTCCAAAACAATTGTTTTGGCCACGCCTAATGTTTTTGCTATCTCTCTGATGGGTTTGTTTTGTTTTTTTCAGCCTAGTGATGGCTTGCTTCTCTGATAGTGACAGCTCTTTGGATCTCATCTTGAGAGTTGACAGCAACAGATTCCAAATGCAAATAGCACACTTGAAATTAACTCCATTTCCATTCCATTTATCTGCACATTGTAATTGGGATAATTAGGGAATATCAGACAACTGGCCATGCGACAGTTGAGAAGCCAATTGTTCCATTACTTTTGGTCCCTTAACAAGTGAGAGGCACATATGAAAACTGTTGTAATTCCTACACTGTTCACCTTACTTTTTTTTTTTTTCCAAACCACCTTATTTTTATGTAAATACCCTCAAATTAAAGCTGACAGTTTGCAGTTCAAGCACATGTTGGTTTCATTCCAAATTCATTGTGGTGGTGTATACAGCCAAAAGTGTTAGAATTGTGTTGATGTCCCAAAATGTATGACTTAGACAGTGACTTATAACTGTGTTAGTAAAATATACATTAGATTGTGAGCTCCCTTGAGAGGCAGTTAGTGGTATGACTATAAATACTGTAAAGAGCTGTGTAATATGTTGGTGCTATATAAATATAGAAGAATAAAAAAAAAGAAGAATAATAGTTGCAATTTCATAACCATCTCTAGCCACTGGGAATCCCATGCTGGCTTAGTAGTTATATCAAACTACTAGTGTAGTAGTAGTATTCTCATGATACTTGGGAATATGATGTCATTGTGGCAGTAGTGCTACCCTTCTCAAAATGAGAAGACTTGCCATTGTGTGATATCATGGGGGGGGGGGGGGGGGGGGGGATACAAAAACGGTAACATTTAAAAATGAAGTTTATAATTGCACATTTCATCAACAGCATGCACATTATATGTAGCTTTGTCAGGAGCAGTATAGAACTACTGCAATCTCCTGTCTACTCCTTACAAATGAGAAGCTATCATTCTGCTCTCTCCTCCTGTCAGCGTATGATTGGCTTCTAGTGCTGCTCCATTCTATCCTATGAAATATGTTTAATGACCTGCTTCATCATCATGATAAACTTATTTATATACACATGTGCTTTTTAGCTTTACTTCAACACACAATTCTGACTAAAGTTGAGCATCATATTTTGCTTTAACATTGTTTACTAGCATACAGCGCACATATTTGTGCGCATTGCCAATGGATACGCAAAATACGCACAGTGCTTGTACTGGCAAAGATCACAGAATGAAGGAGAGGCGCGCGATGTAAGGCAATAGAATACAGTCGAATCGGATTTAGAATGTTTCTTTATATATTCGCAAAATTACGCGAACTTGAATATACAATATGCCACTCAACACTACATCTGACATGATGGAATGTTCTGTTTGGTTTATTCAGCCAGGGAGAGATAGAGATTGTGTTGATCACTGAGATTTGTCTTTGTACAGAAAGTAAACGCACATTCAATAACAGCAAAAGAAAAAGAACAAAGAGGGAAAGTGAAATGACAATAATGCAGTGAGTAAAACAAAAACACCACTACATTTACAATGAATAAAACAATCACAGTAAGAATAATGCAGCTTTTCTCCTATACAGAGGCAAAACGTCAATTCTTTGTATTTTTTGTGAGCACCATAAAAAGAAAAAGCTGTAGCTACACAAACTCATTTTTTTCAATCAGTTTTGAAGACAGGAATATGGATCTTTTCTTAGATTTCTAATGCCAAAGTCTTGTTTTGTGAAGATTTTCTTTCATTAACTGACAAAAAACAATCATTTATGATTCAGCTGCAGTGGTGTTAAGCTTGCAGAAACATACATTTCCCAGCATACTCACAAAATTGTGAGCGTTTGAATATTGTGCCACAAAATTGCGTATTTAAGAAATGCTTATGGCATTCACCATGTTCAATAGCTGCAGTAACCTGTATGGCCACTGGAGGCCGCCATATATATTGTTTTTAATAGGGAAAATGCAGTTCCATAAGTTTGTATACAGATGTGACAGACAGTCTTTTGTTATGTCTCTACGGCGCTATCGGGTCCCCACCAAAGAAATGTGCTTAGCACAGGGGGTGCTGACGGAGCCTATCCAAATTACCAGTCTACAGCACTGGCTGTAACCACGGTGTTCTGCCGATCCGCCGACCCGAAGGTCAACATAGTGCAGTACGCGAACTGCTGGCCGGCGGATTGGCAGAATCCAGTGGGAACAGCCAAGGAATGCACTTAGGCTATGATTCCATGGCGCTATAGGGTTCTGCCGATCCACCGTAGTGCAGTATGTCAACCCCAGGTCGACCGAACGGATGGGTTGCCGACAGGTAATGTGGATCACTGTTTAGCACAGGGGGACCCGATGGAGCTGATAGCACAGTCAAAACATATCCTTATTACAGGGGGACCTGACGGAGCTGATAGCATTGTCGAAACATACCCTTTGAGTGAAAGAAGCTGACTGCCACAACATTTAGTATTATCTCATTACATGTAATGATTTTGTATCTATATTTTTTTGTACAGATTGCCCCAATAATGAGGTGTGCAAGCAATGAACATAAGGAGAGTTCAGGTGCACTTTAAGATGTTCTTTCTTGGTAAGCATCACTCAATTGTAAGTTGTAATTTATATTGCTTGTACAAAACAAAAGATAGATTAACCCTCCTCCCATAAGAAATCTTTTTCCTGACCTACCATTTATATTCATTAGAAGCATCTATCAAATTAATTGTCAGGTTCTTGGCTTTCATGCAAAAGTCATCTGGGTGGCTGTAAAGTTACCTAATTAGCAACTACACCGAGACACCACAATGTGACTGCCAACCCGGTTCCACTCTGCATAGGACAGCCAACAGTGGAGGATCAGTGAGGATATGTGTGATCATTCTCATTCGTCCATGTCATGGCATAGTTTATTGTAAGTAGTCACAACAGCAGGGGTGCTCATAAGTGTTACTCTGGAATTCAAAAGGGACCAAAAACTAGCTATACGTACCTGCATTATTGTTACAAAGCTCATATGCGTACTAACAACTTGGAGGCACTCTGTGTCAGCTAAATGTTAAATGTATACAACTGATGTCACTTGGATAACCTCAGGGAAACATGAATAACTATGAAAGGTTGCAGTTAGGGTTGTGAAATTAGGAATAAATAAATGAATAATCAAAAAAAAAAAAAGATTGGATTTCTAAGGGTGTTGGAGATCTAGGGTAAGAAAGTCAGAGTAGGTATACTATGTAGGTAGGTATACTATGTATATGTAAGGGTAAAATCTGACAAGAGAAAAGCACTGTGTGACAGCTGGAATGTGACTATGAAAGGTTGTCATTTGGACTGCTGGTAGTTTCATGGGTTAGTTACTAAGCCAGAAAATATCAGGGTTGCACTACTGAGGTATGCGATCTGAGGGTTCAAATGTGTCGTACTGTGAGAGTTACATTTGACCCAAAGCCAGCTGGTGACCTGTTGATGGTGTGCGCTAATCGGAGGATCAATCAGGAACAGAATCTGCAGCAGAATCTACCATACAGGAGGCTGACAGTGAGGAAGACCACACTAAATATGGGGTGAGTACCAAACACCATCTGAGGAGCTCACTAAAAATATGCATCCCTGCACATAAGGTTGGACTTGTTTCCTGATGTAATTTATTTGTTTCAATCCAAGTCAATTCTTCAGTTAAAAAAATTGTTCTAGGAACATATCCCATTACATTTCTCCCACAACACACAGTCACCATATATGTTGTCAATGCAGATGTCGACCGTCAAAGAACATGATGGGAAGTGTGAAGGATGTGAAGGAATCTAGTTACAGAATCCTTGGTGTGAGGAGGACTATATGGATGCTAAACCCTTTACAAACTGAATTGAAAATAACATTGAGTATTATGTGGGAAGGATTCTCAAGCTACCCCTTTGAACTGTATTTTGCATGTCAAGGAGGGAGATAACCTGTAATAATCACTTCAGGAATCAAACCCACACAGAATACTATCTGGTTGCGCAAAGTATTGTAGCTACCTCATGTAGGGTAGATTATATTAGGAGTCTAAAAGAGCCTGGATACTCCATTAAAACCTGGTCTATCAACAGCAGTTCTTGCAGCAGTACTAGTAAAAGTTAGTGAAACCTATGGACATGCTGCTCAGTCAACCGCTGCAGGTTGCCATATACTGTATATAACTGTATTGTTAAGAACTTTGTGTGCCATTAAACATACCTAAAGATTTTTAACATAAAAGTATTTCCATATTCTAAGATTAAAAAAAAATCACTAAGCTATCTGCCAACGAACAAACTGCCCAGTAAAAGCAAAAGAGGGTTAAAAGCAACCTTTTAACATTGACGGGCTTGTTTACAATAATCAGTATTTTTTTTACCTAATTCTAACTACCTAAACATGGTTAGTAGATATTACTATTTTAAGTGTCTATTTTAAGTGTATTTTTTGTCTTTTAAGACACACTTTCCATGTGTCTTATGATGCAAATGCCTAACCACCTGTGGCGGAAAGACTATTCGGCCGTGGGTGGTCACACAATCGGTGTGACACCTCTGCCTCCGCAGCTAAGCACTGACCGGAGGGGAAGCACTCAGGAGGAAGGTCCGCCATCGGTCAAGAGCAGGGGGAGAATCAGAAGGAAGACCTGCCTGGTCTGATTCTCCCCCTACTCTCAGCCTATGTCTGGTAGCTTCATGGATTGTATGTCTTTCCAGGCTAAGCGGGACAGAAATCCATTCAGCTAGGACTTTGTAATGTTAGCTCAAGCTACGACTGTATGGAGAAGTGCTCTGTCTATGTCATCTGTCTGCACCATATAGCAAAAAGAGGACAATGAAGCTGACAGCTTCCCCACCACCTTTAACCCCCGCACTGCCAGACAGAAGAACACAGCTTTATTTATTTATGTATGTTTTGGCCAAAATAAGATGCTTCGGTTGATGGTGCATCTTCTTAACCAGAGTGTCTCATCATCCGAAATTATGTATGGCTAATGACAGCGCTGGTGACCAAGGGTAGATGTATTGCTCTTCCATAGATATAGTGGAAGATATAATGTGTGTTACTGGCTGGATCAGCTCATGAAAATAAATGTAAAAAATCCTAAAAAAGAAATTTAAGGCAGCCATTAAAAGTAGTAGTAAATTGCAACATATTAAACTTTTGCTCAACTGTGTTCACTCTATGGAACCTCTTTCAGAGCTCATGCCCTTTGCTACATCCGAGATTAGAAGGCTGGGAGGCTACTCAGTGGCTACAGTATATGAGAGCAAAGTGAGCCAGACGCTGAGGCAACAACCAAAGTAACTGCATTGCATCTACTGTGAAATTAGTTAATGAAGTCTTCCACTGTATCTTTTTTTTTTTTTACAATAAAGTACACTGTATCTTAACTTCTTTCCAATATATGAATCTCCAGAATCTAGCTTTAGTGTTCCCCATATTCACCAATGCCATCTGGGGACTATGTGCCACCATCTTTCATCATTTGGGAAGTTTTACTTATGAGCACCTTCTCATTTCCCACAAATGTGTGGTGACCCAGCCATGGCATGGGTAAAAGTAACTGAAAGAGTCATAGTTCTGAGACTTTCAGTTTTTAAGACTCAGTTTCCTAATCGTCTAAAGATGGTGACAAAAACAAAAAAGTTGAAGTAAATGCTCCTTCACAACTCTTGGGTATTCTACAGCTAAGATATGTTACATTTCTTTGTGAACTACATCAATGTGAGGTCACTGTGGTTCATGTGAAATTGCACGTACCATCCTTATTTTGTACAGTGTTGCTGAAAGGGACATTATTATATCACATTTAGGTATGAGAAATGTGCTGTTGACTTACAATACTTTAGTTGAAATCACGCTGATTACATAGTGTCTGTGTTCATAAGAACAGAATATTTTACATCTGGCAACAAAAGAAAACTAGGCTTTGCATTTCTTCAGCAACAACCCAAAAGCAAATGTTTGCAACTAAACAGTTGAGATAGTATGGTTAGGTTGTTTATTGTTGTATTGTTTAGTATATTACTATGGCCATGTGCACCGTTCTTTTATTGATTTCTTTTTTTGGTAGTATGGACTTTTTTTTGTATTGGCGTAGATACACAGGAATTATACTTTTCAAAGATGATTAACTAGGACACATCTGTTCCTGGTAAGTCTGGTCTTTGTTCATACTTTAAAGGTCCCCAAGCTAGACATGCAAATAGAGCAGGGATGGGCAAACATTTTGACATTGATGAGCCACAATGGTTTCTTAAATTTGACAGAGGGACCAGACCCAGTGCAGAAATCACAGGGGCTGGATTAAAATGACAAATGAGTCATATATGACTGTTGCCCATAGTTTGTTCATGATGTAGGATATTAAACCACATAATGCAGCTTCTACATGTATTTCTAAATATTTGCAAAGCTAAAAAAATAGCACACACATAAGATTTTGATGACTCAAATATTTAAGCTGAAAATATTTATTGCTATACATTGTGTTATTAATTGAAAACCAAAAGAAGTACGAACAGTTAATGGAAACCTAAAACATTTGCTCACTGAGAGATTGAATTAAGAAAACAAACAAAGACAAATAAAATAAATTTAAATAGCAGACTGATCTCACTTTCAAGAGTTTCAAGGCAACTTGTTATTTAGTTCAGTAGTGTGTAAAGATGCCACATCTCCACAACCAGAAGAGATGGCGCCTTTGGTGATTTTCTCCTATCCTGGTGCCTATGGGGATCTTGGGGATCTTCTATCTCAAGCTGATCTAAATTCTCAAACTTACATCAAGACAACTTGTCACGTGGCTCAGTAGTGTGTGTAGTCCATCCTTGCCCCTTCTCAACCTGTAGATAGTGCCTATGGTGCCTTATTGGAAGTTCTTGTTTTCTAGAGTTTTGTCACAGTAGTCAGATGCAGGTATGCACCAATAAAAAAAAATATTGATATATATATACACACATGAAATGCATTATATAAAGCTAGTAGGTTTGTTTTCTGTGCAACCCTATCATTTCTGTATATATGTGTTTGTATGCACAAGGCATGTAATATAATCTTTCTGGTTGAGGTAGCATTGTACATGGAGCCCAGACCTGCAGGTGTTGTATGCGTTAAGACATATTCAGCACACAGCTTCCTGGTCTAAGTGAGGTATGCAGTCTCATGTCTGCTCACAGAGTATGTAATAGAAACGTAAACACATTGGCTTTCTTACCATAAGCAAAGCTACACTAGCATACTGTACAATGTCCACAGTATTAGCTGCCCAGGAAAAGACGCATCCATCTCAAAGTCATGGCATGCACTGTTTTCTATGTGCCAGCTTCACCCTTTATGACCATCACAAGATAAATAAGAACACAATGTCTGGGATTCTCACCCCATCCTAGATGAATAAATTCCATCAGAAGCAAAATATATGTTTCCACAACCTTTGTTTTTTCTTGTTTTCTTTGTAGAGGGTAAACTCAGTTCTAGAATATTCAGTGAATACAGATAGGTATTATCCGTGTACTTGCTTAACTTGCCAGATGTTGCTGATCTATTTAATCCAGATTTAAATGCCAACATACATTTACTAGCAGCAAAGCTAAATGCTAATCCCTGATGTTTTTGGCCAGTAAGTAGTAAGTATTTTTTTTTTCTTAATTGTTTTAGGTGAATTATTACTTTATACTACTTATGTAGATAAAGAAGCCTTATCTAGATCTAGAAAAATGTACATACTAAGGAAATAATATTAATAAAGGAATCTTTAAAGGTATGTGTCACGAAGAGAAAATGCTTAACAAATCTGTTTTACCTGACAACTGATTAGTATTGTATCTGTCCATCTACTTATAAGATTTCCAAAACATTGCTACAGGCATGTCCTCTCAGATCAAAATAGACCAAAATTTTAAAATTAAGCTTAGAATGAAATTTATATAGTAACACACTTGCATTGAAATCTCACTCCACCCAATTTCATTATTGTATTCACAAACATAAATGTAAAAACTAATATGGCCAATAAATGAATGCCATCTTGCATGTGGCACTGTAGTAAAACTACATGAAAGGACTCTTGTGCATGAAAGGACTCAAAAGCCTCCCACCATGGCCTCACAATATTAGTAGTAGTTTGCATGGCACTGGCAGTAGAGGACTAATGGGGCACGGCTTTGAGTTTGACTCATGGGGTATGAGTTGCTCATTGGGTCTTAACCATTTTTCCATCAACAGTCTTTAGATTGGTTGGTGCTGATTATAAAGCAGTGATTTTATGTACAAAAGCACTCCCACCAATAATAAGCCCATAAGCCCTAGTAGTCTGCATGGCCTTAGCAGTAAATAACTTTGCTCTATGTTGCTCATGTTAACTTAAGGTCCACTTCAATATGTACCTTTTATATCTACCTAGAGTTCACCTTGAAATGAGTGAAGAAAACCTCTTTGTTTTCTAAAGCTGAAAAGGTGTTGACTTCATCAGATGTATTATATTGTAACTTGAACGCAAATGTTATGGTCAATGATCAAATATGTTACATTTCTAACAATAGTCAACCAATTAAACAATTCATTGAAAGAAAAAATATGTAGAGTTATAAGGAAAATGTCCAGACATATGCAGAGCCAGATATGCTAATAAACAAAAGAATACACCACTTACAAAGCCATACTAATTTGTATTTTTCAGTTTCATAACATTTACAGAGTAAATATAAAAAATGCTGTTAACATGATTGAAAACCTGATTAACATACTAAGCAGCAAATAACTAAGTGTTCTGCACAATCAAATAGCATTCATTTATATCATCTGCATTTTACATGATTGTAATAATATGTCAGTGACATAATGTTCTGATATTATTTTAGAACAGAATAAAGAAATGTAGTCAGAAAATAGCTGCCATAAAGGAAAGTATGGAGGAAAAAAACAAGCTTAACAACCTCTAACCCAAAAACAAATATGTAATATATTGCAGTTTTCTTGTATTTAGATTTGCTGGTGGCATGTGTCTTTCTTTCAAGTTTATATATAAGTATTGGTAAATTGTTATTCTTTTACACCTTTTCTCTATATAGTGAATATTTGAGTCCAAATCAAAGAGCAGTATGGGTGTACATTGGTGCTTCCCCATAGGTACAGTACAGTGGAGTGTGTGAGGTCAAATGTGTTCAATGCATCAAATATGTTAAATGTTTGTGGTTTATATGAATTTTAATTAACAGTATATACAAAGCTGTAATGTCATATGATAATAATATATTGCAGTACTTAGTACTCCATAAAACACACCTGACCATAAAATGATCCCTGTTTTCGAGGAGGAAAACAATATTTCAACAATAATGTGATCTTTATTTTTATGAGAGAAACTAAGAACATCAGGGAATTGCATACACTAGTGTACTATATATTGTACTTAATCATTTGAGCTTCAAACAAACCATTAAGTTGTAGGGACAGTAGAGAAAGCTGAGACTTGTGGTTTCCAAGCACAGCCAGTTGGGTGAAGAGTAAAGTATTCTTGAGAATAGCAGAGAATACTGAGACTCTTAGTTCCAATGGACAGTAGTGATGGCGCGAACCCGGAATTGCACGTTCGCGAACGGCGAACGCGAACTAACGCAAAAGTTCGTGAACCCGGCGAACTGTCGAACCCGCCATTGACTTCAATGGGAGGCAAATTTTAAAAAACAAAGGGACCCTTTCTGG
>CM070032.1:185347258-185384510 GCA_036250615.1 Ptychadena robeensis
ACAGGGTCAAAGTTTAACTAATGTAAAAAGATAGGGGGCGGGTCGAACTCACCATATGTTTGCGAAAATGCGCGAACGCGAACTAGCGATGTTCGCCGCGGATAGTTCGCCAGCGAACAGTTCGGGCCATCACTAATGGACAGATGGTATCTTGAGTTTAGGACACTCTGGCAAAGATAACTACAAACTCCAAGTCTCTTTATTTCTACCACAGATGCCACATGCAGACAAATACTGTATTGTTCGTTCTATAAGATGCACCTGACCATAAGACGCACATAGTTTTTAGAGCAGGAAAACCAGAAAAAAATATTGTGAGTGCAGCTTTCCCCACACAAACTCTGCATTGGTTATATTTGCAGGGCTCTGCAAATATAGCCAATACAACTCAGATGAGAGATCTGGCGGTGGAGAGCTGGCAGGGAGCCAAGTTGCAATCGTGGGTGGTCGCACATTCGGTCCATAAGACACAGGCACTTTTCCCCCCGGGGTGAAAAAGTGCGTCTTACAGTCCGAAACATACGGTACATTAAGACAGACACACACATGCAGATAGCCAGACACCACAAACAATCTAGGAACTACCACTGCATTTTCCTCTCCAACAGTCAATTCTCTTTTTCTCTCTTGCACCCAACTATGGGGGATCCGTGCCCCTCCCCTGCCTTCTGATTGGCTGTTGGTACTAGGAAAGAGGGAAAGACTCTTTTTACCTCAGAGGAGGGGTGCTTCTGACACCCCAGAGATATAGACCATTAAACAGATTGTCGGGCTGCTGGGTTCCTGTCCTTGGCCCTCAGAATGGAACTTTAACTTCACATTAAAGGTTCCAGGGTGTCAGTCAACTGTTGTAAACTAGAATGTGGGTTGCTACTCATCAACCATCCCCTGGGTCAAGGATTTAGCAATGAGTAGTGATAACACTTCTTTTGTGGGTGCTGTAGGGCTCAGTAGGATCAATAGGACATGTTATAACCATAAACCACGGCTCAATGCCCCTTTTCTAACCCAACGTGACTGCAGATTATGGACAGTTTATAGAAGCAAATGAGCATCTTCAAACCTCCCCTGTGAACTTGACCATAGCTTTCATACCAGAAGATGTCAAAAAGAAGCTTTCTTAAATTAAAAAGGTAAAAGCAGATGTAGTTTCTCTTAGGCTTCCCATCAAAATGTAGCACAGCCCCATTGTAATGATTTTTTTTAATCCCAAAAATTACTGGTAGGTTGTCATTCATATATACAAAAAAAACAATTTAAAGGTATAATGTATGGTAACCTTTCTTTTCTCACACAAATAATTGACATCCAATATCCTTAGCTTCACCCATGTATTAAACCTTAGCCATGAAATTCTATTATCTCACCTGCTTATCTTTTGAATTGAATTGCTTAACCTCCATGTCTTTGTCATTTCAAATTCCGTGTTCAGATCTAAACTAAACTCCTAAATTCCGGATTGCTCATAATGTGGTAAAGGCAATCGTGGTTGATTTTAATAGATATTTACCGGTTCTTGGCATTTTCAAATTACTTGTCCTTTTACCAATGTGCATTCCACATTTTAACTATACTCTGGCCTGGTTTCATTAAGTTGACTTCATGCAATTTTGTATATATAAATATTGATATTCAGGGATGTGCAATTCAAAGTCAAAATATTCTCAATGCCTTCTTGGCAGGACTGGACTGGGGGGTAAGGCTAATAATATGGTTAACAATGTAAATTCTGTAAGGTAGAAAGGAAGGAAGGACGATACTAAGATCACAATCTTTGAGACTGTTATATAAAATGCATATCATTACATACTCCCTTTAGATAATTTCTAAAAATGCTGGTATTGTTATCTGCCACTTTTAGCTTTTTTATGCAGCCCGCCATACACATAACATATGTAGTATTTCCTAAATCCTGCAATCTTCAAAGTGTTCACATGTCATGTGGTTTTCCTCCTTTCCTATGGGTGTTTTACATTTCTCAGCATTGACTCACAAGAAAAGAGTTAAACAGTGAAGCTAATGCATATAATTCTTACTCATTCTTGTTTTTCCATAATTATACCTGAATATGTGATAAGTGCAGAAATACTATCCCTCTCAGACTATAAAACCCATTTAGGTGTATATTGCCGAACAGAAAGGACTGTTAATTCCTCTGCAAAAGTGGAGTTGCTCTTTACATCTATCATAATCAACAGGCATACCAAGGGTCCCAATGGACTGGATAATCGATATTAACATGTACATTTAATTGTGAAGGTGAAAGAAATTCCTACTTCAAGTAGACTAAATTAGCCCTTCACTTATATGGATTTCTGTAAAAACTAATTAATAAACCACTTATTGTGGGTGATTAGCATACTGTTCACAGGCATCAGAAAATAGAAAAGCGTAGATATCAAAATGAAATGCTTTGTAATGAAAATGTTTGAAGGCTCATCAATATTCATAATTCTATTCTTACATACAATGAGCCGTCATCGACCTTATTTACATGCTAGTGATTTCCTAGAACAAGCAAGATCATCCCAAGGTGTGAAGAAATAAATGAAAAAGCTAAAAATGTATAAACCTTAGCACCTTTGACAGATAATCTGTGAAATCTTCCAGTGAAATAATGTATTTGTAAACAGAATTTTCATTGCATAAAGACTATTGCTAATTGAATATCAACCTCTTGGCGCACTTGCCCGGATAAGCCCACAGTTAGCTCAGGGTTAGTTTTATTAGCAAACAAACTCACCCCAAGTTAACTAGGGTAAACGCCCAGGAGTGTACATATCATTTTATAGACATATTGTTTTTTGGATTTGGAATAGACAGGTGATGGATTAAAATTTCTGTCAGGTTTTTAGTTCTTCCTTTGACCCCACTGGAGATATTTTATTTAATTTCCTATACCTATGATGCCTATTGCCCATGCAGTAATTAGGATGTTCTTTGTTATGGAGGTTGTAGATCTTCCATGTCACCAGCCAAATGTAAGACAGAGGTGCAAAATCTAAGGAGCTGCCCAATGTTACCCAAGACACCATGCAGGGTATACATGTACTGTTTGCAACTATCATGTTATAGCCATCAGCTACTGTTTATCAGTGATGGCCGTACTTCAGCCAGGTCCGTCCGCGAACAGACGGATCATACTTTTAAAGAAGTCCGCCCCTCTCGGCGGGAAATTTGAAATGGAAAAACCGGAAGTGATGTCAGTGACATCACATAGTCACACTAGAACGTAGAGTTCCTGGTTCCAATTGCCGGATGTTTTCGGAGCCGGCTTTTACCTAGAAGACCGGGTTCTCTGCCTGGTCTCTAGTGAAAAGATTCTTCCTCCGGCGGGATCTTACTGCTCCTGAACCTGCTGGAGGAAGAATAGTGAGCTCCCTCTCTCTGGGGAACGGGCGGGTCGAACACCCATACTGCTCGTCGGCTAGAAGGTGTGCGAACATCCATTCGTGGCCGAACTGTCAGCCTTGTGGGCAGTTCTGCCATCACTACTTTTTATAAGTGATGAGCAGCACAAGCAATATTGTGACATTTTCACCTAATATTCTCAAAAAAATCATAAGTAAATTGTTAAGAAATTTGAGAATGGTGTTCATGTAACTGTTCTCACTAATAAGTACAAAACGTCAAAATGGACCATCTCCAAAATCTTACTTAGAAAAGGCTACAGACTATTCCTAAACCTGGGCATAGACATGTCGTTTTCTGCCCAATGCTGCTGCAGATTGACTGTGTATGGTGACAGCATCACGCAAGGCCGGTCGTGCAGAGAGTCCAGAGTGCTACCCATTGCTCTATGGAATGCTCCAATAGCAGAACAACACACCAGGAGGAAAGGTAAAGTTAAGGCAAGCCTCAGAAAGCCTCTAGACAGACACCACGTGGGCTGCCTTAGCAGAAGATGGTTTCAGACCATCAATCTCTGGGCCTAGCATGCTTCTGCTGCATACAGTGGCTTGCAAATGTATTCGGCCCCCTTGAACTTTTCTATATTTTGTCACATTACAGCCACAAACATGAATCAATTTTATTGCAATTCCATGTGAAAGACCAATACAAAGTGGTGTACACGTGAGAAGTGGAACGAAAATCATACATGATTCCAAACATTTTTTACAAATAAATAACTTCAAAGTGGGGTGTGCGTAATTATTCAGCCCCCTGAGTCAATACTTTGTAGAACCACCTTTTGCTGCAATTTCAGCTGCCAGTCTTTTAGGGTATGTCTCTACCAGCTTTGCACATGTAGAGACTAAAAACGTTGCCCATTCTTCTTTGCAAAACAGCTCCAGCTCAGCCAGATTAGATGGACAGCGTTTGTGAACAGCAGTGTTCAGATCTTGCCACAGATTCTCGATTGAATTTAGATCTGGACTTTGACTAGGCCATAGGACACACCCCACTTTACAGTTATTTATTTGTAAAAAATGTTTGGAATCAGGTATGATTTTTGTTCCACTTCTTACGTGTACACCACTTTGTATTGATCTTTCACGTGGAACTCCAATAAAATTGAGTCATGTTTGTGGCTGTAATGTCACAAAATGTGGAAAAGGGGGCCGTATACTTTTGCAAGCCACTGTAACTCTACTGGCAAACAGGTGCAGAGATGACCTCTACTAGGCGGCTGTAGGTATTAGGAGGAACCAGCCGCAAAAGACTAACTTTTCGGATAGTCCGGATGCAACTGCTTTCTTGCGCTCAGGGCAGCAGAACGCAGTCAGCAGGATTGGAATCTAGGCACATATCAGGCCTTAATGTACAAACCTCATTAGTCACACATGATTGCTAGCCTAATATTTTAGTAATATGAATTTTAGTAGGAGAAAAAATAAGAAATATTGCTCTAAAACTACTATCCTAGCCTTGGCAATATAATGTTACATTGTGATCCTAGGAGAGATGAGGATTTAAAATTTACCAAAAATACCCTCCAGAACTGTGCACATGTTTTCTTACAAGATTCAACGTAATGGCCACACATATATATCGTTTTATAGAGTTCTAACATTAAACTTACTCATGTAGTGCTTTTCCCTCCAGCCTGGGTTAATTTTACATCCTCAGAAATTGTAAAAAAAAAAAATGCACTTGAACCTCAGTGGTCTATCTGAAGTGAACAAAGGCTGAGGTTAAAATTCACGTTTAGAAACTCAGACCTTTATGTGGTCAGACTGAAAAGAAAGCTGATTTCTGATTTGTGGCTAAGGTCTTCTGCACACGGTTATTCTTTGAACTATGCAATCAAATAAACCACAGTATATTAGGATTTAACATCTGTGGTGACCTGCAAACTCTGTGAATAGTAAAATCACATTTTCAGCGTTAAGACATTACACATGAAACGTTCATCCCAATTTACTTATTACCATGTTTCATTATGCTCTTTTTTTCTTCCCTGGAAGTGCATGCAGAGTTACATCACATAATTTGTCTTTGATCCATCTTGTACAACCTAATTATAGCAAAGAGAGAAACTCCTGTAGTTTTGTTTGTTAAAGCAATTCACAATAATGTTCTAATAGTTTAATTTCTACAGAGGCGATCCACCAATCTTTTTTTTTTCAAAGAAAACATCTTAAAGTAAATGGAAAATGAACCTCTTATCGTCGAAGGCTCTGGGTGAACTGAGAACATTCTTCAGAATTAAGTAGATAATGCAGTTATGTTCACTATTTTTACTAAAGGCTCCCATTTGGCTACCTTTAGTGTTTTTTGTTTTGTTTTTGGACTACCTCTGCTGAACCCTCAATGGTATGGCAGGCAAAGAAAAATATAGAACAGCACATCTACCTAGCAAATATTAATTTTTATTTAACACATGCCAGAAATTCAGTGAGCCTTTCCTGTGTTGCAATTCAAGTATTGGATTGGCCAACCCTCTTCTGTGGACCACAACACATGTAGATGTGGAGATATAGAGGTGTTTCGTAATAAAATGTCAGAGTTTTAATCCTTAAGTAAGCATGCAACTGCATCATGGGGTGGGGCGGATCCTTATGGATATACGCTCCCTTATCCTGGCTTTTATCCTTTTATGTATGTTACAAATATCATGTATACTCGTACCTAAACATCTTATGGACCATTGTTAAGATTCTCTATTGTTGCCACCAATAAAATGTATCGCCAACAGCCAACACTGCCATGCCATGTTATATGTTTTTAACCATGCAATAAATATGATGTTACTTTTACTATTGTATCTGTTTACCAACTTACTTTAATTGAACATGTGGCCGTTAGTCCCCTTGCCCCTAACTACGGTTAGGGGGAACTATAGCTATAAGTGGTATTTTCCACTTAGTAGCATATATATTTTTTCTATTTAATCCTTAAGTAAGCATGCAACTGCATCATGGGAAAGGGCCATGTAGGAAAAAAATTAAGTAGAGAAAATAGAACCAGATAACATATTCTCTTTTTGTCCTTAGATACATTTAAAGCTATATGAGTTACTTTGGAATATCTTCTTCAATTTCGCCAGAACATATATTTTTAAAAAAAATGTGTATTTATTCGTTTTCTTTACCTTGTTTTCAGACCACCGTAAGATGCTGCCATGTATAGGACACATCCTATACTTCGGGGCCTCGTATACTTTGGAATGGCATCCAATATTTTGACTTGCTCCTACTCTGCTGGCAGGAGCTTGGGGAAGTCTGTCTCTGACAGCTTCCCCACCTCCAGCCCTGATCGGCAGAGCTGTATGTTAGCTTGTACCCAACTGTTAGGTTCGTCACCACCGCAGATCCTGAGTTGACGCGGGGGTACCAGGAGCAGGGAGTCTAAGCCACCCGAGGGTCTTCACCCGGAGCCCCCCTAGCGGGAGATAGGCAGGAATCCCTTGAGGGGACCCTGTTGTCTTTTCCCGCACTCGGATGGCTAGGTCCTGCTTCCCTGGTGAACCCCCCCAGGAAGGTGCGGGTAGGCGCCCCAGAGAGTGCCCCTTTAAGGGGGAAGGTTTGAGAGTAACCAGGAACAGGTAGGAGGTATGCACAGAGAGTAATCAGAGTCCGGAGCGTTGGTCTGGGCGGGCGGTTTTCTAGGTGTGGATGGATTTTGCATGGATGTAGTCTCAGGGGTTAACTGATAACCCCCAAAATGTCAAAGTTCTACCATGCAGGGGTTCAAAGATCTATGAGTTCAAAATAGGAGAAGTGAAAGCCTGTATGCAGCAGAGCAGTGTTTTATGCTCATGGGAAAGCAATATCTGATAGCTGTATTTTAGCTGAAATTTAACGTATAAGTGTTGTAGCTAGAGGGGTGAAATTTGGAGTGTAAGTAGTAGTAGAGGAGCATTACTGACCCTGAAAGTTTCATGATTATACTATGAATGGTTTTCGTGCTATGAATGTTCAAATTTACACTGTCACACAGGTTTATTTAGCTTAGTTTCTACAGCACTGGAGAGAAGAGGGGGTGTGTCCTGTCCTGCGTTTTGATTGGCTGGGAATGGGGAGGAGCTACAGGAAGCATAATCTGTCGGAGAAGCACAGAATCTGCTGCCTGTCACACTGGCATCGGGGAGGAGGAGAAGGAAGGGGGGGAAATAGGTGGTTGAACGCCGTTCCGTTGCATTCCCCTAGAAAAAAAGCCCTGGGTTTATCAGCACAAAGAACCGAAGTGCAAGGCTTTGGTGGAGTTCCAACCTGCTGGTTTTTCTGGGCAGCAGACAAATTTCAAAGCACCAGAAATGGGTGAAGATAAATACTAACACCCAGGAATCTCCCCCCCCTGGGGTTTGCCAGGGACAAGGGGACTTTTAGGGCCACAGCATTTTATAAGTGGAAATTAAAAAAGTACATCATATTTAATAGGTATCAACAATTAGACAGATATGGGACAGACAATTATGGTTGATGTTGTCACATACATCAAAAAAGAGGGGAATGATGTATGTGTATACATACATTAACAATAAATACAATAAAAACAATCCATTCCAATTTTGTATAGATCATGGTAAAATTGTTTTGAAAACGAAACAAGCGACCAAAGCCCCCAAGGGGCTGACTCGAGTGGGCCATGAGGGGCCAGAAAACCCGGCAACCAAAGGCACCATAGCCACCTGGTTAAATCTTTACATGTGGTGATCCTCCATCATCAGTAAATAGTCCTTTTGAGTATGCAATAGCAATTAGTATGTCCAGGTATACAATGGTTCTTGTACAGTAGAGGTGAGTAGGTCCAGTGTGTCTCGTGTAGGTCGGTCCTGCATAGGCCTAGACGTCCCTGTACTCATGCTTTCATACTATATCATCCATCACCATGTGCCTCTTTCACAGATTATTAAAAGTAATCAGCATTTAAATGGCATTACTAGGTTTCCAATTCTTTAAATAATTCTCTATTTTTTTCCCCCCATCATGTAACATGTAACACAATCATTTAATTAAATTCACAAGGAAGACCACCTCCTTGAAAAAAAGGAGTTTTCTTTGGATGTCTTGATAAAAGGTTACATTAAATTTTCATGAGATTTTTCATGTAATATTGGACAACTGCAATGTCAGGTACAAACGCGTGAAGAAGATGTGATGGATAATGCAGAGCAGCAAACTGCTTTTAAATACTACAGAGTGAATAAATGGAAGCAAAAACATACATTGAATCGTTTCAGGGCTTACTGCGTCTGATACAATAAATCAGACTCAAGTGTACAACTGATGTCTAATGCAGCAGAAAATCCATACTATTGTGTCGAGAGTAGTATAAATCATCTCTATGATCCTTAAATGGTAAATATACCATTCACACTCTGCTACCATTCACCAGTGTCCGCTCAATGTGTTCAGTGTTGCTATGTTCAAGCAATATGCTTATCAGTTAAATTTTTTACACACAATATTATTAGAAATATTCAGTTAGCAAGATGAATGTGTGCAAATGACTAAGATGACAGATAATAAGCACAATACTCCACTGCATTATTCTACTAGTTGTTTGTAATAGCAAAAACATAACTGTACATCTACATACAGTATTTAAAACATTATAAAGCATTCAAAGCAACAAGTAAAATCAATCATAGGACTGCAAGTGTTGTTCAGGAAATATGAGCTGTTCTAAATTCAAAAAGTCTGCTCAGTGTTTTCTTTGGTATTTTATGAAAGTTGCATTCATTCTGATTGTGCAATTTTTGAGGACTTTAAATAGATTCAAGCACAATCCATCGCTGTGCTCGTTCATGGCACTTGATTGTGCTTCAATCTATTAACAAAATGAGCGGGCACTGGCTTCTTCAAGCTCAATAGAACAGGGAACCAACATATTGGCTGTTAGATTTCCAATACTTTGGATGAGGACCAAGGGTCCCCGTCCAAAGTATTGGACAGCATCAAGGTGCAGCTCATTCTCTGTTGAATCTAGGAAGCTTGAGTGCAGCATGATGACGTCACCACGCTGTGTTCAAACGGCTTCTCCATTGCCAGACATCAAGCAGTGTGTTGGGGGTGCTCACTAGGCTACTGTCCTCTCTGGACTACTCATCCTTGAATCTTCCTGATCTTCCTTGTTCCTGCCAGCCTAGCTGATTACCATGATCCTTGACACCTGCTACTTCCCCTATAAAGCCCAACCCTCTGCTACCTTCCTTTGCTAATTATTGCTGCTTCTGAGCCTTGATCGGGCTACACCTCCTCTACTCCTCTGCAATTACTGATTTACTGCTGCTGACCTCGGAACTGCCCTCAACTATTCTACTGCCTGATCCCTCACTACTGTCTGCCTTATTGCCGCCTGCCCTGACCTACTGCCTGTTACCTGACTGCGCCTTTGCTCTATCGTGCTACCAGCTACATCCTGCGGTCCTTGCCACTGGGCTTCACTCCACTCTCCAGCCTCAGTGTCCTCAGACTCAGGTGAGCCTACAGACCTAACACAGTGAATGCCTAGCATTACAATGGATAATATGAGAGGCCAGTTCTTCAGCTAAAATTTTAAATGCTAGCTTTTAGTCCAAACACTGTGGGCTGGAGGAAAGAGGCATGCCTCTCTAAATAGATCCGGAGATTTAGGACAAAATATGTGTCTGTTGATTATATATTCTTTTGACGGCTTTGAAGTCATAAACCACACTGGGATAAAGATTACCATATGCACGTCCATATGTATACATCTTTATTATTCTCTGAGCAATATGTTTAGGTCTCAGCTCTTCCCCTCTCCTTTGAATTCACATATTTACCTAATGATTACAAATAAATGACATCTACCTGATAATTAGTGATGAGCGGCATAGGCAACATTCGTATTCGCGGTATGCCACGAATTTTATGGAAAACATTCGAAAAATATTCGCATTCGGCAATATTCTGAGTTTTTTTTGTTATTGCGAATATCGGCAGTTTATTGCGAATATCGCGCGCGCAATATATGTTTAACATGGTGCGAATTTTTATGTGAATTTTAAAAGTGACGATTTTCGCAATATTCGCATCACTCCAATATTCATTTAAAAATCTGTTGATGGTGTTGCTAAGCTCTTGTTGCAGCCTTCCCATTTGTCCACTCACATTGAGAGGGAAGTGTAATGGATAAAAAATACCGAATATCCGGAATTGCGAATATTCGGCAATATATTCACCATCTTCGCGAATTTCCGAATTGACGATATTCGCGATTAATATTCGGAATCCGAATATTCGCGATCATCACTACTGATAATCAGTTTTGTATAATAGACCATTTCTATATGATCTCTTGGAATTGGAATAGAAGGGACACTTACTATAAAGATCAACTTATAACCATAGAAATATATATATATATGTATATATAAGTGGTTCATACCACTTTGGAAGATTAATAAGGAACTTTCAATTCCTACAGATACTTTCTAATTGGAAGATATTGGCTTTAAAATGAGGATCATTGATATGCACCAAACATAAATATAAACACAACACTTTGGGTTTTACTCCCATTTTCCATTTTGAAAAGATCGTAAACTTTTTCTACATACATAAAAGATCCATTACTCTCAAATATTGTTCACATATCTGTCTAAATCTTTGTTAGTGAGCACTTCTCCTTTGCCTAGATAATCCATCCCACCTCATAGGTGTGGCATATCAAGGTGCTGATTAGACAGCATGAAAATTACACAGGTGTGCTTTAGGGGGGGGGTTCCACATCTG
The DNA here is from genome assembly GCA_036250615.1 of Ptychadena robeensis. Taxonomy (NCBI): domain Eukaryota; kingdom Metazoa; phylum Chordata; class Amphibia; order Anura; family Ptychadenidae; genus Ptychadena; species Ptychadena robeensis. Next base: position 185,358,403 of record CM070032.1, read on the forward strand.
TCTGAACCCCATCCGCTAAGTGCAGTTCTTGGTGGGGATCCCGATTACATACACTTTAGCTAGCCAGCGACTGCTGTGTTCAGACATCTGCCGATGCAGTAGTGTACATATTCGACTACATTAACCCCTGCATCGGTGGAACGGCTCAGCGCTGTGAGAAAACAGCATCCGCCCAAGCAGGTATAGTCTATGTGCTCCGTCGGGACCTCCAGCCAAGCAATGCGCTTAGTGTAGTGGTGCGGAAGGATGTGAAAGCATACCCTTAGATTGTCCACAATAAAAGGACACTCTGAAGTGTGCAGTTTTATCATACATCACAATGCAACAGATGGCACAACGCTTGAGGGTCAGATTGCAATTGGCTTTCTGACTGCAGCAATGTCTACCAAAACTGTTGTTAATTTCTCTATAATAAGCTATCTCAAAGGCATTTTAGAGAAGTTGGCAGTACCAACCAGCCTCACAACTGCAGACCATGTATAACTACGCCAGCCCAGAACTTCCACATCCAGCACGTTCACCTCCATGATCATCTGAGACCATCTTCATCAGGCTCTGACAGGACCTGACTGCAGTTAATCGTTGTAAACAACTTGCATAGCCAGATGCTCACATTAGATGGCTTCTGGTCCACTGGAGAGGTGTTTTGTTCATTTTCAATGCACAGAGATACCGTGACGAGATCCGGATGCCTATTGTTGTGTTATTCATCCACAACTATCACCTCATGTTGCAGCATGATAATGCACAGCCACATATTGCAAGGATCTGTACACAATTCCTGGAAGCTGTAATCATCCCAGTTTTGCATTGCGAGCATACTCCACCATATGTGGAGTATCACAAAGCATGTTTGGGATGCTTTGGATCAGTGTATACGACAGCGTGTTCCAGTTCCTGCCAACATTCAGCAACTTAGCTTAGCTTTATTTCACTGGCAACAACTCTGGTAAAAATCCCTGCAGCCAGCATGCCAATTGCACACTACCTGGCATTGTGCTGTGTGATCAAACTGCGCATTTCAGAGTGGGCTGCGAGGTGTGATGGATTATCTTGTCAAAGGAGAAGTGCTCACTAACACAGATTTGTGAACAATATTGGAGAGTAATGGGTCTTTTGTGTGTGTAGGAAATGTTTCCTACAATAGTAGTATTTATACTGTTTTAGTGTCATGTTACTCTTTTGTAAATTTTTCATTATTATTAAAGTAGATATTGGGTTAATGCATGTATAATTTGTGTGGCACTTAATTTCCCTAAAGTTGGGAATTTGTTAAGCTGTTTAACCTTTTTATTCTGTTTGTAAGTATGGTCCATATAACCTATTTTACTGCATTCCAATTCTCTACTCAAAGGAAAACCAAAACTGCTGCTAAAGAGCAAAATAGAAACCAGATGGCCAGGAAACCACCATGACGCTAATGGAAAGAGTTTATCAAGAATTGGCGTTTGCTTAGTCCTTGGGTATGTAAATGTAAAAAAAATGCTCACACCAGAGTCCAAATTACTAGATTCCATCCCTGTAACTTGTGACATTTTTATTCTCTCCATATATTACTCTCCCAACATTATTTTCTTCTTCACCCTATGCTGTCACTTATCCTAGCCATCTCTTTTCATCTCCTTCTCAGTCCATCTTCTGTTCTAAAGGAGCCCCACTATCAGTCCTAATTGTACCAATTTGTTCATGTGTCTCCTCATTCATTTTTTGATGGCAGAGGCACTTTGACGCCCATCCTAGATCTTATACCATCAACTGTATTTGTTGACTTCACCTTCCCATGGCAGTCTGAAGCAAAAGCATCTGCCATTAAATTTCTCTTATCAGAGGCAAGCAGTCTGACATAGTAATTTGTCTGTTATTTTTTATGTTTCTTATTATTCATTATTTAATGTCCATATTCTATATGCATCACCCAGAACCCTCACAAAAAAACATTTCATATTGTAGTACATTTAATCAAATAATCAGATCAGAATTCAAAAATGAGTTCAGTTTTATTGAGAGCTCTCTTTTATTATATAACCATGTTAAAAACAACTGACTCTTCACTGATTTCATCTCCAAATGATTTGATAATTGAAGTTATTATTTATTGCAATTCCATTTAGTTAATGTTAGAGAACATTACATTTGAAGTTCCAAATCCTTTCGTCAAGAGATTTACTGATCTTGCCGCCCCGTAGCAGTTCCTCCTCACTTAGATCCCAGCTCCCGTTAGTTAAGTCTTGTTTAACTTATCTGAGCTGTGGTTTGAAGCAGTGACATTCCCCTGATTAATGTTCATGGCTCTGTACTATAAAGGAAAGATTCTGAGTACCCACCCATAAACTGAAACACATGGATGGAAGAGAAACACAGGAATAAAGGATCAGGTAAGTACATCAGATTGTGTCAAAATAATTTATGTTTGGGCCTGGGACCCTGTAGGCATTATGGGCTTTTTTATTCCCCATGTCAATCAATGAGCTTGGGAACTTATGGCTATCACCAACTCACAGTTTATCCATCATTAGAGCAATGTTGGTATGCACTAACCCCTGCATGCTTGGTAAGCTCACCTACCATTGAGATGTTTTGGCTCACACTCTAGAGCCAACATACTTTGGCCCATGTGAAAATGATTCAAATTCTTCCTCTCAACAATTTTGTCTACATGTAGCTTTTGATATTCAAAAACAAACTGTTAATTTTCTGTGTAATATATGCCCCTCATTGACATGGGCCATTGTAACACGCTATACACCTTTGGTGTTTTAGGATGATTCAATCAAACACAAAGTCCCTAATATTGCAGTAAAAACACATAGAAGATGTGACACTAGGATACAATGTAAAGTAGTGAGTATTCCAATTTTGAGGGTGACAGCAAATTGTACACTTGTATAACAGTGTACATTTGCTGTCACCTCAAAAAACAGCCATTAATATCTAAACCTTTGGCAACAAAAGTGAGTACACCCCTAAGTGAAAAATGGAAAATCTGTGCTCTTGGTGTCAATATTTTGTGTGGTCAACATTATTTCTAGCACTGCCTTACCTGTCTTGGCCATAGAGTTTATTAGAGCTTCACAGGAATTCTCTCTACATGGTGACATTATGGAACTGATGGTCGGATACCATGCATTCTTCCTCCTTCCATTTGCATTATGTCCGACAGATGTTTTGAGGATGTCCAACATTTTTTTTTAGTAAGGCAGTGGTCATCTTGGGGGTTTGTTTGGAGTAATATTTATGTTGGAATACTACCCTGTGGTAGAGATTTTGAAGGGAGGGGATCATGCTCACAGTTTATGTATGCATTTATAGTTCCCTCTATAAACTGTTTCCCAGATTAAAAACATGGACATGTAGGTTTTCTACCTGTATCTTTTCATGTTTTAAATGGAATGTGTCTTTAAGTATGTTGTATGAGTCAGATTCCAATTAGATTTTCTTCAGATCCAGATTGTAACACTTCAAAAAGATGATGGCCAAGGTGGGTGTTGTATGCAGAACACTGTACAGTAGATTTTCTTTTGCAATTTCAGTACACATAGACTAACAATATTAATGACCTTGATTTTTTTCTAACATTCTATTTTTCACATTATACTATTTAAAGTGCAAAATTACTAAGGATTATTCATCTTTGCCTTGTAACAATAGCATTGATTTTGACCACCAGACATTTAATCAGCATAGGAGTCATTTCATCTCAGACACAATGAATTGCATCAGGGAACTGCAAAGAGTGTTAAGAACCTTGAATTCATTCCTAATGGATTGCACAATGTCATTATAAAATATAGCTTTAATAAAAAAAAATACAATTGAGAGACTATGATCTACTAAAGAAGAAGTAGTCATACCAGATGCCTAGGCCTCCACATTGGAACACATATGTCCACATATATGTATATACATACAGGAATTCAAACCCACTTCCTAACTGAAATCTAAAACCGTAATACCTAAAATGAAATTATGTTTGCACCTAAAAAAAATAGATGCATTTGGATGTCCATTTTCTTTACAATATACCATCTTAAACATAAAACAGAAAAAAATGTAGACAAAGATGTTTCCTTACTAAGATGAGTCACAGAGAACTAGCCAACAGAGTACCTGAAAGATCTTTAGATGGCCATATACTATTTAAAGTTTTCATGTGACCTAACAATAGCAGTAAACAGTAGTAACAACAGTACAGGTGGATGTTAAGAAAGAAATTTCAGGGTGATATAAATTATTTACTGGGTTGTGCACGTATCGACTAGTTCATGGTAACAGGAATATATCTTCTACTTAGTCCATATAGAGGAAATTGTCTAACTCCCATTTGCAGTTGCAGTAAAAAAAAATCCTGAAATACATTTTACAGCCCTTTCCAAAATACTATGCACATTATATTGAATAGTATTTGTTGAATTTACTGAAAACAAAAGACATCTTAACAGTTTCTGCTTGATGTTCTTTGCTGGATGTCAGAATAGCCTTCCAGGGCTTCTGTTTGGGTGTAAACTGTCTTCCCTCTTCATAGATCTTTTGCTTTAGAAACTCCAAATGTTCTCAATAGGATTGAGGTCAGGGGAGCATGGGGGCCACACCATGGGTTTCTCCCCTTTTATGCAGATAGCAGCCAATGATGCAGAGGTATTCCTTGCTACATGAGATGGTGCATTGTCATGCATGAAGATGATTTTGTTACGGAAAGCATGGTGCTTTTTTTGTACCATGGAAGTAAGTGGGCAGTTAGAAACATACTTTCCATCGTTCATTTTCACATTTTCCAGGCCGACCAGCTCTCTAACCATGAATCCAAAACACCATCCACCAACCAACCATCCACTACTCCATCCATTAGTTCATCCAGAGTTGAGCAGCACGCATCTGTAAACAACACTATGTGAAAATCCGGTCATCTAGTTCTAGGCTCACTGCAAACTTCTCTGCGTGTGAGCATTGGTTGGGGGGGATAGAAAATGAGAGCAATCTTCTTTAATTGGGCTTACCTTTCAAACTAATTATCATAGCTGTCTGAAATTGATTTCAGTGATTAAAAGAACCCTGAGACATATTCTCTTTATGACACTTCCATAAAATTTGCACAATAATTTGGAACACTATGTTACTGTTCAGGAAAACTGCTGCCTTGGTTCCAGATGGGGGTTGTAACAACATGGTGCACAATTCCAGATGGTGAGAGTTTTTTTGACAGCTGTGTTGTTCCTTCCATAGTTGAAAACGTAAAAAATGCTTGGCTTGAACTTATCAGCATCTTCAAAGTTCATTTATTTGGCCTTGTAATCCTGAATTGTGTTCTCAAAAATGCAACAGCATACACAACTATGTTAAGCTCCCTAACGCACTGCTGAGGTCCAGATTTCTGTACCAAAAGTGCACCATAGAAATTTTTCTTTATGTTGTAGGCCTGTAACTTCCCAAAATATGTCCGTACAAGGGTCTAATAGACATCCTGACTATAATAATGTTTAAAACAAACAATTCTGTTTAAAAATTACATTAAAAAATTAATAAATAAATGGTATAATCTGAATGATAAAATCGCTGAAATACTTATTTTGTATGAAAGATTTTAAAACAGTATGTATTTATATTTGTATATTTTGTTCATAATAAAGTTTTTCAATTGGAAATGTGTTATGTGCTTTTTTTTTTACTTTTAATTGTATTGGATACAGTTATCACTGTATCCAGTACAATTCTCTTTGGCACCCTCTCTGCTCTGGTGTGATGAACACATCAAGGGAGAAAGGGTTAACTGCAAAGGGCACATCTGGGAATAACACTGGGAACAGTCTTCTCCATAGAAAACTTTTCTGTTGGGGGGGGGGGATCCGCACTCTTCCTGTAGCTTGTTCTTCAGATCAGAGCCACCATAACAGCACGGAATGGTAAATCTGCGCTGCCGGGGCTCTGATCTTTGCCGGACGGCTCCATCTCGTCCAGTGCAGGACTAAAAGGACAGCGCTGCACGAGATGGTGCCATTAAGAATGACGGGGGGATAAGTAACACAAAACATTTATACACATAAACACCAGTATACAAGGAATATGTAAATAAAGAGTACATAAAAACAAAAAAGGACACTAAACTAAATCAAGTAAAATGACCCCCCCCCCAACTAATCCTAATCATGTGAAGGACCTTTTCTTGTTACATATCTTGCACGTATCAAGTAGTTTAGTAAATTACGGAGTATATTTTTATTTAGCAGCAATGTCTCCTCATTTCTGATGACTTAGGTTTTGGGAGTGTTTGCTGAATTTCTGTAATTATATTTTGTATGTTAATGTTATTACAAGCGCCTAGAAAAAAGTTTTACTCAATTTAATTGAAATTTGCTTAAGTATATAAAAACTTTAAATCCTTCCTAAGTGCAGGACAGAGGATAAAGTGTTTTCATCACCTCAAGTTATCTATTCATTTGTTTAACCTTCAATTACTGTTCAAGGTTACACAGACATAACATTATGTCAGACAGCAAACTGAGCTTAAAAGCTTAGTTAATTGACATTAGCTCAGTGATATTACATGAGTGAAAGGCAAACAGCCTGAAACATTAACTAGGAGCTGAGCATATATAAGGAGCAGAACTGTAGTTGCACATTGCAGCTTCATGGTGGCACCAAAACCACAATCTTCTCTTTGCATATGAGCAATAAAAAAAGAAAATACACAGAATGGATTGTACAGAGATTTCTACAACAGAGGTGAAGGGGTGACTTTAGCAGGTGCCTTATGTGTTGCATTTTTTTTACTGTTAAACTTAAGACCAGGGGTTGCAAACTCCGGCCCATACTGAAATTATATTGGAAAGCAGTTATAGTTATATTTATATTCTGGGAGATTGTTTTAAATTTTTAAGGAAATTAATGCCTAATATGTGTCTTTTATTTAACATTTAATTCCACGTGTGTTTAAGTAAGACTTGAGTTTGTTTGCATATAAAAAGGTTAATCATTATCGACATCGACTTTTTAACTTTGGCTCCGCTGTGTGTTTGAGTTTGACCCCCTGTTTTAGGTAGCAGAGTAAGTTATAAAACAGCCATGGGCAAAATAAGGCATGAGCGCCAAAAACCGTCCCTTTTAATTGAACCCTTTGCCACCTTGGTGTCTCAAGACGCTCAAGCTGCCCTCTAATCATTCCTTGGAATAAGTGGAGATAAAGCCTGGAGGAGGATTGTTCGGGTCTCCTAATGGCTGTAGTTTGCCTGCAATAAAATGTTTATGTTTTCAATGAAAAAACCTCTATGTATTAATATTATTTTATACATATTTTCTTTTCTTATAAGGACACCTTTGCCAGGTGGCCCTTACAGACACTTACAGACACTTGTTCCGGTCCTTCTGTCAAATTAACCAAACTATTATGGCCCGTGACGCGTAGATCGCGAGGGATTGTGCCCAAGTATTTTAATGGGATCATTCCCACAGCTGTGATTGCCCACGATCGGCCACACGCTCCTGATCGCAGCCATAGATCAGGGGTTAAAAATCACGTCTCATTTTAACAGTGCCCATTCACTCTCTATGCCCTGCGATCAGGTGTTATGATGTCGGGTCTCACCCCCACACTTCCGGCCTGAAGGTTCTGGCAATCTCTATGTCGCAATTCTAATCGCAGTAGACCACAGGAGATCATTGGGTGCTAGCAACCTCCCGTGGTCTCTATGCCCTAAATGGAATCGCCCCAAGTGGGCCTAAGTATAATAATTTTTTTTCATGGTACTTCTGTAGTGTAGTGGAAAATGGCCATGAAACAGTTAATGTGTTTGCGCCTACTGTAGATTAGTCATCCCAGCAGAAGGAAGGTGCCTTGCTCCAAGGAAGATATAAACATAATACATATGGGGGGCTAATTAGTTCCTGCCCTGGATGTGACCCTGCATGTCTGTGTCTGCAGCAGCTGTCTGCCAGGATCTCACATGGGACAGGCTTCTAGGACTGTTGATCTGCAGAACCCTCCATCTGACAATGTGAGTTGATCATCTTCCCCGGAACAGCTTAGGGTAGTTATTGGACAGACACCCTCTATTCACTTAGACTCATGGCAAGCTATCTCTTCCCTCACAAAACAACAAAAGCACCTCCCTGGACTGGGCTTACAACTATTGATATATATATAAAACCATTCTCAGACTTTATATGAGAATGTTAATGAGCACTTGTGTTCATTTTGTAATTACAATGTCATTTTTATTTGTGTTGGTACAGTTTAAAATAGGAAAGGAAGGATCCGATATCTTTATGATGTCCTAAACTTTTTTACTTATTAAATACAGGTATATGTTTCTGAGGTTTTTAAATGTTGGTTAAATATTGCCTATACAGCAAGGTTTTGATCAATAGTCATATAATCTATAGCGTTTCATCATATGTATGGTTTCATCATAAGAAAAACAGCTTGTTTAGTAAATGGATCTGTAAACGGATCTTGGAGTCTAATTTCTGGAGATGTTCACTACCCATTACCTATGATTTGATTGACACGATTCCAGTGAGTTGAAGGTTAGTAAGGGAATGCGATGGGCGGTTAGTAGGAAGAAATTTTTTAGTCATGTAATACGTTATGACAAAGAGAGAGCCTATGTTGACATCTATCTGCTCTTGTTTAAAAGAAGCTAATGCTTCCACTATGTTGGTATACTCATTCGATCAAATATGGATGAAAGTGCATTTATTTGATTATGTTCTGAAAGCAAGAAGGGTAATGGAAAAAAAGTTACATGCTGGGATAAAATCAGGTCATTTACTCAAAGAACTAGCAACCGCTAACTGATAGTAGTAAAAGCCCAAATTTAATTTAAGCACTTATTTACTAAAGGACAGTTCCTAATGGTGAAGCACAATGAAATTTACAAAACCTGCTTGATTCTAAATAGAAGCATAATTGGGCTTTGGGTCATTATACAGGAAAAGGGCATTCAGAATAATGGAAATAGGTTCTTTTAGAGTACATTTTGAATGCAGGGGTAAACATAATGGGCCTGGTTTACTAAAGAATAATTTTTAATAGTTGGCCTGATTTACGGAAGCATGTGTGCTTATGTTGGTGCATTGATCCTACTCAAACTGATAGTGTGGTTTGAGTGGATTTCCCAGTGTCTTAACACATATCGTATTTTTGGGACCATAAGACGCACTTTTTCACCCCCAAAATCGGAGAGGAAAAGTCCGAATGCTGACTTCCCTCTCGGCACAGAGACTAGCCGGGGAGCTGGAGGAGCTGTCAGTTGAGAGATGCTGGCCAATGTCCGGATTTCCCATCTGAACTGTATAATTGCTTATGCCAACAGGGGTCAGAGCCCTGCCGACTGGGCAGCTTCCTGCCCCCCTCCCTCTGATCAGTGAAGAGCTGATGTCATGTGCTGTGTGTGTGTGTACTGCTGCTAGTGACATCTACTGGCTGAATTAAATATTGCATTCATTCAATCCATTGCATTAACCCAATTGATGTGTAAACTTATTAAATATTTTGAATCTTTAGCGTTCAAGGCTCTATCTATGCGAATACTGAGTACCTGGAACTACTGCATGTTTTTGCAATACGCAAATACGCAATACGCTGGTTATCACTATTAGTGAACAAAGCTCTCTGTATGTTTTCTTTTGCATTGTGACAACCTCTACCCTGTTCCTTTGGAAAGAATTAGGGAAACACATAAAGGTTTCCCAATGTTCTGACAAATGTGATTATAATGTCATTATCTAAGAAAATGCAGGGTCAGATTTAGCAGATTAACAGCGGAACAAGTCTTTATTGATTTGTTCATCTTCAGCTGTAGTTCTAGGAATTAACGTTGTCATGACATTATCTGGTGTTGCTGCTGAGAAATGACAAATCAAGGTATAGAAAAAACTAAATAAAAAAATGTGGAAAATATCGTTTTTTGTTAGAAGGGGAGAAGATAACAATGCATAAATTATGGCTACAATTGAATTAAAACTAACTGTAAGTGTTAATAGCTAGTTCATGTGCACGGAGGTCAGAAAGGTAGAATTATTTACCTAAACCTATGATCCTAGCTTTGTCCTCTCTTTTCACAATCTGTAGACAGTCCTACTGTGTCATCCTTCTTCTTAGCAGTGCCATAGGCTTTGCTTTGTGTGGGAATTATATCACATCCTGGGACTGCCGCTCAAAATGGCCAGAAAGGCAAGTAGCTAAGTGGTTGGTCTTAAGAAGGAATAGCTGTGGAAGTGATGAGAGATCCAATACTTGTTACAATCTGAACAATAAAAACTATTCCAACTTTTTCTAACTTTTCAACCAGTCTGTATCCAATTGCAAGGGCCACTACTTTCCATAGTTGCTGATAGGCCTTAAGGGTATTATACACAGAGGTTGATAGCATATCTGAACACTGAACTGTTGCAGGGACCCATAGCAAGGGTTATTTTAAAATGTGCCCCTAGTTCAGCTTTAAAGTTGCTTCTTCCTCCCCATCACTGATTAACTAATTTATTGCTAATGCAGTGGACTAGCACACAACAATACTCACCCCAACCACCAACATTTTTGATCTGATGAAGATGCTCTGTATGTTGGTCTCTAATGAACAGTTCTGCCCCTCCTCTTTTTACAATCACCATCACACCTTCTCTGTAATCATGTTCTACCCTAATAGTATTGTCTAGCCTGGTATTGCTAATATACCATTTACATTGATATTAATAATATGCAGTATGTCAATAGCTTTCTAGCTTGACTAGATAAAGTGCTGATTATCTGAAATTTTTAATCCAAACTGTATGACCCAGTTTTCTTAAGTGCCTTCTAAGAACTGATAACCACCAATAGTTTCCTCATATATAAAATATATATCTCATATTTGAAATATATAGCAGACAATAGTGGTGTCTTGTTAAAAAGGCCACAGATGAAATCCAAATGCTACTGTTTTACTCTTTTGGTATCTGCCAGAGTGTGATCCTAGGCATTTTTGACAAGATGTTTTGACAGCTCATTTATGGTTATTAGAAGTTGTGGTTCTTTGCTGAAAAATATTATATATTAATGCATCTGCAAATGCATCATAGTCATGAGTAAAGATTTTATGGTTTTTTTTTTTTTTAAACAAGCTATCAGTTCTTAGCCATGCGGTTTCTTGTGGGATTGTTACATGTGTTGAGGGACTGGTGCAGAAACTTAGCATCTGTCACTGAAGGTGGTAAAATGATGACCACACATTTGGGGAAACATAACAGAGGATCTAACTGGTCATAAAGCTATGAAGTGTGTATTTTATTGCAATGCCAGAAAAAAGGTGCGTATTTCTTTTTGCTATAGTAGGAAAAATTAATTGGTTAAAAGAAAAAGTATTTTCTCTTTTTTACTGGTTTTATTTTTTAACCTTCTTAGTGTTCATGACGAGCCCATCTTGTCCAGAGTTTGAGTGAAGAACAAACTCTGGATGAGCTGGGCTGCCATGAAAGCCGCATATCCCCGGAAAGCTACGGTGATGCTGCTTCCAGCCGGGGTTCTGTGGCTTCACTGATCGTGTCACGGTAACGCGGAAGGGGGCGAGGGTGAGCAGTGCCATAGACCTCCATGTTAATGGAGGGGCCTCTGCTTTCCAGCCCTCAAAGCCAGTGTCATGAATGACACTGGCTGTGTGGAGAGGGGAGGGGGAGGCAGGAAATGGCAGGCAGTGTACCTTGTACACTGCTGCCATTTCCTGTACCACACTGTTAAAAACGGCGTGGTACAGGCGGTGTGCTAGGGAGGTTAAATTACTGACACAAACATGAAAAAGGTTAGATTTAACAGGAAATTATGTGCAGAACTTGACTTTAATTCAATTCAATTAAACTGCGGTACTGAGCAAACATTAAGCACAACATTTGGATTATTTATCATGAATGGTACCTTAACCCCTTAATCTGGCCCTTAACCTCCCTCCCTTCATTTCATGTTCTTCACATGATGTTGTCATTATTATTTTATATATTTAAGTTTCTCTTTTTTGTCACAGCAGGATGGGTTCTTTTAAGTGTCCAGGCAGAAAAGGAAGGAGGAACATCATGAGTTTACATGCTGTTGATATGACAGTTAGCAGACTTACGGAGCTAGTAAGGTATGGTTGCTGGCTGGTAAAGCCGGGTTGAATGGTTATGAAGTTTGGTATGCTGTTTTAGTCTTTGCATTACCATAGTGATGGTTGTTAGTTGTTGATTTTTAAATAAAGCTGTATATCCTTTACAAATGTATGTCCACCTTTTTCATATCGTGTAGTGTTTTTTTGTTGGGAAACATGTGGGACGGTGGATGACTGGAAGCTTTATTAGTTAGATAAGGCCAGGTATTTATGGGTTTTTTCCACAGGTTATCCCTAGCCAAGTCATATAAGTGAATTCACTATAGTATGTTGTATATCTCATAGAAGCCTAGCAGCATGATATATATGCCGTTAATTTGTTTGCATCATATCATTTAATAGTATATTTGTTTTGGTGGAATGTGAGCAACTTATATATATGTGATCCTGTACATGTTTTCCCAGCTGCATACTTATAAGGTAATTTTGAATCTGTTTACTTTTTTATTTTTAATTCTGAAAGCCATCTAATAAAAAATATTTTCACTTACTTCAACCCACAGATGTGTTTTTGCATTGTATGGTATGCAATGTTTCCTTTTCAAGAGGAACACTTCCAACTGTGGCTGGAGCACAAACAGAGAGATTTCAATCTATTCCAAAATTTAAATATATTCCGTGGACCTTGTATTTTAACAAATCTTTCTAAAATCACCTTGACCATACTGTTTTCACCAAAAGTACTGTATATATAAGAACTAAAATAAAATAAAAATGAAATCCATTTTAAATACCTGAAAAATTAAAAGCAAACCATTCGTTACTAATGGGCAGCAGGAAATTGCAGTTGCGGTTTCATTATATTGTGTTTATTCTCAAATTGAACAAACTCATAAATCCCATCTCTACAGGAGAGAAATTAATTCAATGAGAATCAAGCTCACCTCCAGTAGATTCTGAAAAACAAATATTAAGTGTTTTATCCTCGAGCAAATGCCTTACTGATCAAAGATGCATATGCGTTAAGAATTGTATCTGAATGTGCACAATGTACTCATCACCCACATAATCTACTGTTAGAGGAAAATAATCTATACATTCAAATGTGGAAAAGAATAGGGGCTTTTACTGTGAATGTATTTATACAAAGAGATTTGCATCACAATGGGGTCTGTAAACACATTGAAAATAGTCGTACAGTCTATAAAAAATCTGTTGCATCTGGTTTGTTGCCTGGGACTTGAGTTGTCAACCATTGCCTGCCATCTCTTAACATTTAAATCACTTCCTTGACCTCTTGTATAGCCATTTGATGGGTGAAATCTAGATATATTTAACTTTTTGCACTATAAGATGCACCCCCCCTTCCCCCCAAATCACAAGGAAAAAGTAAGTGCATCTTATATTGCAAACGCGCAACCACCCGCAGCAATCCATGGACAGATCAGACAGATCTGTATTTGAGCTAGCAACTTTAGCCAACTCCCATACAGAAGCAGGGATGAGCCATTGGCTGGTGGATCTTTCCCTTCTTAAAGTTGTATGTAAGCGGACTGCAAATGCAGGGTTGTGCATGTAAGGAGGCTGCTTAAGTCGCATACAGCTTTGCAAAGTGGGGCCAGGAGGCAGGGGAGCCACTGACAGCTTCTTTTACCTCTGGCTCTGCCGCTTGGAGCACCAAGCTCCGACCGCCAGAGCTGCAGTTCCCCAGCATTTTTACCGGGATGAGACTGTGCGCAGGGCCCTTTCTAGCCATTTTGGTGCCCTAAGCTAATTTTCTTGGTGGTGCCCCCCCAGCACGCAGGAGACACACATATTCCCTGATACTCCCTGTAGACTGGTGAGAATTTTCTCCCATGTCTTTTAATGCTGTGACTTCTAGTGCAGCAGCAGCCTTTAGACGTGTCGGCTCCTGGTTGCTGCACTACAAGTCACAGCAGACCTGAGGGCCCAGCATATAACTATGAGCCCAGCAGCTCTGTACACGCAGCACCGACAGAGCGCTCCGGCCGGGTGGGGCAGAGCTCTTTCTTAGCGCTGAATATGATATGGTGAGTGACAGAGCAGACATCCTATGATCAGCCTCCATAGGAAAGGGCAGGTCAGACAGACCCCAACAACCATACAGATGCTACACATTCACCTGATATGATCAGAATACTTTGTCTGGAGTAACTTTCAGAGGATTACTTATACTACATGTGGTGTAGATGAATACTGTTTCCCTCTATCATAGAAACTAGGGATTCTTAAATAAACTGAATAACCCAAATAAAAATATATTATGACTAGCAGTGGCCAACTGATCTGGACCTCCTGGTCATCATGCCAATCAATAGTGGACACCAACTTTGACCTTACGCCACAGCATTATCCTATGTAGGGCCCTTTCACTCAAGCTGCATTTTGTTGTGCGTTGCAGGTGGACAAAACAGTGTTAAGGTGCCCATACACCTTTAGATCTCTCTGTCAGATATCCTTTAGATCTATCAACAACTATGTAGTATAGGGTCTTCTGCTATTGAACACAGGTAGACTTGATGGTTTAAAAGTCCCTCATATTACATGGTTTTGGTAAAACAAAAGGAAAACTTAAGAAATCTAAAGGTATATGGGCACCCTTACACTAGTCAGCCTCAATGTTAAAATCACTCACTAGTACATTACACTGAATTCCTTTTTCAGTAACACTTGCAAAGGAGGATATATATATAGGATAAATTAGGATGCTGTGATGGAAACAGGAAAAACGTACAATGAACATCTGAGGAGCAAGAGCCCACCTGTGTTGGCGAGAATGTTGGTTTTATTGGCAACATGGTCATCAAGATTTAATGCAAGTGAAAATGTGAAACTGATTTGAAGAATTTAATATTAGCCATTAAAGAAAGGTGTTAAGTGTTAGGACACGTTACCACAGATGGGTCAGTCTATAAGGATGTATGTGCAATACACACATCCTCATAGACTGACCCATATACCCTTTTAGTGGGCATATGAGCATTACTACTAAAAAACTGAGAATGAAGAAGGTGGCCTGATCAGATGATCAAGTAATATTTAGTCTTTCTCAGAATGCAAAAGCTTAAAGCTGTTCTAAACTAGTAGAAAGTACACATTGATTACTAATTATGCAGTTTTTTTTCATTCAAATCCATCCCTAAACATGTTCTTAACTTTCCCTCTTCCTCAATCCTGACCCCACCATCCTTCCCCCGGGCCCCATCCTAGCAGACAAAAAAAAAATAACACCACCAACCTCTCCCCTCCCCCCTGATCGTGCTACCTGATCAGTGCAGCAGCCTGTGTCAGCCCGGCAGCACATTGTACACAGTGGCAGTCCGGGCTGACAGTGAGCAGAGGCTGATTGCTTCTGTGCCAGGGTTATGGATGGAGTGATGTGGAGTAATGGCTCCTCCTACTCCCTCCCAGCCGCTCAGTCACCTCAGTGCCCAGGAGAAGGGGCAAGCGGCGCCGTGTCTTTGTTGGCAAGGACTGGGCAGGCAGTGGGAGCCGGGGTGGACCATGTTACTGACTGCTATTCATCATCTCAGTGCACAGTGAGCCTGGGCGAGCGCAGTCATTGTACTCTGTACCGGGAGCAGGCGTCCTCGCCGGGCTCCTGCATGTGACACAATGTTAGTGGTGCCCTAAGAAAAATAATTTACAGCTGTAATGGCGCCCTAAACATTTGCTTCAACTGCCTATTAGTAAAAACGGCCCTGACTGTGCGCACAGGGTGCATCCTATAAACCGGAGCATCTTATGAACCGCAAAGTATGGTAACTGCTAAACTCCTACTGAAAATGCTATCTTGTATTCTGATCCACATGTTTGGTTACTGTGTGAGCCATTAAATTACAAGTCTACAAGGGTTGTTTTCAGCTTCTTTAGAGTATTTTCACTTTTACATGCTGCATTACTATTAATGCATGGTAAAAATGTTTCCATATGAAACCTGTTCTACCATTCACACTTGTATGCATTATGCTATGCATTACCATTACAATATTTATGTTTATATTACTATTAATTTAACACATAACTTACTGCCACACACATTTTGTTTGCAGCTAACACAAACATTTCCAAAACACTTTTATTGAAAATGATAATGGATACCTGCTAACACTCATATCATGCTAACATGCTCATTTTATTGTTAGTACTAACATGGGCATTACCGCTACATAACCCAGGATGTGTAGTGTAAAAGGGCACTTCAAAAAACATAACTCATTTTTAAAAATGCATCCTATCTGGAGAAATACATGGAGATGCTACGGCTCAAATGTGGGAAAAGCAGAAGGCCATCATCAACCCTGGTCACAATATGCAGATCGATGGATAAGGTGAGTATGAGTATGAGCAGTAGGCTAGCAAACATCTATTATTTTTTCTTAAATGGTTGACTCTATTTACATGAACAATATGTCTACAGCTGAAAAAAAATAGAATTGCTTTTGATTTAACAATTTCTATAGTTGTTTAACAAAAAAAAGTTTCCATTCCAGCTGTCTATAAATAATAAAGCATTTAATTTTCATGGCAATTAAGAAGGTAATGCTCATGCTATTTAAAGCTAGATCTTCTAGTAATCATGGCTGCTATCCAAATATATCATGCCCAGTGCACTGAATTGAAAAATAATTTTGTAATTACTATTCTCACATATGCTGCACATATAAAGTAGAAATAAAGCACTTGTCAAAATAAGAGATACATGTTTGTATAAATTTATTATCTCCTAATATGGTGTATATTATTTGTATTCATATATTCAGTAATTCATGGCATATTTACATATAAATGTTTGCTTCTACTATATGAGCAAGGTATTTATTCCTGGTATTAATCATAGCCATATGTAAAAAAATTGTGAAACTAACAACATTGTATGAAAGTACAGTTAACGCTATGCAGCCTATTCTTTTTTAAAGCAATTCACAATTGTCATACTAATATAAAAGGTTTGCACTCTATATTAACTTTGACACCACAATGTAAAAGACATAATCTATGAAAACTATGTTAATCTGACTGGAGTGATCCTCATCAGATTCTGACATTTTACAGACTTTTGATGCTGTTACATGTAATTACACATGCTTCCCTTTTCCTCTTTGTACAACAATACATTATATTCAGAATGATGTATGATGGTTGTTTCCTAGCTTCATAATGTATGCAGTTGTGTGCCTCAGTGTCTTAGTCTATCAGATAATCAATTCAACCTACGCTAGCTGAAAAAAAATTACATAATTACTTTAATTTATTAGATGAATAAAAGGGAGTGTGACAATGGAAAGCAAACTTAAAAGTGCAAAAACAACCCATTGTTCGTACAATAATGTAATACCTTTTCCTAAAAGATAAAATACTGAGAATAGTGACAGCAACAGCAGCAAACACATCAGCAGCAGTAAGAAAACATTACTATCAAACTTAAAGCAAAGTAGGAACAGTCAGCCTTGTGACACCTTGTTCATGTTTGGGTACAGGGTGATAGATGGGCATGCTGCATCATAAAGTGGACCTACCACCAGATTTTCTTCTTTGTATGAAGGGCATTAAAAGTGCCGATAATGTGACAGAATTCATAAAAAAAAAACATACCTGTAAATAGTAAATTAAGAAGGTCCCTCACAGCACCTCCTCTATTCCTCTATCTGATGCTGCAGCCCTATGTCGGGGTGACATCCGGGAAAGTACCTGATTTAGCCTCTGGATTAAAACACTTTGACATTTTTCTCGATTGAAAATTATAAATGGCCCCAGTGGCAAGATTGGTGCTATCTTGTGGGTGTTCTGCTAATTTTTTTATTTTGAAAATTCCCCTATCTGACTTTGTGAGTTAATTACAAAGCCTCTGAACATGGTATCAACCCAGAAAAAAGGAAACACTGCTTTATTACTTAATTTATTACATAGTTGTTTCATAAAGTTTAAAGTTAAGTTGAAATGTTTGAGTTGAAATTTCTGCTCACATTTGAATTGTTTTGCACATGCTAGAACAATACTTTCTTATTGTAGTGTTTCCCCAACCCTTCTCTATATCTCCAGCAATTTTATTGATGATGCAATATTTAGGGGCTTGCAATTAACTCACAAATTCAGCAAGTCAAAAATTTGACCATCTCTGCTAATTACACCAGAAGAACATATAACATATTAATTAGCCCTACATGTGCCGATATACAATACTCAAAAAAAAAAAAAGACTTGGAAAACCTTGATAACTATTGAAGAAAATTCTACACTTGATTAGATATAACAACGAACACAGCAACTCTATGGAGGTTTGTAAGTGGTACTGGTTCATCAACAAATTGATTAGCTCCCTAGCGTTTGTGACGAGCCCAGCTCGTCCAGATTTTGTTTGCAAAACCAACTCTGGATGAGCTGGGCTTCCGGAAACCTTTCCAGCTGAAGCATTTCCGGGGTTGTGCGGCATCACCGAACGCGGTGACGCAGAAGGGGGCAGAGGTGGGAGGCGCCATAGACCTCCATGATTGGCTTTTCAGCGCACACACAGCTGGTGTCATTAATGATGCCAGCTGTGTGGACAGGGGTGGGGGGAGGGCGGAAATTGCAGGCAGTGTACTTTGTACACTGCCGCAATTGCCTGTACTACGCTGTTAAAAATGGCGTGGTATGGGCAGTGTGCGCTAGGTAGGTTAATTCTTGTTTAAGCTGATTTGGGTGTTTGTTTATTTAATTAGCAATTCATTTTACATAAGTGTGTGTTTCAAACTTTATTAAGTTAAGATTACTATTAGACCCTTGTTGTTTTATATGTTTCAGTTACAACATAAAATAAAATTCATGCAAAAACTATATACCGCTTGGTACAGAAATCTGGATCTCAGTGGACTGCCAGGGTGGTTAAATTTTTCATACTGCTTTTGGCACAGAAAACTGGACTTTATAGAATTAATTCTTAGTTCTGGGTGTTTTGGGAACAGAACAGTGTTAGGGAATGAGGTCCATGAGGGGTTAGTAAGGTCTGGCAGGAAGGGGGGATCGGAGTGGCAGGTCCAGGAGGAGAGGTCCAGAAAAAAATTTGCTATGGGGCCCAGGCATTTCTAGCTACACTCCTTGTGCTGAGGAGCAAGCAGGAGACTGTAGAGGAGTAAGGCAATAATAGATTAACAGGTAGAACAGAGGAAGCATAATCATAATTAAAGTGTTTTCATCTAATGGAGGCCACCTATTTTTGACTCAATTGTTGAGTGGTCAATTGTTGAGTTGAATTGCTGCATTGCTATTAGCGCAACACAGAGCATACCAATGTTACCATTCACATTTGCATGCAGTGTGTTCTGCATTTTTATGCAGCACATTGCATTAACACATGACTCACTGCTGTGTGCATTGTGTACAGTGAAAATGGTTCCATGCAATTGTAACTTGTCAGTTTGGGTTACTTTTAAGTGTGTCAGTGGTTACAGAACAACGTCCTCGAATAATCTGCAACTTAGTCTTTCAATTATGGCCATATGTCTGCAGGTCTGCAATTAAAAAAAAAAAAAAAAAAATGTTTTAATTCATTTACATAAACATTTTAGATGTGGCCTTCCCACTAGGATGAAGATCAGTTTCAGATTCTTTCCTATAGTGAATTTCCTACTTAACTAACTGCTATAAATTGTAATTGTGGAGCAAGTATGCAGGTAATAGAGATGATGTGAAGGTATTTGTGCAGCATAAAAGGCAACTACCATTTTCAGAAGGACAAATCAACACTTGACCACTTATGTATTCTGTCAGAATGAGATTTCTTTACCACGATAAATCGAATGAGGCTGAAATGAATGTCATCTGCATATAGAAAACCGCATAGTCAAGAATATCTCACAAAGATGTTCTTTGATCTTTGTAAAGATTCTGTTGCTGACACAATGGTATCTAACAAAAAGAGTCTTATATTTTGCTATACTTGCATTTCATTTGTGGGATGCTGAAAGGTAGAACATAACCAGAATGTAAAACTCACAACTGCAGAAACATTACAAATTCATTAAACATTGTATTGTCAGTTTAATGTATTACTATGATCAATTCGCACCTGATTTGCACGGTATGGAAAAAGTCAATGCAAGGACAACACTGTACTAATCCCACAAGACAGAATAAGCAGAGCAAATACAGGAGCAAATCCATCATTGCCAGCTGATATAACAATGGAGAATATGCAAGTATGCATCCAAAATTAGATTTTGTGATTTATCAACCAATTGGGCCAAACCAAAATATTTGTATTCTATCTGTCAGATGTTAGTATCAAAGAGGAGTGGCAGTATATACATAATAAAATTTTTAGCAGTTAGGTTATTATTACTAAAGGCAGTATGGAGTATACAGAAACTATCATCCATTCCAAAAACCACGTTGTGATTTGTTTATATTCACAAACACATCATAGCTAGTAAGCTGTATTTATAAAATTTTTTTTCTGTAACTGGTTGACAAAGATGCCAACTAGAGTTTTGCTAAACCAACAAAAGAGCTAGTCCATAACAATTCATATGTATATAAAATATATGCTAAACTATTGTCAGAGGTTAAGCAATCTGTTCCACCACCACCGACAGCATTTGCAGGTCAGAAATTAAGCCAAATGACAAGGGTGACAAGGGGACTTGTGGTGAAACAAAGAAAGGTTAATACTTTTATCCTAAGCAATGCAGGTAACAAATATGGCATGGAAGACCTAAGCATATAGAAAGCAAGAAGAAGTAAGGGACTAAGTCCTAATACCCAGGCCATTGGTGATAAATAACCAATACTTGAGTGTCTAGTAAAGAAGTTCACACAGTCTCGGGGACAAATTGGCAAAATCCACAGACTCTTTTGCAGCTGTTCAGGTACTGAATCTGCACTGTAGAAATGGGGTCTGAGAATCAGAGTACACACAGCAGCTAGGTGTTCCAACAAAGTTACAGGCAATTGGCTCCTTGGTTGGAGATAAGTCACTTGCCTTGATGCTGCTATCTGGTTAATAAATAAATATATATATATATATATATATACCTGACACCTTGTTATAATTAATGCATACATCTGTTTAATGATATGGCTGACAATAGCCTGAACAGGCTACTTTTTATGAATAAAAAGACACTAGATGTATACATTTTATGAATAAAAAGGTGCAGATTTAAAGTAAGAAACATTAAAACTAACATTACATCTAAGAAGTGGTAAGCTACAGTGTATTGTATTTATGTTCTTGGATTTGGATATACTTGTGCATCAACCTTTGGGAAAAATAGCACATCGAGTGTCCTACAATGTATAGAAATGCTTAATGAGATG
The DNA here is from genome assembly GCA_036250615.1 of Ptychadena robeensis. NCBI lineage: Eukaryota > Metazoa > Chordata > Amphibia > Anura > Ptychadenidae > Ptychadena > Ptychadena robeensis. The sequence continues at coordinate 185,379,768 of CM070032.1, forward strand.
CCAAGTTCCGATGTTAACATGGAAATTAAATGCAGACTGAAGTTAACCCAATCAACCACAGAAGATGTGGAGTTTGAATAGATAAGCTTCAATCTGCATGCAATTTCTATGTTTATGATAAAATTTTGCATCTCATTCATCATCTGTAGACAGCACTTTTGCAGTGCATTGTGGTACCATTTTTTAAGGCTCAAGATGTAAAAATAGAGTTATTGCCAATGCACTTGCGCTGCAGTGCACCAAAATAGCCCCCAAAAAACAGCCATATGTGAAATGTGTCTTACATATACATATAGGAAAATAAGTCTGGCATAACTTTTGCATTTTTAGGGAAATGTTTTTGAAAAGTTTTGGGTCCCTAGTGCATAATTTTTGGTCCTTTAAAGCTTGTTGTGAGGTCCACTACTAGCCACACATACCAAGTATGTTCTCTATGTTCTGCAGCATATCTTTAGTCTGTGATGAACCTTTAGCGTGTTGGTAATATCTCACTATGGTTCCTTCTATTATATCAGGAGCCTTTCTTTAACATTATATATGCTGATCATTTTGGATAGCCATTTGATGATGCTGAGACCCACATACAACTGATCTCTAACTTAAGCTGGAAATGCATTTTTCTTGAAATGTGGTCTTTATTCTGAAGAAACCTTCATTTCTTATTAATTTTTAAACCTATTTTTGTACAGTTGTTATAAGTAAACAATCTTCTTTTTATCTGTCTGTCTTTAAAATTGTAGCTATACAATTGTGTTAGATCGATTTACAGTTTGATCAACATTTTCAATTAAATTTAAATATTGACTATCTTCCTAACATCAATGGATTATAGTACCTCACACTGTAATAGAGGCAAAACCAATACTTTGACCCCCTAGGGGTTGAGATGAACACAGCTTGTCCAGTGTGCAGAAATTGCACTGGACAAACTGGGTTCATCCACCACAAATCGAAACACCGCAATGCCATCTTCCCTTCTCTGCAATTTAATTTAAAAAACATATCGGATCCAATGTTCCAGTGCCCCCAATGTCCTCTTTTAAATTTCGTTTTTCTCTCTTTGGAGCCCCTGGTGTGATGGACTAGCCCAAAAGACAGAGGGCTTCAAATGTAATGTGGAATTGCATTGAATACAGTGATAACTTTACCCAATGCAATTCAAAGTAAAAAAAAACAAAACACATTGTCCAATTGAATACAATTGTATACACACAAACACATATTAATGCAATCAACATTCAGCTTAAACCTATTCCCAATACTCATAAAATGTTTGAGGCATACTTTGAAGTCCCATTCCAGACTATCATTTTCACTTCAACAGTTCCAAATTAAATGATAAAAGTGATCCATGCTGCAATACTTGCATAGTTTCCAGTGTTGTCCTTTATAGTAAACCTTCTCTACACTAGATACACTTAGATTGTATCAGGTACACTAGATGTCATCATTCTGAAGTCCCCCATATTTCCAGTAGATCTACCAAAAAATCGATCTGTTTATGTCGAATTCTTCCCCTATGAACCAAAAGCGATTGATATTCAAACCGATTGAAAAGGTATTTTGATTGATTTGTATTCTTGGCTGACAATATTTTTTAAATTGCACAAGACGATTAAACCGACCAATGAAATGCAGAATGATCGACCCGTGTATGACTACCTTTTTGGATACTAGGATACCATATGATCACCATTGCCCATCACCATTGACCATATGATACCATTGCCCTGGATGTCTTCCTCTAAACATCAATAGTGACTAGATGGGACATGATCCACATAGTGAAAGAAATATTCTTTATAGGCCAGTCTGTGGAAAGTTGCAGACCTCTGTAGAGCATTTATTTCCTCACATATATAACCTAAATCTCAAACACAATACCTGCAACATTGAGTTTGCTCCTCTATTCATCTTTACATTTTTCACAAAATGATCTCTTTTGTTAATTTATTACTTAAAATACATTGAAGATATCTGATTCTGCCAAATGACTACATTTACATATTATTTTCAAGATTTTAAAGTTCATTCCAATCTTTCTCCCAAGATAAACTTTTTTTCTTTTTTAGTGTTATTGCTAGTTGATGGAATTAATTATAAATGGAAAAAACAAAAGCAGCTGGGCTGCCTTAAGCAAATCATTAAGTCAGCACAATCTGCTATCACTAATCATCAATAAACAACTGTATTAGATAGAAAATGCTCCTGAACTTATAATATATGCAACTTTAGGACAGTTTTTGAGAAACAGGGTCACTTTGATACTTAAAAATCTAGGTACAAAACCCCCTTTACAATCTTTTAAAACAATATAGAAAAATACATTAATTCTTCTCATATTTAGTTAATGACTATTTCACTCCCATAATTATACAGTGCAGTATGACCTGGGCAAAGACGATAAGAAAGGACCTGTTTTCAATAGATTCATGTGAAACTCAATTGTGTTTGTCTAATCTAACATCAAGTATAAATATACAGTGGATATAAAAAGTCTAATATCAGGTTCCTGTGCTGTACAGAATGAGACAAAGATATATCATTTCAGAACCTTTTCCACCTTTATTATGACCTATAAACTGTACCACTCAATTGAAAAACAAACTGAAATCTGGAGGGAAGAAAAAATATAAAAATAATATAATGTGGTTGCACAAGAGTGCACACTTGTGAGCTGGCCACACACGGGTAGATTCCCGTGCAATCGACCAGCGATCAATTACAGCCTGGTGACATCACCACGCTGTGATTGATCGTGGGTCAATCGTACAATAATCAATGTGCACCACATGGGCACATCAATAACGGTACGATGGGGACCCGGTTTCCCGGACCCCTGGCAGCCAGCTTCACCGGCTGGCTGGCTGCAAGCCCATCTGCAGCCAGCCCCCCCCCCCCTCTCTTCTGGCAGAGCTGGCTGGGTCTATGCTGGCCACGCCCCCTTCACACACACAAAGCCGTAGCTGAACACATAGCTTGCTTCTCCAGCTTGCTGTGTGTCCGGCTCAGCTGTCATCCAATTACATTGAATAGGGGACAGCGCTGTCCATTATGTAATGGATTTCAACCAAGGTTTTCCAACTTGTTGGAAACCTGTTTGGTCGAGTTCCTTCGAGCAGGATCAATGGATCCTGGAACCGTGGATGGCTCAGATAAAGTGACAGATTAGAGGAGAATCGGGAGCCGTTAGCGCGCACACCACCCTATGTTCCTCATAATTTCCTCTATCTTAACTAAGGCCCCAGTGCCAGCTGAAGAAAAAACATGATGCTGCCACCACCATGCTTCACTGTGGGTATGGTGTTCTCTTTCTTTCTTAGAAATGGCTTGTCCCCACAGGTTGGCTGTGCGATGGCGTGGTTCTGAGTCGCTTTCATTCATTTCAAAGGGCTTGTCCCTACTTAGGCGGCTGCTCGTGTTTTGTGATGTAAAACACGGGCACTATCGTTTTTGTTCAGCCGCGAGCGGCTTACAGGACCGCGCTGCCCCACGGCCAGCTTCGCCTGTGGGGACAAGCCCAAAGACTGATATTAAGTATCAAGACATTTAGTTTGTTTATACATGAGTCTAAATATTGCAAGTTGATGATAAAGTTCAAGATTTGATCTTGATTGAACTGGTTATGTTATATGGATAAATTATTAGATTATTGGATGATGTAGCACATTGATGTCACAGTATGTATGGTTGTGTTAGGCAATATCATGCAACCATGCAATGCATGTGGAGCTTATAGTTCAATAATCAAATTTTTTTTTAATTAATATACTTTATTTCATTTACTATACATTGTGATATATATGATCAAATTTGATGTTTGCGGAATCATATATATACTTTCATTGAGCTTTCTCTTACCACTCTAAGATTAAGCCTATACAGGGTGAAGTGCATAAGAGGGGAGATGTTTAGCACATAATTAGTGATGGCCGAACTGCCCGCAAGGCGGACAGTTCGGCCGCGAACAAGCCTGTTCGCCCTCCTTCTCGCCGGCGGACAGTACGGGTGTTCGACCCGCCGTGTCCGCTGACGAGAAGGAGCCCTCTATTCTTCATTAGATGGGTGGGATCATTAGCAGCGAGATCCCGCCGCAGGAAGAATATGTAACTGAAGACCGGGTAGAGAACCCGGTCTGTCAGTGAAATTCCGGCTCGTAAACACGGATGTGACGTCCGGTTAACACAACCAGGGGCCGGATCAGTGACGTCACATCCGGGTTTTCCGATTCAAATTCCCCGCCGAATTTGAATGTGTCCGCGAACTATTTTAAAAGTCCGCTCCGCCCGTTCGCAGACGGACACGGCCGAAGTTCGGCCATCACTACACATGATTTAGCCATTGTTCTGCTCACATTAGGACAATAAGTTTGTTTTGTACTTTTCAGAGATTTCTTAGTTGCGGTCTTTTCACATTTCTCTAGAATATGCAGAAGGCATGGGTCTCAAAAGAAGTGGCAGTGTCATGGTAATACTTGCCTATTTAACCATTACCATAGGCAAATATTTACTTTTTCTACCAAAACTGTGAATTAGATCATCAAGAACAGCCCCCAATCACCCATTATTGAATCTTAACAGGGGAGTAATGGTACTGAAAAATCAGGTGCCTATTGACATCGGGGTGGTATGCTCAGTAGTGATGGCGCGAACTGTTCGCCGGCAAACATCGCATGTTCGCGTTCGCCCATGTTCGCGAACATATGGCGAATTCGATCCGCCCCCTATCTTTTAACATTGCAGA
>CM070032.1:185387645-185411177 GCA_036250615.1 Ptychadena robeensis
CCCCTGACAGGGAGAGAAGCAAGAGGCAGCCTGATTCCTCAGCCCCGAAAGATCTGAGATCCCTCGGAGCTGGGCAGACATATACCCATACTTTTGACGGGGACACTGTGTCCCCCGTCTAAAGTATCAGACCGATCTAAGAATTACAGACATGTCCATAATGGCTTAGATTGATTTGGCTGCCAATTTAAGCTCTTTAAGCTCTTTTTCGGCTGTTGGTCAGCCGAAAAATCTAAGCGTGTATGAGGGGCTTAAGCTGCATTGTGAATACTGAAATACCTGTAGGCTTGTGACTTTACAGTCATAGAGTGGGTAAAGTAATGGTCTAGGTTTGTTAATTTTTTTGAGTGTTATGTTAAAACAAGGAGAGGAAAATGGCAACCTCATAGGTACCATAAGCCTAAATGAATATTTAGATAGATATACTGTAACATACCGTAGGTTCACATCTAAAATAACACTGTAATGGATTTAGTTCATTTATTTTGTTATTTACCTTTTTGCAAAATAGTAAAAGTATCTTAACAATAACCAGAGACTTAAGATAATGATTAAAATAGATTTAAAGTAGATTTTGTTTGTTTTCTATTTAAAGTTCCTTTACAATAAACTGGGACACAAATTACAATCTCACTGCATTTGTAGCCCCAATAATATGTATTTGCACCCAATGGTAGCATCATTTGACAATTGGACAGTACAAATGTCCCTGTATTATTCAATGTACCTTAAAATTTTCTTCATTTTCTGATGATACTGTCGGAAAAGAGATTGAAAATTACTGAACATTTCTCAATTGAAAATTTTGTCATGCTAGCATCCAGACAAATTGAGAGGTTTTTTTATTCTACAGTTCAGGATATTTTTTATTATCTCTGCAATAAAATATGCCATTCAGTTTCCCAATTAGGGTTTTACCTGAATGTACAGAATGAGTTTCCTGTAATCGTCTTGCTTGCTGCATCCATTTAACTGAGTTCTCTGCCCTGCAGCTCTTACTCACTTAGAAATGATTATCTGTATTTTAAATGCAAAGTTAATGTAAGGCAGGGAGGACAATAAAAAGAGATTGTGCAATGAGGGCGAAAATAAACATAAAAAGTTTAAAGTGGAGTTTGTTTTATATACTGTTAATGGAACATGAGCGAAATGACACTCCTAACAATATTGTACCCATTGGTAGAATAATAACTGGGGTTCTTGTATTTGATGAGAAAAGCAGATTCCTCTTTTCCTGAAGAGCAGTGGTTTCTGAACCCCTTTTCTATTTAGGAACATTATCGAGCCCCCCTCCTGTACATCAGAAACAAATATTCATTGGCAATGGCTATATGATAATGAGCATGAATAGGCTACAACCACATCCACACACAATTTATAAATTTTATGCACAACAATGATACATGGTAAAATTTACCGTCCTGTCGGATAACTGTGCGCTCCGACAGGACGGCTGATTTTAGCCCAATCCTCGTTGGTTGCTGCATCTAAATCTTGCACGACTCAATCCTTAAGGAATGCGGGAGCACGCACGGTATTGGACCGGGGATCGGATCGTGCAGGAATTGGACCGTCTATGCCCAGCTTAAGGAAGCACAATGGTAAATTGATGAGCAAGAATTCTACATGATTCATTGGCACAATAAGTAACATAAACACTGTATTCTAAATATCACAGGGAGCTATAAAGCCTGCAACATTTGTATAAGAAAGATGAATTTAGGTCAAATACTGGCCAGAGTTGTGTGCTGGAGAATAATGGACTTGAAAAATCTGGTTTACATAAATCAGGTCTGCAATCAGCTTTTTCTTCGTTTGGCTTATTCATGGTAAAATTTGGTTTTCTGTATAGAAAATCAGAGAAAGCATTCTTCATGTTGAGTGCCTACCTACATGTCTCCATTTGTTTACCTGGACATTCATCCAGAAAACTGTACAGGGTAAAATCATATATAAAGATCGCATTGCCAAAGGAACTGGTGCATTGCTTATGATAGAAATGTACAAAAAACTCCATGATGTCAACTAAAGTATAGAAGCTGCTACGGCTTTTTCTCCCAGTACTGCTGCTTTTGCCACTGGTACAAGCAAGCTATTATACTTTTATATACCGTGACTGCTTCCATCTATGCTACATTCAGCCTAAATGACAAAACTTGATTTACTATAATTCTCTGTCTGTTTTTCTTGCTGCAACACTTATCTATTAAAACTTACACTAAAAGATATAGTGCTCTAAGCGAACATGTGCCAAGCACATTCTGTGGTTTGTGAATGAGGTTTATGTATTAAAGTGGGTGTTTGTTTTATGTCAGGTCAAATTCACCTCCTAAAAACAAGTTAACAAATAAGAAGGAAACTTTTAAAGGAAGAGGCTATAAAAAAAAACATTCAGGCATCACATGATCAACGTTTGCCTCTATCTCCACTAGATCATACCTATTTTTGACTTTCAAAGCTCTTTTTCTGATCACATTGCATCCTCAAAAACTCCTAACATAGATCTAAGTATTAAAAAAACACAGATGGTAAAGTTTTATTAACCTCCCTAGCTTGCTGTGTGGTATGGGCAAACGTGGCAGTGTACACAGTTCACTGCATAAAATTTCCGCCCTCCCATGCCCCTGTCCATGTGGCTGGCATCATGAATGATGACGGCTATGTGAGCTAGAAAGCCGACGCTCCACCATTAACATGTAGGTCTACGGCACACCCATCACTGTAACGCTTTCGAGGCGGTCACGCAACCCCCGGAAATGCTGCTGCCGCAGAGAAGATTGCTTCAGCTTTTCCAGGGATATGCAGTGTTCATGGGAGCCCAGCTTGTCCAAAGTTTGTTTTTCAAAAAAATATATGCATACACCGTGCCCAGAGGGTGTTTCACAGCATCTTATCTGAAATGAGTGACCTTTGACCAAATCCCAGCATACTTAGCTCCACAGCAAGTTAGCATTACAATGCAATGTTAGAGCACATATTAAGATGTATTTTTACTTGTGCTTAGAAATAGAACACAAGCCTTTTGTGCATGCTTTGGTGCATTAGGAAGATTATTCAAATGTATGGGCTGTTTTGTCACTGTCTCAGTTCATACAAAATTGCATTAACAGAAGGGGTGGTTTAACAGATGTACACACAAACATTCTTTCATTACATGTAGTTGAAATTTGCCTGAAATGGAAAAAGACACATGCTGCTGTTGGTAAAGACTTAGCTGGACACACATCTTTATCTTTGCTGGCTGGCAGAGTGGTACATGAACTGTTTGACGCATATTGATACCACTTAACACACCAGGGGACGCTGGAGCGAGGAAACCATCCCAGTCATCTTTTCACCTTTCTCACCCAAGACTTTTGGAAGACCTGTTTATTCATGTTTGACAACGCCACCACTACACAGTGGCCCCTCGTTCCTTCCAGGCAGCTTCATGACTGGCCATGCACATGCCTAGAGATCCATGACCTCTTTTGATATAAATCCACACCTCCTGAAGAAAAAACGTGTCTAGAAACACGCGTTGAGGATGTTGGAACTTGGTCTAAACCTTATACGGATGAATTGGATACCATAGGCATTGCCCAGTCGAGACTGGTATCAGACACTTGCTTTTATCATTGTGAGGATTAAAGAATCGTTTTATATTGAACTATGAACTTACTCTATGGACTTACCTTAAATACTCTGTGATGATTGGGTTATTCACCTCGATCATCCCATACATATATATTTTTTCTTTTTGCTTTTGACCTAAATTGTTTTTGTATTGTTTAAATCCTCAGAGTCAGAGGTAATGTGTAAAAGTAAGGAAAGTCCCCTTGTCCCTGCTTCGGCGGGGAAAAAATTGATGGATGGATAGACCGGAACCACTAGTCTCTCCACCCCACATGGTCTTCTATAGTTTGTTTGTGGTGGAATAGGAGAAATCTACACTTGCACTAGGTCTAATGTCACCTAATGGGGTAAACAGATGATTTCACCCTGCCATACACAACAGCATACATATACACGCAAATGCACCTCTATTCACAGACACATAAATATATACACACAGGAGGACAGGTTTTGAAATATACAGAGGTGTTTGCATCCAAAATTTACTATAACAGATAGCTATTACCAATTTTTTTTTCTCAATGAACACCAAATACATAGGCACAAATTTAACTGCTATGCTGATACATGTGCACAAATTTTATTTCTATGCTTTAAATTACTTTTAAACTAAGGATGAGCTTGAGGGTTGTACTAAGGCAATTTCACAGCAAGAGTCAGAGGTCTGCTGTTTATAAAATTTGCAAACCATCTCCAAAGTTCACTGGTTATACACAATTGAGGCCACTTTCTGAATAGTTGTTGTCAGGTGGCAGTGACGTTCCCAAACATCCGTGAGCCCAACATGCATATGATCCCAATGAAACAGGCTCCAAGATGATTGCTAACAAAATTAGTGAGCACATTTCCACTTTTTGATCAAGAAAGGTGTCAATCATAGTACTCCCACTATATTTCTTTGTAATACACATTCATTGGAGCCCATTTCTAATGATTGCTCAATGGGTTTACTTAAAACCAGTTCAGCAAATTTTAAAAGGAATTTGCTAAACCCATAGCAAAGTAAAATTAGGCAAGTTCATCCTTACCATATTGGGAACAATAGTATCATACTTTGCCCTTTTTGTTTCCTTAATAACATCTTTTTTCTTTTGAAACATTATAATATGACACCACTAAAAATTGAATGTTTATAGTAAGTCAATGATTATGTAAAAATCCGATGATGGGAGGGGGTTACTTCTGATGTATCCTAGCCTGGCCTTTAATTTATTCTACTGTGTCCGATAATACAAATTCATACAAAAGCAAAAGTTTCTTTTTAAATCTCTTACATTAAACACATATAATTCACCTATTTTAAAGCCATATATAACATGATTTTTGTTTTTTTTATTTGTAATTTTGTCAATGAATTTGCTTAAATACACATTTGATGTATTCAGTTCCTCATTCATAATTTTTTTCATAACAGCAGATTAAAATTTTTTATCCACAATATGATTGAGAAAATAGTGCCAACATAACACATGCAAGAAAGAATGGAGAGCACTCTTGGATAAACATCAAAGCAATAAAATAAAAGCTATAATATAACACATAAACAAACATAACTGCTGCAATTACAATGCCTTTCACAGAACACAAGCTGTTTTTATTATCATCTCACACAGACTATAAAAGCACATGAAATCAAAATATATTTTGCATGCATTTATATCTTGAGTTTATGGCCATTTCAAACCATGCAGATGTTTCTGAATGCAGGAATCCAAACTCTGCAAATGTGGTGTTATTTAGAGAAGCATTCATTCCCTATGAATAGATCACAGATTGCATTGCATCTACAGTAACAACATATCCCACAGTGCTACACAGTCAAGTACAGAAATGAGAATACTAATAATGTTTTGCTTTGCTTCACTGATTGAGAAATTTGTAAATGTATTTTTAATGCTAGAATATTTTTATCAGCATTCCATTATACCCATTTATACAGAACCCACCTTTGTATATATAATACTTACAAGAATACAAAGATTTTGACACCATAGAGGCTGCCACAAAGGCCATGACAACAGCTCAGCTTCTTTTTTCTTTTAAAGAACAACATACCTTTTTTATTTCCTGGAACAAAACACCATGCAGAGACTCTAAAAGCATTGTCATGAGTGTAATGTAGTATCTCATGGCTGACCCACTGGAAAAGAAGTACATTAGTCCTCTTAATTGTATTAAAAGTACAGTGTATCCATAAAGTATTATTCACAGCACATCACTTTTTCTACATTCTGTTATGTTACACCCTTATTCCAAAGTGCATGACATATAGTTTTTCTTCAGAATTCTACACTCAAAAACCCCATGATGACAACATGAAAAAGTTAACTTGAGGTTTTGGCAAATGTATTAGAAAAAAAAACCTGAGAAATCACATGTACATAAGTATACACAGCCTCTGCCCATTACTTTGTTGAAGTGCCTTTGGCAGTAATTACAGCGTCAAGTACTTTAAATATGATGCCACAAGCTTGGCACATCTATCCTTGCTATGCTATGCAGCACCAAACGTTTTTTTAGACCAGAGAGTTTGGTTTCTCATGGTCTGAGAGTCCTTCAGGTGCCTTTTGAAAAACTCCAGGTGGGTTGTCATGTGCCTTTTTACTAAGGAGTGGCTTCTGTCTGGCCATTCTAGCCTACAGGCCTGAGGGATTGCTGCAGAGAAGGTTGTCCTTTTGGAAGGTTCTCCACAGAGGACCTCTGGAGCTCTGACAGAGTGACCATCGAGTTATTGGTCACCTGACTAAGGAGGTGAATACATTTAGTTGACCGGCCACTTCTAGTAATAGCTCTGGTAGTTTTGAACTTCTTTCACTTACGGATGATGGAGGCAACTGTGTTCATTGGAACCTTCAAAGCAGCAGAAATGTATGCCTCGACACAATCCTGTCTCAGGTCTACAGACAATTCATTTGACTTCATGCTTGGTTTGTGCTTTGATATCAAATGTCAGCTCTGGGACCTTATACAGACAGGTGTGTGTTTTTCCATATCTGGCCATTTTTTGTTCGCGGCCGAACTGTCCGCCTTGCGGCATTTACCACAGATGGACACCAATTAAGCAGCAGAAACACCTCAAGGATAGGATGACCAGAGGAAACATGAAGCACATGAGCACACCATTGAGCTTTGTGGCAAAAGCTGTGACTACTTATGTACATGTGATTTCTAATTTTTTTTTTTTTTATAAATCTCTAGTAAACTTTTTTCACATTGTCTTTATGGGGTGTTGTGCATAAAATTCTGAAAAAAAAAATCTAATCCATTCTGGAATAAGGCTGTAACGTAACAAAATGTTGAAAAAGTGATGCACTATGAATACTTCACGGATGCACTGAATGTCAATAACATACAGTGGAGGAAATAATTATTTGACCCCTCACTGATTTTGTAAGTTTTTCCAATGACAAAGAAATGAAAATGGCTCAGAACAGTCTCATTTCAATGGTAGGCTTTTATTGAACAGTGGCGAGATAGCACATCAAAAGGAAAATCGAAAAAATACCTTTAAATAAAAGATAGCAATGATTTGCATTTCATTGATTGAAATAAGTTTTTGAAACCCTTAACAAAAAAAAAAAAGACTTAATACTGGTGGAAAAAAACCCTTGTTGCAAGAAAGAGGGTCAACGTTCTGGTAATTGAGAACCAAGTTGGCGCACATTTAGGAGGGAAATGTTGAGTCCACTCTCTTTGCAGATCATCTCTAAATCCCTAAGGTTTCCGAAGGGCTTGTTCTGTGCACTCTTGAGATTGAGCTCCCTCCATAGGTTTCTATTGGATTAAGGTCCGGAGGGAGACTGATAGGCAACTCCCATGACCTTAATGTGCTTTTTTGAGCACTACTTTGTTGCCATTTGCTGTCGTGTGGGGTCATTGTCGTGTGGAAACACCCATCCACCACAACCATTTTCAGTCTCCTGCAGAGGGAAGGCGGTTGTCGCTCAGGATTTCATGATACATGGTTCCTCCATTTTCCGTTAATGCGATAAGTTGTCTGTGCCTTAGCAGAGAAAAACACCCCAAAGCAAATTTTTCCACCCAGGCTGACGTGGGGGAAGGTGTTTTGGGGGGTCATAGGCAGCATTTTTCTTCCCAAAACACCGGGAGTTGCGTTAATGCCCAAAGAGCTCTATTTTGGTCTCATAGACCACAGCACCTTCTCCAGTCATTCTCGATCATTCAGGGGGTCAATGGCAAACTTCAGAGGGCCTGGCCAGTGCCTTCCTGAGCAGGGGGACCTTGCGAGCCTGCAGGATTTTAACACATTGAGGTGTTGGAATGTCTTGTAATGTATGTGTTTCTAATGGTCTTATTGGGGGACTGTAGGTCCCTGCTAATTTGCAGGTCATTAACTAACTCCTCCGTGTAGTTCTAGGAGGCTTTTTCACCGTTCTCAGAAACCATTGACACCCAACGAGGGACTCTTGCGTGGAGCCCCCGAGCGAGGGCGATTGATGGTCATTTGGTGCTACTTCCATTTTGACAATCGCACCAAACAGTTGTCACTTCTCTTCCCAGCTTCTTGTAATGGTTTTGTAGCCCATCCAGCCTTGTGAGCAGGTCTACAATTTTGCTCTGACCATACTTTGGACAGCTCTCTTTGGTCTGTCCATGTTGGAGAGTTGGAGTCTGCTTGATGAGTGATTCTGTGGGGACAGGTGTCTTTATACAGGTGACTAGTTAAGACAGGTGTCCTTTAATGAGAGTGACTATTGAGGTAGAAGTGTATAACCACTCTGGGGAGCCAGCAGAACTCTTAATGGTTGGTAGGGGTTAAATACTTATTTCACTCAATGAAATGCAAATCAGTGCTATCTTTTTTAAGTATGTTTTCGATTTGCCTTTTGAGGTGCTATCTGCCACTGTGACAATAAACCTACAATTGAAGGATACTGTTCTGAGACTTTCATTTCTTGTATTGACAAACTAAAATCAGTGAGGGGTCAAATAATTATTTCCTCCATTGTATATCAGTTGGTATATTCACACCTCTTTATACAAGGATATACGCAATGTTAAGTTTTTGTGGTATAATCCTTGCAATTAATTTTAAAACTTTCTCATGTTATGTTATCATGCTTGATTGTCACAGCGGGCGTAGGTCGTAGGAATAGATGCAATTGGCCCTGTCCAGTTTTTGCATCTTATTGTTATTTGGGCCCTTGGGAGTCATTTGTATAGGTCTGATAGGGTATGTCAAGTTGATCAGGTCAGTTTGTCAAAGTTATATAGGTTGTGTATAATGGGCAAGTTATTAGATAGTGACCTACAGAAGTTTGTTGCCTGAAGATAATGTAGTGGGTCTGTTAGCTGAAATTTCCCTTTCAGCGTTGGTAGAGGTATTATTTTGCCCGTCCCTGGTTCGATTAGGTCCTTGAAGTATACAATATTTTTCTCTTTCCACACGTGGAAAATCTTGGAGGTGGTGCCCACTTTAAAAAGGGGTGACTGATTATGGGTAGGTGTGAGTAGGTGAAGGGTAGTTTGAATGCTTTTCTTGTTTTTCTAAATGCTATAAGTGTGTCTCTAAGCAGTTCATTAGTCTTTAGGTGAGCCGGTAGTGTAGAAAGCTGGCAGTGCAGTAGGGCCTTTAGATCCCAAGGGTGCGCCATAGCCTGTTCCAACTGGTAGTTAGAATAGGAAGAAGAGTGTTTGATCCAATCCATAGCATGTCTTAATAAACTGGCTATGTTGTATTTGCGTATATCCAGGAGGTTATCCCCTCCCTCCACCTTGGGAAGTAATATTTTTTTCAGTGATATCCTCGCCCTCTTCCCTTTCCAAAGGAATTTGGAGAAGGTTTAATTTAGTTTCTTAATGTCTTAGTAGTAGTAGTGGGATTGTTTGTAGGGGGTATAGTAATTTAGGAAAAGCCATCATTTTCAGCAAATGGCATCTACCAAAGAGGGATACAGGCAGGTGCATCCACGTTTCCAGCTTATTGGTTATGTTGCGTATTACTGCTTGAAAGTTAAGTTTCTAGAGGTATGAAGGAGTCCTGCTTATTTGTATACCTAGGTATGTGATGTGGGATTTTGCTACTACAAACTTTGTTTGTGTTAGACAGTACCTCTGTCTATTATTGGAAAGTAATAATATTTAGCTTTTATTGGAGTTGATTTTAAAGCCATAGTGTGTACTAGTGATGGCAGAACTGCCCGCAAGGCGGACAGTTCGGCCGCGAACAAGCATGTTCGCCCTACTTCTCGCTGGCGGGCAGTACGGGTGTTCGACCCGCCGTGTTCGCCAGCGAGAAGGATCCCTCTATTCTTCCTGCGGTGGGATCATTAGCAGCGAGATCCCGCCGCAGGAAGAATATTTCACTGAAGACCGGGTAGAGAACCTGGTCTATCAGTGAAAATCCGGCTCGTAAACCTAGAGGCGGGGAATTTGAATCTGTCCGCGAACGGGCGGACAGCGGACTTTTTTAAAAGTCCGCTCCGCCCGTTCGCGGACAGACACGGCCGAAGTTCGGCCATCACTAGTGTGTACCATATTTCAATAAGGTATTGTGAATGAGGGGGCATCGTGGGAGTTTTTTTTGTAAATAGTAGTATATCATCAATGAATAGGGCGCATTTCAGCATGTTTTTCTGAATTGGGATTTTTTTATATTGTTCCATGGATTCCAAGGTTCTTCTAGCGCAATGTTAAAAAGTAGGGGTGATAATGGACAGCCTTATCTCGTTCCTTTTTGTAGTGCAAAGGATTTTGAGAGAAAGCCTGGTGTGTACACCTTGGCTGCAGGATTTGAATACATGGCTTTGATAAGTGTTAGGAAGGGGCTTCAGAAGCAGATTTTATGCATCACGTTAAACAGCCATTTAGAGGTTTCCGTTATCAAACTTTTTTAGAGTTGATTGTAAGTAATGCTACATCTTCTCTTGGGTTGTTTTTGGCGTAATCTAGCACAAGAAGAGTTTTCCTAATATTAATTACTCCATGGCGGCCCTGTACAAAGCCTTATTGGGAGGTATGTATTATAGTCGGCAGTATAGGTACTAGTGTCTGTTTGCGTTTGGATATCCTGTACACCATGATGAATCCCCTAATGTAAGCTTTAGCTGCCTCCCAGTATAGGATGGGGTTATCTTCATGGGCTTTATTTTTGGTTTTATATTCGTTTAGTTTGGCAGAGACATATGAGTGGAAATCAGGATCATCTTTAAGCTGTGTCGTGAATTGCCAGAGTATGTCTATGCCTCTTTTGGGCTATGTTTGAGGAGTTGTAGACTAATGGAAGCATGGTCTGAAATGATCATGTTATGTATCTCAGGGTTAGTGCTCATGGGTAGCAGGGAGTCCGTTACAAATAGGTAATCTATCCTAGATAAAGAAACATGTGCCTGGGACACATGTGTGAATTGTCTCTCGGTAGGATGATGTTGTCTCCACACGTCATTGATATTTGAGAGTTCGGTAAACTCTGTCAGTGCCGTGTGTTGCTAGACCGCTGTCTTAGTTGCTTTTGGACGGATGTTGAAGGGGGGCTCCGACTTTCTGTCTTCACAAATCCACATGACTTCATTGAAGTCTCCACCAATCACCTTGTGTTGTATAGGGTCTTCAGCTGTTTTGGAGACTTCAGTGAAGAAAGTTTTTGGAGGGGAATTTGGGGCATATATATGATAAATGCTAACTTCTCGAGTGGCAGCTTTCTAGTGTATCTATAGTCTACCCTATTTACCCTTTTTATCATGGGAGTGCGATTCCAGTGAATAATTAATGTTTTTGCGTAAAATTGTGACAACTCCTCTCAACTTTTGTATCCCCAACTAAGGGTAGAGAGTCTGGCTCACCCACATTTTGGTCATGAAGGGGGCGCTCTCTGCACTGAGATGGGTCTCCTGAAGTAGGGCCAAATCCAAATCCAAGTGCTTTAGGTGCTTTAGCACCATATTGAGCTTAGCCGGGGAGAGCAGCCCCTTCACGTTCTAAGATACAATTTTTTAAGAATTTTGGGATGGGTGTGTCATATCAAGTTCATGTTTCTGAAATGGCTGCAGACATATATCCCAACTGATATATAAGGAATACCACTTACACCTTAAAGGGGTGTGGCCAACATCCCAAAAATGTTTATCAAAGGGAAAGGGTTGGATGAGCTGCGGGTCCTGAATGTCAATCAGGCCAGCAGTCCGCACCTTGGAAGCCGACCTCACTACCTTCTCACCCCTGCCTGGCAGTATACAGGCTACATGAATGACCAAGACTACTTTTTCTAGCTTACAGGTCTGCCCAGGTTGTCCCAGACAGTGGCCCCCCGTTCCTCCTGCTGTCTCTTTTCTCTTCTGTGGGCGAGTTGAGCTGAGATCCACAAATTTTCACCAACTAGAATACAGACCTACCACGCCTCCTGAAGAAAATCCGCTAGAAACGCGCGTCGAGGTAGTGGAAACACCTCTCATAAGTTTTGGTTGGATACCTATTTTTGCTCAGCTTGCTCGGCGCAACGTATGTTATGGCATGAAATCATTGTTACTGCAACCTCCTTTACTCAATTTGTGCTTATAAATCCCCAACTTGGGTATATGTGTATAACTGGCTTGGCCATTTTTAAAGTCCCCGCGTCTTTGCCGTGTAGGCAAAGAGAAAAACCGGATGGACTGCTGGCCTGATTGACATTCAGGACCCGCAGCTCATCCAACCCTTTCCCTTTGAATATATCTCAACTGAGTAATAGAACAGAGCAATGTATCCCTGGTGCCAATGGAAGGGGCGTAAGTTTATGTAGCAGTAGTACCGTTTAAAAAAAAAAACAAGAACAATATACAAAAGATTTACAGGAAAACTTTCAACTTTGTAGGTGGTAGCTTCGGGAATCCACCCAATAGAACATCTATCATAATGGGGCTTCACTTTTTTCCACATGTATTACTATACCCTCCTGACTTCCCCTCTCCTGCTCGGAATAAGTCACGATAGCCCATGGGCATTTTGAGGGGCCCATTCCATGGGGGGTAAAACCAGACAGAGGAATTTAGAGGAGGTGAGATATAAAAACAGATATGCGGAGTCTTACATCATCACTAATGGGAAGTAAGGTGAAGCAGCACAGCAAACATCAGCATGCAGGGCTGTGAGGTCAGCTGGATTTCTGAGGTTTGTTGTCTTTTTTAATGTCAGTCTTCTGTTTCTTTGGGGTGTCGGATTTCTGTCGTTGTGGTTTCAGGGACAGGTTGGGTTTATCCACTTTCTTCAGGGGCGTCATAGCCGTGGTCATTCTATGGAGTATTCCATACCATGTGCATCCTTTATCTTCAGTAGTGATGGCCAAAAAGTTCACCTGGCAGACAGTTCGCGGTGAACATAGCATGTTCACAGTCCGCAAGGCCAGTGAACATTATGGGTGCTCTACCCACCCCCTATACTTTAATATGGATACAAAGTTTGACTCCATTACCCCACAGTCAGGTGGGACAGTACAGCCAATAACACATTTTTCCCTCCTAGATGACACTGCCCCCCCCCCTCTATAAAAGAAGCAGCCTGGCAGCCATTTTACATTTATCCTGTGTCTGTAGAACTAAATAGATAGTGAGAGCTTCTGCTGATTGACGGATGGCTGAGCTACGTTGCTCTTATACTCCATCCAGTGATCTGTAACTATAGCCAATATGTTCTGCAACAAGCAGTTCATTATATGCAACAAAAGTCCTTTGCTGGGGGTGGGGTAGGTTGTATTATGGGACCTTTGCACTGTGTTATAATCCTGAGCTGATGTGTGCTGGTAGTTGTAGTTTACCATCACAAGCTTAAGCAGGAAATTGCTGAGAGATCTGACTATATGCGATGCGCTGCAGAAGGTACTGTCAGGCCAGCAGCCCACTCCAGCTAACGTTTGGCAAAATCTGTAATCTACATGTGACATGAAAAAAACAGCATTTTAAAAAATCTGTATTTTGGAAAAAGTTTAGCCTTTTTATCCCCCCTCTTGCATGACACTGTTCAAGTTGTTGCACCCTTTTGACACTTTTATATTGGTATTTTGGCTACAAATATGACCTAAAGGTTTGAGAAGTTCACCCTCCATTAAAGTCAATGGATGTTCGCCTTGAACATTCGAACGACGGGTATTTGCAGAAGTTCGATTCGCCTGTTTGCGAACAGCCAAAGCTGATGTTCGGCCATCACTAATCTTTAGGGTTCATGGGTACATTAGTGGGAACTTTTTTTTTAAAAGAGGGTGGAGCTGAAAGCTCTGTGCTTTTTCTAGACGTTACCAGAGTAGTCAGAAAATAACAGCAAGTTCTTTTCACCATATTTCAGGCCTTTGTGGGATCTGTAGGCCTGCATTATCCAAGTAATCCAAATATTGGGGAGGGGAGATGTGCGGTTGGGATCTTGAGGGCCCATCCTCTGTGCTCTTTCATCCTTAAGAGATTGTTCCAGTCCCAAAAGTGCTGGTTTATCCACGGAGCATAGGTCATGCAGGGCTGCGGGTTTGACCGATTCAGCGACACCCACAATTCTGATATTGTTACGCCTCCACCTGTTTTCTAAGTCATAAGATTTGTCAGACATATCAGCCACAAGTTTCTCCAGGTCACTGCAGCGCATTACGTACCAAGAAACGTCGCCTTCTAGTGAAGAGAATCGCTTTCTAGTTCAGATATCTTGCTGGAGTGCTCAGACAATTTCTGTTTAAAGGTAGCGATTGCTTTTACCATCACCTTGTCAATGGCTACCTGAATTGTGGGCTTCAGCAAAGCTGCCACAGCCAGTGCTATGCTGGCATGCTCTGGGTTATAAATTTTAGTGATGAGCGACTAGGCAATATTCGAATTTGCGTAATTTCGCAAATATCAACCATATTATTCGATTCCATATTCATAATCTCGAATATCTGCACTTGTGGACATGAATTGCGATCTAAAAATCGCAATCAAATATGCACAATGCATGCAAGTCAATGGAGCTTGGATATTCGACTGGGAGAATATCCGTCATTTCCATTTTAAAAAATTGCATTGAAATGAATGGGATCATGAAAATAAAACGGGAAAAATCGTGATCGCGACGGATATCCGATTATATATTTGCGAATATTTACGAAATGGCGATTCAAAAACTGAATATTCGAGCTCAACACTAATACGTTTTTGTGTTAGACCTGTCCGTGGACCTGTCCGTGGAGGAGTAGCGGTCGTCTGCCTCATGGCTGGGCTTGCTGTCCGCCATTTAGCAGTATGTGCAGCTGTGTTGAGCTGTCTCACTCTCGATTGCGATCGGGACCCTGACTGCTGCTTGCAAAAATATTTATCCATGCAGTGGGGTCACCACTATCTATCCGCCTCAGGGTCAGTGTTATAAGCAGATTTTAGAGCGGGCAGCGTGGGAGCGTGTGGAGAAGCCTAACATAACATAATTTTTTTCTTCTAAAATTTTACAGCAAAAGTCTATTCTTAGACCTGCATATACAAGTCCATTTTGCTTGTGCAGTGGACATAACATCAAATATTATATCTTTACAGTCTGTAGGGTGACCAGTGGTCTGTGAAATGAAGAGCAGATTATGCTGGAAATAACAATTGATTTTAGTTTTCTTTTCCAGAAATAAACTACGGGTTTGCTGAAGTTAGCTACTGTTTCTGGCACACTGGTTTCTTGAAATCAATAAATTCTATCTACAAACTTGTAGCTGTGTGAATAATTTCTTTAATTTTTAAATACCTTCTTTCTTTACCATAAATGTAATACAGTATTGTTAAAGTGAAACTTTTGTCAAGCGTGTAAAATGTTTTAAACTAAAAGTCAAGTGACAAAAATATGTCCCCTTTTTTACTAAGAAAGTGTTTACGTGTTTTTTTACTCATGAAGTGTAATGTTGTGGGGTCTGACTTTTCTGACTAATGCCTATTAAAAATTCAATTTTTATATGATAAAAATAGTTTTAGCAAAATTAACATTATTCTTTTGAAGTTTACAACTCTTTAGAAAGAAATGTAAAGTCATACAGTATTTAATAAGGGGCACATCTAATACCAGGAATAATAATTAGTGATGGCCGAAGATTTGCCATGTCCGTTCGCAAACAGGCGGTTTGGACATTTAGAAAAGTCGGATGTCCGTCTGTTCTCTGGAAATCTGGAAAATTCAAATTCCCTATCAAATTCCCCATCAGTGACATCACTTTCGGTTTTTACAATTCAAATTCCCCACGAACAGCCGAGGAATCTGGAACACACAGTTCCTTATTCCGATTGACCTGGTCTCTAGTTTAAACATTCCTCCTCTGTCCAGATCTTTCTGCTCCTGATCTGGGTGGCGGAAGAATAATAATCGCTGGCGAACGTGGTGTGTTGAACACCCATACTGTTCGATGGGAGAAAAAAATGAAAACTTGCGGACAGTTCGCCCATCACTAATAATAATAATAGCTGCTGCCAGACTGTAACTATTGAAAAGATTAAATGGGTAAAAAGTTAATTTTAGTGACCTTAAATTACATTGTAATTTAAAGCCATGTTAGGATGGTTTGTTAAGTACAACAGAAAGGCTGAACGGTTTGTTTTAGAAAAGGCATCACCAAGCTCCTTTTATACAATATATGAGACATATGTGACATATGTGGAGGTCAGATAGTGTAGAGTAACCAAAATCACAAGATAAAAATGTTCTGTAAAATGTTCCAGTGGCACCACAGGCATGGAAATCTTCCAGTGGAGATATTGGTTTATCTAAGATGGGTTTGAGTTTGGGCAATTGGAATGTTGGTCATTATGTTACTACAAACCAGAACATACAGTCCTGGCCAAAAGTTTTGAGAATGACACAAATATTCGTTTTCACAAAGTCTGCTGCTAAACTGCTTTTAGATCTTTGTTGCAGTTTTTTCTGTGATGTACTGAAATATAATTATTAGCACTTCATACATTTTAAAGGCTTTCATTGACAATTACATGAGATTTAAGCAAATAATCAGTATTTGCAGTGTTGGCCCATCTTTTTCAGGACCTATGCAATTCGACTGGGCATCAGAGCTGTATGGGGCGATCACAATCATTATAGTAAATGGGAGTCAGCTGGAGATGACTTGCAACTGCAGCAGAGGTAGCTTTTACATACAAATGTATTAAAAAGCTGAGGTTTTACTTTAAAGTCCTGTTCACAGCTTACCAACAGCAGAGGCCATACATTATGCTGCATTAAAATGCATGACATTGGCAAACCCATTATTTTCATCAGAAATTGTTCTGCTATGTTTTTTTTTTTGCAATGCATTTTAAAGAATATTGTAGCCCTTTCTACTACAATAGCATGTGTTCCAGGAATCATTGGAACACAGATGAATCTATAAGTGTCCTTGTTTTATAGTCACTTATTCACACAGTATTCTCAGAGAATAAGAGAAGAATCAGGGCTCTACAACTAGATTTTTGAAGGGTAAAGCAAGTACAAATTGACATATCTGTGAGATTTCCATGGACTAGCACATATAGTTAATGTATTATATTGCATTGAACTTTTTATAAGAGAAAACCCTTATTGGATCTGCAAACATCTGGTGAAATTACCATACAGCTCTTTGCCTAGTGACCTAGCCATTAAAATCCAGCGTTTGAGACTTATGCTTCTTGAGCCTGATGGTTCACAACTGCTCTGTAGTGTTTAGAGAGAATATTCGAAATTCTAATATATTTGATGAATATCCAACATTTGTGAATGTTGCGAACAATGTGCGTCAGAATATTCGCAATGGTGGATATTCATCATATTATGTTTCAAAATTTTTTACTGCCATACATATTTGTGGATAAGTGAAATACGCACAGTGCTCATACTGATTAGTTCATAGAATGAAGAAGAGAAGATGTAAAAACCTTCCCATGTTTCCTTAAATTCCAAAAAGTCACGGTTGCTATTTACCTCAGGTGATGGTGATTAAGAAGTAAAGCTAGGCATACATGGTTCGTGTACACAGTTCGATCGACTTAAAAACGATAAAAGTTTATATCGATCTAATTTAAATCGTATACTGCACACATGGTTCGATCGGCGGAAATAATTCTATACCGATCAAAACATTGATGGAAATTTGATCAGACATGCTGAAAATTTTTCGTGGATTGTACAACGACCGAACTAAAATCGAAGCATTTTGTTTGTTGGTCCGGTAGATTGTATTTGATTTGTACACATTTTTATATGACTCTTTCCTTTGTTTTGTGATCAAAACTAAAATCAGCGATTTTGGTTGTATTGCGATCATATTACGATCGAACCTTCCATGTGCTACTATTTTGGATTCAATTTTTGGAATTTCTTTTAAACAGTTTTTGCATTTAAAACCTGCAGAGTGGGGAGGGCACACAGAATGTTCCCCCCTCACAAAGAAACTCTCTGGCCTGTGATCACATGCTAAGATTCACAACAGTCACTGCTGATCCAGTGGACCATTAAAAGCTAATGACTTACTACTCTGCAGATGTCTCCAAAACTGTAAACTTTGTTTTCAACCACAAAATGCTTTTGAGGAACCCTTTTCATAAATTTTTCTCACAATTTTTATGTGGAAAGTCTATACTACCCAGTTAGCATAGACATCACTGGCATGTCTTACTTAAGCTCACCACACACCTTTCAATGTCTTTCAATTTCCTTTAGATCTACCACCAACTTTATAGTATAGGAGCCAGAATATACTATTTATGGTAATATTTTAATGTGTATGGTCTATGGTGTGGAGAAAAGGTGACAAATTTGCAAAGCTCGTAAAACTGGAACCAGATATATACTGGATTTATCATTTAAACACGAGACTGGGAATAAAAACCAGTGATATTAAATAATTAAAAACCATTTAGCTATCTGTAAGAATATTTTTTTCATTCCTATGCATATATATTTTTAGCTTTTTATCTTCTATATTTTAAGATTTTACATATTCTTACACTAATTTATAATATTTGCTGGCTAAAGAAATCAAATAATAATTGCTTCAGAAGTGAAGCCTTTCCAAGACAGAAAGATGAGATGCGGTTTTTAGCGGCGGCCATTCACCCCTATGGCCGCGGTCAGTGCTGGGCGGCCGTGGAATCGCGCGGACGGCCGCCTAAAAACTCGGTCGACCGAGTTTTTAGGCGGCCGTCCGCGCGATTCCGCGGACAGGGGAATAGCCCATTGAAATGAATGGGCGCGGATATATCCGCGCCACTCACAACCGCGGGCTTCCGCTTCTAGTGGAAACAAGCCCTTAGATGGAAAAGGGCTTAAGTACTCACCTAGCACATCAATAATGGGCTAAGTAGCATCAGCTGGATGCCTCAGCTCCCACTTCTGGCCAGACACCGTGCGCCCCCTATGGGCGCACCTCCGTCTCTGCCCTTGTCACTACTTGTGATGTGGATTCTACCCCAGCCTCTATATTTAAAGATTGTATATATTCTTACACTAATTTATAATATTTACTGGCTAAATAACTTTTTCTTTAATTCTTAATGATGTAGGTTTTATGTTACAAAAATATGTGTTTGCACTGAAATAAAGGTTTTATATATTTATATGTATGTTATTTAGTAATAGTGCATAGTCTAACAGGATCTATTCTAATTATGTGGCTGATTTAGCACATCCAGATGGGGATATAATTCTGAGGTTTGATGACTTCTATATGAATTATTAAGATATTGTATGGTTAAAAATGTTTAAAAGAATGAGTTTAAGCATAGTGACTCTAATGAAATTTTATTTATTTCTATATATTCCTAGGTAATATTACAATAATTTACAATACATACATGCATACATACATACATATTACAATGATTACTTTGCTTGTGATTATGCTTAAATTTTTTATAGAAATGGTAAGGGCCTGATTTCATGGGATCAATTTGGGCTAGGCTATAGGAGTCCTAAGTTTCCAAGATCTTATGATCAGTAAGGTTTATGACTATGAAGACATAATTATTCAGTGAAGAAAAAACATTTGGTTGGAAAAAAAAACATTCGAAGTGTTGTGTTCCAAAGATTAAATATAATTGAGAGTATGACTAGTGGTAGTTTTATAAACCTCTATATGTATATATGTATGCTCTAAAATGTATTATTATTTATTTCTTCTTGTGGTGTTAACTTGTTAAATATTTACTAGTACTCCTCCCACTGAGTATGTATTAGCCTAGGATTTCAAAGTTCTTATAATTAGAGGGTTAATTAAACTGATTGATAGTAGGAGTTGTAATTAAAGATGGGTATATACAGTATATATGTATAATGAATAGGAGCCTGTGAGTATTCTGGCTGTACCGGGTACTGCCTGCTGGTGGCACTGTGCTTGCCCTTCTCTGGGTTGTTTTCACAGTCACCAGCAGGTGGCTCCCTGCAAGCATGGGCTGGGTGGAGGTCGTGTTTTATAGGTGTGCCTCGCCCACCCATGCTGGCTGAACATGTTTACTCCACTCTGACCCTGAATATCAGAATCTGAACTTTGGACTATTTTTGCACCTGTTTGGTTTGTTCCTGTTTTGTAAGTGCACAATAAACCCCTTTTGGTTCACATATCCCTGTCTGGTCACCCCTTTCTTTGGATCCTGACATAGCCTCTCTTATTTCTGCGAATAAGCTCCAACTGGAGTGAAATGCGTCAGAGAGGAGAAGATCTCCTTAGGTAGAGGGTGTCATACTGTATTTATCCAGAGTGCAGATTTTCATGAAATTGTGGATTGATGAGCTTTGGAGACGTGCATTCATGGTTCCAGCACCGGTACATCCAATTGAGGATAATGAGAGCCTATGAGAAGGTCTGTGTAGATCCGGATGATCTGGCAAGGAGTGCAGGTCATGTTTGTATGTTTTCTGAAGCTATGGTAACCTTGAAACTCATGGTATTGGCTTTGGATGGTCATATATCTTTATATTTTTGCTATTTCTTTTCACACTGTTATGCAGCACAGCTCTTCCTCATTTAACTCTCTCTCAACTATATACATTACATTGAAAAGTCTAGATCAAAGGTTCACAGAGAAATTTAGTTACAAAGACGGTAGTCTGTCAGATAATACAGACCACATCTCCAATATCAGTATTGGGGCTGTCTGTGCCATTGGCCTGTATTGCACAACAGGCATAGGGCATCCCAGGAAGTAGACAGAGAGGAGCAGTTCCCACTTCTGATACCTAAAATTTACCCAGAGCCACACTCAGGATTACCAACAGGAGAAGATATTGAATTATTTAGCATATTCTAAAAGCCACCTTTCACAAATTCCCATGACCAGTAAGCAGACAGAATCATCAGATGGATGGATCATGCATGCACAGTAACATTATATTTTGGTTTACACAGAAGATGGTGAATAGTTTGAAGAAAAGTTTCTATCATAGCATTGCTATGGTCTGCAGAATATGAGAATCACAACAAATAGGTATACAAAGAACAGAATATTATAAAGCATCAAAAATATAAGACTAATAGTAAATAGAAATTGTTTCATGTTCAGCAGCTGATTCTATTCCAAAATGAAAGCCACTAAATAAATGTTCTAAAATAAATGTAATAGCTGGTTCACAAACACAGTTTAAAGAGTAAAATAAAACCATAACCACCCAAGCTGTAACAGCATTTTACATGGAATTTAAAAAAAATCCAATCTTGCTGCCCGACACAATTAACAAAAATGTCCACAAGAGGTTTATTTGGTCATCATAATACTGGACACTTTATTTTACAATGCTCATGACTATTAAATGAACAAAATTACATATAGGATTCAAACATAAAAATAATTGCTAGATAACGAATGAAATATATTTAGAAGGCTGTAGCAATTAGTGGAAAAAAAACTGGAATTGCTGCGTTTCTCTAGAAAATGGTTTGCTAACCAAATTGGCTTTTCTATACAGAATGAACAATATGACCAGATACCCAGCATGACATCTGAAGTCTAAAAAGTTCCTTTGACCAGGATGAGCTTCACAGAAGTGAGATTTGTAGCACAATTTTATCATGTTTGGTGGTGTCATTTAAAAATGAGAGTACTGAAGATAAAACCTGTAAAATTTTACAAAATTGAACAAGCATTTTATCAATGAAAGCATAAGGGACCATGGTGAAAATACCAAATAAAGAAGCTTGACCTATTATGTTGCAATTGATGATTACCTGGTTGGTTTGAGTTTTGTATGATATATTGCATGTTAAAGTTGTTTGTAAAAATTCAGCCTTCCCATTTAAATTCATCCAATGTGATGTCAATAGACTAAACAAATAAATAAATAGTGCTGCAGGTAAGTCTTTTTGTTGGAATGAATAACATGATTTTGTAGTTACATAAAAACAGCTTTTAATAAGTATACATGCAACTCAAAGCAATTACATTTTCACTTACCTCTAAACTGTAGCTCAATAGCTCAAAAACCTAAAAAAATTATTTAGCTCTCCTGCTGACGTCTGAGGGAGCCGCCATTTTAGATTCAGTGTAAGCTTCCAGTCTTGAATGAGTTAAGGCTGCAATAACGCCGGGGGGGGCAGATACAATGTGTGTCAATAGACACAAAGTGAAAGCAGGAAAAAAACGTGAACAGCTGCAGAAGGAATGTCCGGAGCCAGACAGTGTGAGGAGCTCAGCGCCACGTCCACGAGGAAATTAATCCACAGAGGAGGAGAGGTGAGGGGGTAAAAATATACAGATATCTCCTCACAGGTAATGATTTAGTATTTACCATATTTTTTCATGTGTTTAAATTAATTAGTAGTGTTCAGCAGCATAGGGTATATTCGAATTTACGTAATTTCGTGAATATACAAAGAAATATTCTATATCCATAAAATTTGATTCGTCTGTATTCTATTGCCTTACATTGCGCATGCCCGTGCGCAATGATTCACAAAGATTCAGCTTTACAGCTTCTCATCTTCATTCTGTGATCTCAGCCAGCACAAGCGAAGTGTGTATTGCGCATATCCATTCACATTCCGCACACATATGCGCGATGTATGCCGGTAAAAAATGTTGAAGCATAATATGATGAATATCCGCCATTGCGAATATCTGCGTGCACATTCGCAAAATATTGCAAATTCTCGAATGACGGATATTCGTCAAATATATTAGGATTTCGAATATTCTCACTCAACATTATTAATTAGGAAAAATATCCCCTGCAGTACCCAATTTGTGCCACAAAAATGGTGTCACTAGAGAGCACACTTCAGACATCTCTTCTTGGTTATACAGGGGAAGGAAAGGGTTGTGGCGGGGGAATCTGCACTCTGGGAAATCTGTCCCCTCTCCGCTGTATGTGTGAGAAAACTGCCAGCAATTGCAGCTTTCCCCATACACACTCTGCATTGGCCATATCTGCGGGGCTCTGCAAATATAGCCAATAGAGTTTAGATAGGAGATCAGCTGTATGTAGATATCCCATCTGCTAGTAGAGCTGTCGGGGAGCCAAGATGCGATCACTGGCTGCCAAATGGCCGTGGGTGGTCACACATTCGGACCATAAGATGCATGCACTGAACGTGCGTCTTATAGTCCGAAAAATATGGTACATATTGCTCCAATAATGTGGGGTTGGCTAGCTAGGGAGAAAAGTTTGTCTGGTGGGTTAAAGTGTGCTTTTAAAGAGGAGCGCATATTAAAGAGCACATATTCATCATCCTTTTGCTTCATTAGACTAATAGGGGCAAAGGCAAAATCTGTCCTCTATGAAAGCTGTGTGGGGTTTACCCTCAAAAACATGCGGGTATCCCCCTATGAGAACAAAAAAATTACCAAATGCATATCAGTATGTTATTATTCACTTACTTATTGATTTGCTGGTAGGAGGGATATTGTTTTTAGTCAGTAACCACCTGCAGTTAGTGAGCATATGGGGAAATTTTTCTTTTACACTGTCCCCACTTAATGTCAAGCTAAGAAAGATAATGGGTAGTTGCGCACAACCTTTAGCAGTGATTACACAGCT
>CM070032.1:185446068-185459146 GCA_036250615.1 Ptychadena robeensis
ATCGGTCGGTCGGGCAAAATTTGTACGAAAAATCGGAACGTGTATGGGGGGCTTAAACTAGACAAAATACTTAAGAGCAGTGATTCTCAAGCTTTTTAGATCTGTGACCCCGGATGTGACACCACTGACGTCAGTTCCTGTATTTGTAACCCAGAAGTGCAGGTGCGGAGTGGCACTTCTGCCTTCCAAATACTAAAACTGACACTCTGGGGCATCACTATTACACGATCAGGTAAGTGTAATGTCCCCTCCCTTATTTATTCCAACCTGCTTGTGAAAATGATGGTCAGGTTGGGAAGTTTGAAGGGAGAGTAACTCCCTATTCCTCCATAGTTAGATATTTACTCCCTCCTAGCATCCCACCCCACTTGTAGACATCAGTGCTGCTGTTTTTAGTAAACTCGGCGGCCCTTGTGAAATGCTCATTCAACTCCCAGGTTGAGAACCAATGCTTTAGAGGGACAAACACTTCCTCTTTAAAGGAAAAAAATAACAGACCTCTACAGAGGTACCTCATGAAATATGTTTTAATATTATTATTATCTTGCACTTATATAGCGCCGACATATTACGCAGCACTTTACAGAGCATATGTAGTCATAGCACTAACTGTCTCTCAGAGGAGCTCACAATCTAATGTCCCTACCATAGTCATGTATATGTAACTAAGACAGTCATAGGTCACATGTTCCTAACATAGGAGAATCTTTATTTGGGGAAGCCAATTAACCTAATGCATGTCTTTGGAGTGTGGGAGGAAACCAGAGCACCCGGAGGAAACCCCCGCAGACACAGGGAGAACATGCAAACTCTTTGCAGATAGTGCCCTGACAGGGATTTGAAACTAGGACTCTAGCGCTGCATGGTCAGAGTGCTAACAACCTGAGTTACCATGCTGCCGTAAAATATGCTTTGCTTACATAAAGATTGATTCTAGACAAAATTTGGAGAGTCAGAAAAACCCAAATCGAACACTATTGTAGTAATTGGTGGTGGTACCCAAATGCACCCAAAATGTCATTTAACAGAATTTGTAGTGGAAGTCAATATTGCAGTCAGCATCCTCAACAAAATTGTCCACCATTTAGGCTTATTTACGCTGAATTAGGCTTCCAACTATAGACCAAGTGTTAGTGTTGATACAATAGCCAACATTTGCAGCTATACAATACAAACTTCTACACTAATCAGGGACCCTAAACACATTTAGATGTTATTTAATAAAGAAAGCACCATTGCCCCTAGAAATTAATCAAACAGGATTAATCTTAGTGCCACATCATCAATAAATTTAAGAGAACACAGGATTATTATAATCACAGGAGGGGTTTTGCAAGGCAATTCTTATTTTTTTAACATAGGGTGGCTATGGAGTGTTGTATCTGTACTAGTAACTGGCCATTAGGTGGCAGTGTGGAGTTTGTTGATATCTATCAGCTGTTAGTCGGGCAGCCGGAGCTGACAGGAACTCAGAGAGATCACAGAAGATCTACCAAAGAGGGAAGCTGCCTGTCTAAAGCATTCAGCATGGAAATTCAGGTGAGGTGAGTGGACCCCCCTCAGCTGACTCGAGTATAAGCCAGGGGAGCACTTTCTGCCCATTTTTTTGGCCTGAAAAACTCGGCTTATACTCGAGTATATACGGTAGTTGATCAAATACCTGTATATCACTTTCAAGTGTACCTGAAACAAAACGCACTATGCATATAAAACATCAAAGTATTTTCAAGAAGTTTTTTTACTATGTAAATATTTTTATTAGTAATTTTTCATTGTGATGTCTTTGCTATAATGTATGATATTTACAAAAATCTGTAAGAATAGGGCAAATATAGCAAAATTTGGTTGGAATACCTCTTGCTTGACTGCTGTGGTTCTGATCCCTGCAAATAATTGATCATGGGTTGGACTATGTCTTAGTAACATGTAATGTGTGGTGGTAACAATGCAGGTCCTGTATAAGCCAGCAGAATCCTTATGGCTAGTAGTGATGATCACGAATATTCGGATTCCGAATATTAATTGCAAATATTGGCAATTCGGAAATTTGCGAAGATGGTGAATATATTGCCGAATATTCGCAATTCCGGATATTCAGTATTTTTTTTCCATTGCACACACCTCTCAATGCAAGTGGACAAATGGGAAGGCTGCAACAAGAGCTTAGCAAAATTCCCTGTGACCATCAACAGTTTTTAAATCCAATATTGGGGTGATGCGAATATTCGGAATATTGTGAAAATCTGCACTTTAGAAAATTTGCGAAAATCACTTAGTCCCTCAATGCAAGTTAAACATCTATTCGCGAATATATAAAATTCGCGAAATTCGCATAAAACTGCAGATATTCGCAATAAGAAGAATATTGCCGAATGCGAATACGAATGTTGCCTATGCCGCTCATCACTAATGGCTAGGTGAAGAACATCATTTTATTTCATACATTTTAGAAACAAAGATATAAGAAGGGTAAACATTGTTACAAATGGATTGGTTTTACCAGTTTAGACCTGGTCTCAATTGTGATAAAATTGCAACGCAGTTGATACTAGACTAAACACACTAGACACAACAACTGTATGGGGGTGTCAACGTTCCCACTGAATTAAATTGGACACATTTTTTAATGTGTTTTCCCATAGGAGTCAATAACCTTATTTAAGGTGGCAAAAATGCAGGACAAATCCATAAAAAGTTTACCCATGTATTTAATACTAACATGGCCATTGCACAAAATGGACACATAAAATTAAGTTCAATATTATTTGTAAAGGAGTTATTTATTATTTATTTTTGACCTTGGAATGTCATTTACTGTTTTCTTTTACAAACTCTTGAATTAGGCTAAATGATTTATGAGCCCATCAGATGTACTTGCTTCACACACACTCTCAATACACTCATTTTATTTTTACATTTGCCCTTGACAATTATGTTAGGTGGTTTGCTGTATGCAAATAATGCATGCAACAGATAAGAGAACACAAAATGTTCTCTTTTGAATGTTTTTATTAAAGTTGTATGAAAACTATTTGATCATTCTCAGCAGTTTTGTAATGATGTTATTTCTAAATTAACAACAAATGCCATGTCTATGTACACGACTATATGGGTTCTGAAGCTAGAAAACTTTTATAAACCAGTGCAAAATAGAAATACAACCATAACATTTATACCAATAGAATCATTAGCCCACACAGGTGACAGAGACCAATGGAACTGGCTAGCCTCCAGGAATTTTAGAGTAAATCAGGGGCCTGCATATGTATATAATTATATACTTTATTTAATCCAATTAATGAGTATATAAAAACAAATAAGTTAATATTGCACATGAAATAAAGTCTAAACGCCAAATAATTCAGTTTAATCCATCAAAAAAATTCTACAATACAAATACTGAGTCTTCCTCAGTAGAATTGGTGTATGCCCTTATAACATGGATCCCAATAGTGGGTATGCATTGACTTGTAAATGTAGGCCCTCCTAATTAATCCAAAACTTCATGTATAACTTCTGGTTGCATGCTTATACCTTTATTATCTGTGATTGTCCAAGCTAACACATGCTGAAGTGGAGGAAGGAGGGAGAAGCCCAGGAACCAAATCCCCACAGATGGTTTAAACATTTGTTACTCCAAAGCGAGATCCCCAGGGCATAAGTTGGGCTAGGGATATTGTTCATTAGCAATCTCTATGGGTAGGGGAGGGCAAAAACAGTTACTTATAAATATTGAAACCTTTTACATTGGTCAAGGATAGTTACTGTGGCTGACTGCACTGATATGTAAAATTAGTTATAGCCATCATCTGTGGTCATCTGTAATAGAGATTTCACTCTTTGTAGGGCAGATCT
The DNA here is from genome assembly GCA_036250615.1 of Ptychadena robeensis. NCBI lineage: Eukaryota > Metazoa > Chordata > Amphibia > Anura > Ptychadenidae > Ptychadena > Ptychadena robeensis. Next base: position 185,449,924 of record CM070032.1, read on the forward strand.
TTGGTAATTTTTTTTCTAAAGAAATGCAGACACTGCAATATTTCTTGTCAAAACATTAAGTACACAGGGTGATTGTAATCAGTCAACTCTCCTATTTATGTGTGGTTTAGGGTAGAATATGGTAGAAATATGCCCTTAGTACATTGGAAGTCCTTAATTTCTTCCAGTGTACATAGATCAAATAGAGGGATTTGTTTTTTTTCTGTAATCATAAAATTTATTAATTATTACAATGCACTTCTTCACTCTCCCAACCCTGCTTCACATCCCTGACATCATCGATGATGCTGGGGATGTGCTGAAAAAAACTGACACCTCCTCTTTAGCTAGCCATACACGGCACGGATTCCCTGGCTGATCGATTCAGCACCCGATGGATTCCGGCGATTCCGCCGGCATCCACAGGTGAGAACGATTAGCCAATTAGGGAATCCGATCGTGGCAGCCCACCTTGTACGGCCGGATCCGGGAGGGATCCGTGTCCGATGGCTCGCCTCCCGGACCGCAACGCCCCCTGATCAGAGCAGAATCGGACCGAAAAGACCAACAGGTTGGTTCTTCCTCGGATCTGATTCTGTGCCCCTGATCCATCGGATGCGATCGGACGGGCAAGGTGGGCTGCAGGGGATTCCGGCACGATGGATCCGCGTGCACGCGCCCGGAATCCATCGCGCCAGAATCCGTCACGAATCCGTGCCGTGTATGGCAGCCTTTTAACATCGTGGTCAATGGCACTGCCCTCCCCCCGCCTCTTTGGAGTCATCAATATCGCTGAGAAAGGGGACCCGGAAAAGATCGGCAGATCCGCCAATACTCTGCATGCCGTGGATTTGCCAGGAATAGGTGAGCATAACACATATGTATAATGCAATCTGCACTCAGGTGTGAAGCCCAGTTAAAACCGATATTCTTTATTAAATCACATAACAATAAATCCACAATCCATCACAATCAGACCCCATGGAACATACCCACCACCCTGACACGTTTCTCCCCAATAAGGGGGGCCTACTCGTAGGGATGGGCAGTATGAGTAAACCCCCATTATTGGAAAGAAATGCATCAGGGTGGAGGTAAAGTTCCACAGCCACACAATGATCATTCGGTGGAATCGATGCACACCACCTTGGTGCATACTTTGTCTAAGCAACAGGGAAATATTGACACGTTGGATCCCTGTTCGATTGATTTTTCCTTGCAACCGCATTGGTCGTTCAAGGTCATCAGGCCATTAATGGTTGGCTTTAGTGTGGGTTTTCCTACCCTGCAGCTCATGTCTGGAAGGTAATTGGGATGTTGGCATGTAGAGGGATACCATATTTATGAAAAAGACTAATACTTATATTATTAATATTAAAAGCCAGGGACAATAATGCACTGGATGGTAGAATGGATGGATGGAAAACCTTCAACAATATTGCCATGTCACAGTCCCAATGCAAAGTGCTAAATGCAAAGAAACACATGAAAGCTATATGTCTATGTACATGATGTTATATTTTTATAAGGATTTAATAAACCTTATTGTAAATGGTAATCTGTCATTTTATATATCTCAGTTTAGTTAATTTGGTAAAGTTACAACATTTATTCCTAGATCTCAATAATCTCTGAAAGTAGTTTTAAAGCTAAACCAATCTGTTGTTTTTAAAATGATACATACAGTGGATATATAAAACATACAGTACAGATATATCCATTGAACATATGGAGGACCTTCAAAATTACTTTGCTTTTTCCGATCTGTTTAAGCAAATTATGAATGAAGATGATGATAAATGATGTACCTCGATTGCATCCTATTTAACACATTTTAGAAGTAACATCTAATCAGTGTAGCAGGTAAGCTTCATAAAAAGTCACATTAAGTACATTACCTCCTCCAGGCAGAAAAACTGTAACACTGCTATGAAAGAGTAATGATGATAAATGTCTCTGAAGTTGATATGAATGTAATATGAATGACAAGCATATTGGATTCACCCGCAGGTGCTAATTCAACATTTTGTTATTAATAGCTTTTGACTTCACCTTAATAATAATGAAGCTCAATACATATCTGCTCCAATGAGCTTCTAACAAATGCATTTTTACCAAGTAAAGCACTGAGTAGCCTTTTGTATATTTGACACCAAGTATTTTCTGTTCACTTTGTGATAAAAAAGAATCTTTGATATAGATTTGTATTATTTTTTAAACTTTAAGTTGAACTTAAGTCAGAGCAATATAATTTAAATAGACTTCATATATTTTTCTATTCTTTTTTCCTGCTTGGTGTCAACAACAGGGCTATGCCTAAATAGTACAACAGGGCTATGCCTAAATACAGTCTAGAGGGCACCGACTTTGCATGTGCTGCTCAGTACACTTAATTAACTAACAGACCTCATCAGGCAGTATCCCTATATCCTCCCATTATCAAATGCTGGTGTGGTGGTGTGAGGGGTTAACCCAGGTAGATGAAGAGCCTGTCATGTGGGAGTATTCCACCAGGGGGAGCTTCAGGACAGAGTTGATAGAAGTAGGAGAAACAGGAAGTGAGCAGACAAGTGCTAGGGAGACTTGATCTCTGAGGAGGGGTGTCTGGTACCCTGGCCTGGTGAGAAAGGGAGCGAAGCTTACAGGTGGCTCCTAAGCCAAACAACCTGTGTCCTCGCACCTATCCCTTGTTCTGGGTCAGCCTCGGTTTCATCATACCCCAGCCACTGTCCACTGATACAGCAGCCTGGATTGGGCCCTGGCTTCCGGTGACAACCGCGCAGTTCCTAGCAGTAAGTGGAGGACGACCAGGCCACCCGGACAACCGCGTGGTGAGCAAGCATTGCCCATCAGAGACTGTTGTTGCGACCTACAAGGACTGGCTACTGCCATTTTAGTTACCCCAGTTACCTAGTTGTATACTGATTTAAGTTCAGTAAAGTTATTCATTAAGAGCAAATGTGTGTTTCATCTGTTTACTACCCTTGAGCCTGCTTGTTACCCATCCATGTCACTATGCCAGAGTTGGTGTGAAAGGGGCATTTTATAGAGACTCTGTCACTTTGCCCTAAACAGCAATCAGGCAGAGGTTAAGAAATAGAACCCCAATTAACACCCTTATGATTACTTTGCCTGGGCTCTCTCTCCCTCCCAATAAACACAGGCTAGCAGCTGTGACATATGCAGATAAAATGCATACACAAAGTGAGTAGGGATAGGTTGGAAGGTGAGGTTGACCCTTTGCATGTTTGTTTACTAAAGGTGATAATCCACTATAATGGATTATTCAGTTAGGTGATAATTCTCTTTAAAACAACACCCAATCACATGAAATGAAATGCTTATGCGTGAGTGGATTTGTAAAACAACCAAAAATGGGCTTTTAAGGCACTATATGAAATTTACACATTTGTAGTTATGCTTAAAAGGTCTTTATTTAACACATATCATTAAAACCAAGCTATATGAAATATACAATAAAATCTCACATATATTTACAAATATACAATTGTATTAGCGTGTCCAAAAGCATCCAACGATAGGCGAAACATGTTTGATCATTAGGGACATGCTAACCAGGTACTGGATGAGTACTGGAAGAAAGAGAAGAGCAGTGGCCCCCTGGAGAGAGTGAGTTCAGCTAAGCAAAACCAGTCCCACCACCCAAACAGTAATTTGTAAGCTGCAGGTCTTCATATATCTTTCTTTTTAGTTTTCTCCCATTTAAAGCCATTGTATCTGGTACCCCCATTGGTTGCACGCGTTACTGAAGCTATTAACTCCAGGAATACTGGAAGCTACACATGGAAAAAAATCAGATTTGGATATACTGCACAATCTGACTGTGGGGTGAAGCTTGTCTCCATTATAATGTATGTGAGGGGTTGATTTAACAGCGGAAGTGTTTGCCAGTCGCCACGTGTTCCCAGCGACCCGATCCCTGGGTGAGCCCCTAAAGAGTTTTAACCCCTGGATTACTGCCATCTTCAGAAGATTAAATATGGTGATTGTTTTTTTTTATAATTTTTTAAATAATTTTATTTATTTATTTATTTATTAATAAACAAAAAAACAAAAAAGAGCAGAACATGTAAAGAATATATTTTTTTAAGATTTTAGCGTACTTCACCATTGAAAAGTCTCAGTGGTAAGTAAAAATTTAACTTTTTATTTAATTTTTTTTAATTTTGCACTTGTACTTTATGCATTGTAATTGGCGTTAGAAATGCATCTCTAAAATTGTAGTTACAACACAAAGAGAAGAGCAGTGGCCACCTGAAGAGTGAGGTAAGCAAAACTAGGCCCACCACCCTATGATGTAATGATGGAGTTTATTTTTATTATTCATATCCTTTGAACATTATTTTTATTTTTCTATGTGTTATTATTATTAAGTCCATGACTAAAGATGCTAAGTTGAAAACTAGTGGCATTTACATTGATCTCATTTAAATAAAAAAAAACCTTAATTAAGATTCAATATGGCCTAAATAGTCAGGACATTTATTTTTCCTCAGAAACTAACTTACACTTGTACACATGTCTTTATTAAAAGCAAGCAGGTCTAATCTCAGCATTCAAACATTCAGCAGACCTTTTTGTCTCTTTCTAAATGAAAACACAGTAATTAAGATCTCGGTGACATTAATAGTATCACTACGTCAATTATATTGTCCCTAGTGGTTCATTAATACATACTGTATCCTTGACCACCCTGTTAGCTTTTCAAGTACATGTTTAATAGATATTTAACTTTCACCTTTTCACAGATTACTTTTCAAAGATCAATTACATAAGTAATTAATTTTCTAGCACACCATACGGTGCTGTATTTATCCCACGTTATGTCCTGTGAGAATATTTTATTAATTTAGGCTACTCTAAATCACAACAAAATTACCAAATTAATGATAAGAACAGTGATTTATTTAAACAGGTTACATACCTGATTTTCTTTTTACATGTTGTACGTCTTTTTGGGAACGCTAACAAAAATAAACATTTGTCTGGATATTTGCAGCTCTGCATTACATATACAGCGCCATGTTTTATCTGTTTAAAGAGCCAACATGTGCAAAAAATACCTATAGAGGTAACAGAAATGCAATCCTCCTTTTGTGGGCTGAGTGGGGTCATCTCTGTCTAATTGATTGTTGCTAAGCTAGTGAAACCCTCCCATATCGTGTTCTCAACTATATAAGAATGAATAATTTCATAGTCCCAACATAACAACTTGATATTTTTGTTAAGAGGGGGAAGGAAAAAGAAGAGAAAATGTAATGAGCACAAGTATACTGTGACTTTGGATCATGATCAAAATTGTTTTTTAGTTTTCTCATCAAATAGACACAAAAGATCATTTCCAATGGCAGATTTATTTAACATAAAGTGGAAACATATAGGATGACTGCTATTTCCATATTCCATATGCTTTAAACCAAGTTTTGTCTATGTAATGGTTTTAATTAAGAAGTCAGCAGTAAAGCAAAACACATTAGAAAACAGATTGAAAAATAAGTAGCATCTTTAGATAGCAATAAGATTGCTTCTCATTCAGGAAAGTCTAAAGCACAGTGCCATTGCATATTTGCAACCTCTACTTCTGGAATCCTGCGACAGATTTACAAAGCTCTCAGACAGATTTACTGCTGCAGATTTTCACTCTGAACAGATTTTAGGAAGTCAAGTTTCATTCTGTCACAGTGTTTCTTTAATGCAGCCGAAAAAGAAATTTATGAATCAAGCTATCTTGTAGTAAATCTGTTGCACAATCTGTGCTTCCGCTTAGCCACTTAGCATTGTCTTGATGTGCAACAGCATTTAATAAATGTACCCAATTAAATTCCAGAGCATTTGCACTGTGCTTTCTCTGTCAACAAGCAACTTTTAGTGTTAATTCACACAGTCGGCTAAAAAATGTCACGCCTTGGAGAGGTTACCCCAAAAATAACATGGGTATGGTTGTCAGTGATTGACAAGGGGAGTCTTGTTTCTTGGCAAGCATTTAAATTCAGCCTTAAGACGCCGATATATATTGCAATTTTCAGTCAACCAAATTAACATAATTGAAAGTAATCACCAAAACCTCCCAAAAAAGTTATTTAATATAAAGGGGTTTTTAATCACCAGAATTTGGTATATTGGCAGTTAACACTGGAATAAATTGTATCATTTTTTAAATAGTTTTAAAAATGGAAATGGGAAAAGTCTGGAAAATGCAAAGGTTCTGCTAAAATTAACGGAGGCTGGTATTTTATGTCAACAGTTACTTTGAAATTGCTCAATTAAAACGCTTAATATATACAAAGTTTAGAGGTGCACTGGCCACAATACCCATCTGGAGTGAAAGGCAACGAGGGTCTATAGATGTCACTTGTAATTGCAATGGTTGTTTTTGGAGGATAAAGTTATTAATTAAGGGCAAGCAGCATTTCCAGCTTAACTAAACATATTGGAATACAATGGGTAGAATTTGGAATTTCATATTGCTTTTTCAATACTTGCACATACAAATAGATAAAACCTGACTAAAAGAAACTATTTAACATTGCAGTGGCCACTATCCTATGTTTTCATCATAACTCCTACAAGGACATTAGACAGGACTTTAATACCTGCCGTAGTTTTTCCACACTAAACATTTATGCTAAAAAGGGCATAGTTAGGTTGCACTTTTTTGACATGCAAATAAAAAATGCACCATGCATACGGAAAAGGCGGACATTTTGGATATCGCATGTAGCAACAAACTGCCATTTTCTGTGTCAAATTGGATGCAAATGCAAATCCCCTGAAGAAATGCATGGCAAATTAAAGTGTGACTTATGTCTTGAAAGGTTAACTAGCAAATAAATGTTATGACACCATAAAGGAATGTCATATTAATTTTCAACAGCTTAATTAGAATGACAGCATAACATGCTTTGTATTAATTAATTCATGGTTAACATTAGAATGGTTGAGAGTTTGTTTTTCTATTAAGTATAACATTGTTGTTTTGCCTATGTTTAGTGTTCAGCTAAGGTTTACTCTACATTCTGTTCCTCTTCTGAAAAATAGAACTAGAATTAAAATACAACTATTGTAACAAAACTTACTCTTCTACATATGTAACGACCTCACCCACTCAGTTTCCATCTGAAATAATCAAGTAATACTCTGATTTAGGATGGTACTAGAGAGGTAGATACCACATCACAATTTGATTTGCCTCTGTGTCTTCTATGTCAGTGGTATGGGCCCATTTAGAAGACTTAAGATACAGGAGTCTCTGGAGAATGGCTGGGGTTGTTTTTCATCTTGACCAGAGGTGAACAACCAGGAATTTGTTGGTAAAGTTGTGTAATTACACTACAGAAGTTCATTGGGACTGGGTAAATTATATAACATAATAGGTTCTGGAAATATGTTTGTCTGAAGCCTAATTTGTCTTGCTGTCAATCAGAAATATTTAGATTTTGGGCCAGCCTTCTGTCTATCTATTGTACTCACAACAGAAAACAATGGGAGAGGAATTGGTGAGAAAACAACAAGGATAGGATACCAAGTGTTCGTGGTCAGAATACCAGCAGGATCAAAGGTAAAATGCCAAATGTGGGATGTGTGTTATCTACAATAGACATGCCTCTTAATAATGAGGAACCAATGTATGAACCAAAGCCCAAACCTGCACCAGATACCTGGTGGCCAATGAATATACAAGTGTGCTACATCATAGTGCCCACAGGTGAGGTTAGGAATCAGTAAGTTTCATGAAAGCTGTTTATGTACAGTATCAGTTTTCCTCCCTTCAAACACTACCTCTGGGCCTTCTTTTTCTCTCCTATCACTTATCTCTCCCATCCTATCTCTGTCTCTTGTCTTACAACCTAGTGCACCCATGTTCTCTTTTTCTAACCACCACATTTCAGGTCCTTTCTCTTAATACCCACACCCCTGCAATGTTCTTCTTACCACACCATACCTGCAGACCTCCTTTCCTTACCAGCTAACAGCTCTGTTCTTCTTTCTATATCTGCAGAACCTCTTTCACGTAGCATTTCTGATCCCCTTCTCTGTTAACCCACTGCTCATTTACCTAGCCTCTCTCACCATGACTGTTCCTTCGAACTGCTATTTTCAGTTGCCTGAAAAGTTCCATAACCCTACCAAAATACTATTAGAGACCTAATTAATGTATACCCACATTCAGCTTCTCTCACTATTAACCATGCAAGTGCCATATTTTTCCACCATCATCAGTAGATTCCCTTTTTTCACTTTCTCACTCCACCTATCATGTTGGCATCCCCTTGTTCTCACTGTACCTGTCACTTCACTTTGTAACTATTCACTGTGCCTTTACTGCCCCACCAAACATGCCACTATCCCTCTGGAACACACATATGTTTGCTAGTTATACTTTAATAGAAAGTGAAATACAAAAAACCCCCAAAAAACTATACCATACAAATCTTGTTCTTACCATAAAAGTATTTATAAAAATGACAATAAACGTTGAAGAAAATAAATGATATGTATTGATTTCTATGTTATTCTACTTTTAAAAGTGTTCTTCGCTTTATTATCATGTGCTGTTATGTTATTATGCTGTTTGTTATTTCAAGAATTTTTTATAACACCTCTTGAGAAATCATTTATTTTGTTTCCAAAACATTATAAGGCTAAAACAAACATGTGTTTCTTAATGTTTCCTAATGTGTCTACTTAGATATCGTATTCAGACAGGTCTGCTCTCTTGGCCATTTGTTTAACACATTTTATGATTTTCATGAATATTCGTAGACCTTTACCCTTATCTTTCTCTATGTTTCATTACGCAATTACACACATATAACTATATATATATATATACACACAAATGTGTTAAAAATTATTCAACCCCCACTGAAATTGAGTGTTTTGGCCACTTTGACATAGATTTTGATAATTTCAGTCATCTTGTTTACAATGAAATTAAAGAGACACTTGTAAGTCAGACAAATATAACATAACATTAATAATGAAATAACCACAAATGTCTTTTTTGTGCTCACATCATTATCAGTTTTATTCAACCCCCAAGTGACATTCATTCTTAGTACTTAGTACAACATTCTTTTCCAGTGATAACAGCTTTTAAACATGAAGCATAGCTTGACACAATGTCTTGCAGCGATCTATGGGGTATCTTAGCCCATTCTTCATGGGCAAAAGCCTCCAGTTTACATGCGTGCTGCAACTGCTTTCTTCAAGTCCCACCAGA
>CM070032.1:185472395-185487237 GCA_036250615.1 Ptychadena robeensis
GTAGTAGGCTTTCGAGCCTATACAGCTTGGAGTAAGACAACATGCATAAAGAGGATAATGGAAAATACTCATTTGCCTAATAATTCTGCACTCCCTGTACTTTCATAGACCAAGAGAGTGTTTGTGTCGTCACTTCCCTGTTTGTCCATGCATGGCCTATATTTAATGGTTAATTTAGGAGCAATAAGATAAATCAGGAGGCTTTTTTTTCATAATTAATATTTTATTGAAATTTTTTTCAGATCACATCAAAATTAAACAAAAAGTAAGACATGTATTTTGCACAAGCCAGTGACATTAAGCTAATTACAACACTTGGTAAAATTACACAGGCATTGTTACAGTTACATTTTCCATGTATCATTCATGGTTCTACACCTTTGTTCTCATACACTACACTCATTTTAGCTTCCCATACGCGGATGAGTTCATCTGTTTTCTGACTATGGCATGTCAAACATACAAATTTCACTATTTTCAACTAACAATAACATAACTTGGTATTGGATAACCTCTCTCTGCGTGGCGACCTACTCTATCTGTGCTCCCTCAGTGTTCCTTTTTGGGGCTATTAGCCATGTGTCCTGGCGTGATGGGGTGGGGGGGGGGGGTTAGGTGGCCTTGTCCCTTCGTGTCTCAGTCTATTGTGGGAATCTCTGGAAGAAGGGATACCATTTTTTTTTAAATTTTAATCGCTGGTTCTCCCCTTTGTGAACTAAGTCCAGCCTTTCCTTGTTCATCAGATCCCCCAATGCAGTGATTACCTGTGTCACTGAGGGGTTACTCATTCACTGAGCCATTATAACTCTCCGTGCTATAAGTAGGCATGTGGTTACCCACACCGAGTTGCTGATCAAGATACGGTTAGTGCTGTATGTCATGCACCCGAACAGCATCAGAATCGGTTCAGGCGGGATCGTGGTCTGCAGTACCGTGCTCATCATGCCTGCCACCAGATTCCAAAATGTTTGTATGTGTGGGCATTGCCACTAGCAGAAGAAGAGAGATGGGGTTGACATTGTGCATTTTGGACAGATCGACTGCCATTTGGTGTCCCCTGTTGGGAGATGGACTATTACTCCCGGCGGCTTGTAAGCCCTATTCATAACTTTAAATTGCATTTCTCTCCAAGTCTCGGAGATTACACAATTCCTGACCGTGATGTATCCTCTTATAGCCGCCTCTACCACATCTTCTGTGTTCAGGTCCTTACCGCACTTGGCCATGTTAGTCTGTGTTTTATGTATCGACGTGGCCTTGAGTAGTTCCTTGTAGATAGAGGATATACTCTGATTGTTCCCCTCTATGAGAGTGTCTAAGGGGTTTTTAGTCAGCATCGGCCCAAAGTTATTGGCTAGGGACGCACAAAAGTGTTTAACCTGCATATAGTGGATCGGGTGAACCAGCGGCTGTGCCAACCCATACTTCACCTGCAATTGTAAGATGGTCAGCGTGGTCCCCTTCGCATCTATGACCAAGTCTTTAAAATAGATTATTCCCTTTTGCTTCCATTTATGGAATACCTTGTGAAGTGTGCCTTGGGGGAACAAGGGGTTGCCTGTAATAGGTAAGTATTTAGAAAATCCATACGGTAACTTTCATATCTTACAGACTTCCCTAAATGTCAATACCGTGTCTCGGAGCACAAGACTGTTTTTCAAGTGTCCCGGCATCCTGGGCAGTGGGCAATGCAGCAAGGCCTTCAGGTCCCATGGGTCCGATGCCTGCTCCAACTCATAATTTGAATGTATTGACCTGCCCTTGAGCCAGTCAATAATGTGGCGTAGCAAGCTTGCCAGGTTGTATCTCTTATATCAGGAAATCCTGATCCCCCTTCCCTTTTGGTCGGAGTTAGCTTGTTTAGGGAGATCCTAGCTCTCTTCCCTCTCCACAAGAATCGGGAGAACGCCTTCTCCAGTATCTGCACATCCTTATGCTTCATTAAAAGGGGCAATGTTTGTAGCGGGTAGAGGAGTCTGGCAAAGGAGACCATTTTTATGAGATGACATCTGCCCAGCAGAGACACCGGGAGGTTATGCCACATCTCCAGTTCTTTGGTTTTCTTTGCCAGAATCTCGGAGTAGTTTAGGTGGTTAAGGGAGGATGCTGTTTTTCCTACTTTTATTCCCAGGTAAGTAATACATTGTTTGGCTACCGTGAAATTAGTGTGCTCCAACCATGGGCGGTTCTTTCTTGGCGTTAATAACAATAGTTCACTCTTGGTAGTATTGACCTTGAACCCTGACTGGGACCCGTACTCCCGAAGAGCCTGCGATACTTTTAGCAGGTCATGCGATGGGTTTGACGTATATATCAATATATCGTCCGCGAAGAGCGCGGTCTTTATGCGAGTCCTTTGTATTGGTATACCCGTCAGGTCGTCCACCTCCTCCAGTCTCCTTATCAAGGGTTCAAGTGCTAAGTTGAAAAGGACAGCCCTGTCGTTTACCCTTTTGCAGTTTAAAGGCTTTGGAAATAAACCCTGGTGTGTTGATCTTTGCCATGGGGTTGGTATACATAGCTTGTATCAAAGTTAAAAAGGGGCCTTCGAATCCCATGGTGGACATTACCGTAAATTACCATTGTAGATCTACATTATCAAAAGCTTTTTCGGCGTCAATGGCTAGTAACATTACGTCCCTGTCTGGATTGTTCTGAGCATAGTCCAATGCCATCAGAGTTTTTCTAATATTGGCCACGGTATTCCTTCCTTTCACAAACCCTACTTGAGAGTTGTGTATTACCGTAGGCAATACTACCCCCAGTCTCTGGGCAAGCACTTTAGACAGAATTTTTGCATCAGAATTTATTAACGAAATGGGCCTATAAGACCCTGGTTGAGTCAGGTCTTTGCCTTTTTTTATGAATCAACTTTATATAGGCTTCATTTGCCATTGGGAAGTACCGCCCTTCCTCCCACAGACATTGATATAACTCCTTTAGGTGCAGCACCAAATCAGCTTTCAGCATTTTATAAAACTCCGGTGCGAAACCATCTGGCCCTGGAGCCTTGTTACTGGGCAGTGAATCTATCACCTTTAGTATTTCTTCCGATGTAATGGGTGCGTTAAGTGCCGTCACCTGCTCTGTGGTGATAGTGGGGAGGGGTATACCTTGCAATAATTCTGTCTGTCGTACTGCATCCCGCGGTACTGCTTGGTATAGGTCGGCATAGTAATCTGCCAAGATATTATTTATACCTCCAGGATCAGTGATAAGTTCCCCAGTCCGCCCCCTCATAGCCGGAATGTGTGTGCTCGGAAATGCAGTTCTAAATATATTTGCAAGCAACTTCCCCACTTTGTTGCCGAATTTCAGATACTCCAAATCTCTATAGGATTGCGTAAGGCTTTCCTTCTGTGCCAACCAGTGGTCGAAATGTTGTTTCGCCTCTTGTTGTTTCTGTTTGTTTGCCACTGTCGGTGTAGTATAAAGGTAATTTTGGGCTACCTGTAGGTCCTGCAATGCTGTGTTATATTGCTGTTGTATATCTTTCTTCCTGGCTGCTGTAGTTTAGTGCGTTGCAGTTTTGGGGATGGAGTTCCCTTGGCGGTATTCTTCATGGGAGTCGTCATAGGGGCCTTGTCCATTTTCGGCGGCGAGGGTTCCTTACGGATTGTCAGCAGGTAGGCTTCCGCGTCAGCAACTTCCTTGAATACGTGTTCCTGTCCTTGGGGGTCTTTAAGGTACAGGGTTGTCGGATATGCCAGCGTGAATTTTATCTTTTTCTTGAAAATTTCAGAGCAGACAGAACTAAAGGCTCTTCTCTTCTTTGACACTTCAGCCGAGTAATCCGAAAAAGCAATATCTGCTTGTCGCCATACATCAGGGCCTTTTGAGATCTGTACGCCTGCATTAGCTTCATCTTGTCAGCATAGTCTAAGTACTTAGCCAAAATAGGCCTTGGGGTCTAATGTTTTTTGTCCAAAGGTCCCAGCCTATGTGCTCTCTCTACCCTGAACGAGTCAGGTAGCCCCAGCAATGCAGGTAATTCGACAGAGCAGATGTCCGCCAAGGGAGATGTTTTGACTGATTCTGGGACGCCCACTATCCTCACATTGTTCCTTCTAGATCTATTTTCAAAGTCGTCCTGCTTACCCTCTATGTACTCCATGCGTTTCATCAGGGTAGCATTTTCTCCAGGCTGTTAGAGAGGTTGTCTTTCAGTGCAGAGACCCGGCCCTCCAGCTCTGCGATCCTGCCAGCATGGTCATTCACATTTTGTTGTAGAGACTGGATGGCCTTCGCTATCGCTTTGTCCACTGCCGCATGTATAGTTGGAGTCAGCAATGCTGCGACTGCTAGTGCGATCTTGTTATGCTCCGCCGTGGTGTCAGGCAGCTCCGATATGATGGATGAGTCATCATCCAATTCTCCCTCTCCTGTCGCGTGTACGGGCGCCATCTTGTTGGATGCTGTGCTGTGATCTCCGGCCGAATTTTCGTGGCGGGATCGGGAGCGCTGTTTGTTCAGGTACTTCTCCATCCAGCTTCCCCCTCAACTAATCAGCCGACAGGGGGTCGATGGGCAGCGGGTGGTGGGCTTTAAATGCCGTTTTTTCCTCCGTATGCACGGGAGCTGCGGGGCGCGCTTCCTTTACATGTGGCGCTTGACCTAATCACAAAGTTTGATTTTAGCTTCTTTTTGGTCTTTTCAAATAAAATGTTAGATGGTTCTTTCATTTCTAGAATAGTGTGTTTTGTTTAGAAGTTAAACTGTACTTTCTGCATTATTTTTCAATATGGTGTTGTTCAATTTGCACTATTTAGAGGGTTCTCTGTTTTATAATTAGAATCTGTTTTTGTGTGCTTAGAATAAAAGCTGTACAAGTAATGTTATTCATGGCATCACATTCCTGACCTATAACACAGAGAAAAGAAGAGCTGAAGAAAAGAATAGAAAGCTATAATATTTGCCATTTGTAAATATAAAACTGCTCATGTGAAACATGGGAAAAACAGAGTATACTGCATTGTGCCTATACTAATAAAAGACATGAAAGTCCCAAGGCCTCCGATGATCAAAGGTTAAACACCCATGCGGCAGAACACATCTGATTGTTTACTAGTTACTTATTCATTCAGAATATACAGCAAACGTTTACAGAGGATGCTGGTCTCTCTAGACAGACTATCAATAAGAGATACATTATTTAATATTTCACTGAAAGCTGTGAGGAAGGGCATATGGTCATATTGTTAAGAATATTGCTTTATGAAAAATGAATAAAAATATACTACGAAGTGTGAAAACACAGAGCTAGAGTACATTAAATTGGCATGGGATGGGTATTGTCAGTGCCCACAGTAATAAGTCATGCATCATTTCGATTCACTACTGATGGTGCTGAAATAAGAATGACTAATAGATGCTTTTTAACCTTTTCTAGGGTGTTTGCCAGTGGAAAATTTAAAGCAGTTGTAAAGTAACGACTGGATCTTGGGTCTCTGCCCTGTAATAACCAACAATCAATAGGCCTATTGTGAAGAATTTTTTGTTAAATTAAGCCAATTGAGATACCTCTCTTTTTTCATTAAAAACAATAAATTAACCAAAAGCAGGTCTGTTTAAATGGGCTTGGTGGACTTTTAAACATTTTTACCTGTACACTGTAGTGCAGTGTAATTGATGACTAATGTGTTTGTCTATCACTGCTAGCATTCGTTATCATGGTCATTCTTCCATAAAAATAAAATAAAGATAAAATATGTTTATGTTTCTCATCTGTGTGTTTTTTTACAGTTTAGGAAAAAACTACGGCACATCGTGAATTGTGCTGTCAAATTAGGGTGTACAATTTTTTCTTTTATATCGTATAAGAACTGATTACTAGGGTTGGTAATGAGTGCATGGCAAATGAAGAGGGAATAATTTTTAAAAGACATTGCTAGTCTACAGTCAGTTTGATGCTGTTCTATTTCACTTACTTTATGAAACACTAAACAAATTAAAATGTTGAATTTTCACACTTAAATTCTTGTGTGTGAGTGGGGTGGTGGTCTGACTTTTAGATCCTTTTTAAGTGAAATTGTAACTACATGTTATCTTACTAGAGCAGATCATGCAGATGTGCCAGCATTGAAACATAAGTAGACAGAACATTATTAGATTAAAGGGAAGGGAAGAAGTGTCAAGAAATACTTGGCAAACAATATGCCTGTTTCTGGATATTGAAAAAACGAGTTAGTCTTCTGCCATGACCTGGGATCTAGGGAATAATCCAGTGTTCATGGTGCACAAAAACAGAGGAAAAGACTATAAAACAAACTGTAACCTATTAGATTGTAGCAGGGCGGGGTCCTTTACTCCTCCTGTGTCATAACCTTTTCTTGTGTGTATTATATTGTGTTATATCTCCACTCTAATGTATTGTACAGTGCTGCGTAATATGTTGGCGCTATATAAATAAATGATGATAATGATAATAATAATAATAAATTGTTATGTCAACTTTATGGTTAATTAATAAAAAAGAGTAAAGCAGGTTGACACTCGAAAGTAAATTTTTACTTTACATTGTAAATTTTTCTGTAAAAACAAATTACAAATTGTAGTTGTAATTTGAGTTGACCTTAAGCTGACTTCAATCATCCAATCACGTACTAGAAAAAAAAGTTCTGTACCTCCTTGAGAATTCTTTGAAAGTGAAAATGGTTGTTTAGCAAATCAGCAAACTCGTTTAGCAAATCAGTGTTCTACAACCAAATTTTAGGCCATTAGCGAAATCTTATGAAGGAGATGTGAGAGGCTGTTTATTCTAACAATTGATAGCAGAAGATAATTGGCTTTTTGTGCTACCTTTCCCTCTCATCTATCCTCTAGATTGCTAATAGCAAGAGGCCAAAACAAGCTCAAATTCAGGTACTTCTGGTCCAACAGATCAGTCTATCTTTATTAATTAATGAACATTGTACAGAAACTTATCTATCTATACCACTGTATAAAGGTAGCACTAAATGACAAGCAGCCTGAGGCTTTTTAAAATATTTGCATATTTTTATTTAAGATACAATGTTGGTTGTCTAATATGCAAGTCATTACAGAAGAGGTCATTTGAATATATAGTTATTCCTTGGCTCACTTACATGTAGTACTCAAGTGAAAACAACATACAAAGGCTTTGAGAATGTAGCAGAAATAAATGTCAAACTATTCCCCAGACTTCAGTGACCTGAAAATTAGCACTTTTGAGATAAGATTTGAGATTATGATTAAAATTTCTGCCATAATTCTAAAGATCTATGACCACTTCACATTTATGAAGTTCATGGCATTGTGTAGAAAAAAATACCAGGACTCAGAGGACTTAATTCTTGGAATGCCATTTCAAATCAGGTGATCAAATATGCTCAATAGCCTATTTAGATATTTCACATTCAATGGGTACATTTGTCTGAAAAATGTGATGAAACATATGAAAGAAAGCATAGTAAACATGTAAAGTTCATATGTCTATCAGGAAAATGTTCTCTTACTTTTTTTTAGGACAGGAAATTAGTGGAAATATCTCCACAGGACACAGAAAATAAAACAAAATTTATTCCGGGGGCATAGCTAGAACTTCTGTTATTATTTCTATATGTGATAATTTTTTATGTTTTGCTGTTGAAGTGATACCTGTTATTAACTTACTGAAGTAATTGAAGAAGCAATCTTTCAAGATGTTTCAGATCTGTTCTTTGGGTTTAATAAAATTCTGGTGTTTTTTGAGACTCACATTTATACACAAAGTTACAAGGTCATAAATATTTAAAAAAACAAAAACAAATGTTTTGTCTTGAAACACTTGACTGATAGAGGTGTAACTTGTAACTTTGTGTATAGAGTCTCAAAAAACAGAATTATATTAAAGATGGGATCTGAGACATCCTAAAAGCTTGCTTTTTCAATGACTTCAGTTAGCCAGTAAAATGAATCACTTGACTTACAAGGTACAACACTCTACGTCTTACTGTGAGAGATAGGAAATATAAATTTTACAAAAATATTACAATATTAAAGCCTTTAAAAAAAACTAAGAAGAAAGTTCTACTGGGATAACATGCTTTTTTAAGATGTCCTAAACTAAAAAAAAGTATGTGCTTAAGATAGTTTATGTGATGATTTTAGTTTATGTTCTTTCTTCTATTTTTCACAGTTTTGTGACATGAATAAAAACTTTGAGTCTCAGCTTTATAAGTTATACAATAACAAATTGATTTAAAAAGAATGCTAAAAGCATAGCAATGTTCTATAGATTAAAGTCAAAGTTTATTTGTCCCTTGTGTTTTCCGAAATACTGATCTTGACAAGCATCCAGTAGCTGGAGGCTCAACGGTTACATTTGGTAGAGTAGGCCTAATTTTCTAATTAGAATACAAACCCAGACAGGACAGGATAAACAGCATATAAAACATATGACAAGCTAAAACCATAAATCATAATAGGAAGGATAATGAACTTTTACATTTCCTTAACAGTCTGTGAGCATACTATATATAAAATATATTGTTTTGCTATTGTTCTGTTAAAGAAACCCCTGTACTCTTCAGTGTTTTGAGATGTGATTATTTAATTCAGCAGATTTGTAAGTTAATTACACAGCCCCTGAACATGATATGATCGCTAATGCTTGCTGGAGATGTAAGGAAGGGTTGTGGGAACATTATAAAGAAAAAAGTATTGCTCTAGCTTATCAAGTTTTTGCACAAAATAAGAAGGGATCTGTGACAGAAAGCTTGCTTCTCTAATGACTTCAGTTAGCCAATAAACCTTATCACTTTAACTCCAAACTCTCTATATGCAAAAACTACAAATGCTAGAGCAATAATTTTTTCAAATGTTCCCACAGCCCTTCTCTACATCTCCAGCAAATTTTGTGATGATAGCATGTTTGGGGGCTTTGCAATTCACTCATAAAGTCCACCTAAAAAATGCCGCGATTTTCATTTCTTGACCTTAATATAAGCCGCATTTAATTTTTTTAACACATTTCAGGTATAGCATAGTATATAAAATGCAAAAACACACAATGTTATTAGTATATATTGTTGTAACTGGCAATAAAAGCCTACCTATCTATCTCTAGTGGCTCCCATCCATTTTGAAAAACATGCATACACCGAAGATGCAGTGTTCTCTAGTGGGGTCTTCCAGAGGCCCTACGTGGATGCAGTAATATTAAAATATGAGTGAATACATTTATCATTCAAAAATCTCTTTTTCTAACAGTATTAGTAACAATGGTCACCTTATTGCAATTATTGTTGATATGGAATTGTGTTACTTACGTTGTTCACATATGATTATGCAGTATACTAAAACATAGCAGAGCAGCTTATGACCATCAAAGAGTGGCTCACGCTGCCAGTCTCCTCCAGTGTCTTCAATATCCTGCTGCTTGGATCTACATCATATCCTTTACCTGGGTTTTATGTGTCCTGTCTGGGGAGAGATTGGTTGTATCTGTATTTCCCGCCAGTGCAAAATTGTTCCCCCGCCTGCACTCGGACCGTGGGAATTTTAAGTCCACAGATTGTGTAAGCATGTAAAACACACAATGCTGTTGTCTTTTTTTGGTCAAATAAATACTTCAATTAAAAAAATTTAATGTTCAAAAGGTAAAGCCCCCCCCCCCCTACACCTATAGATCACCTATACAATTTCATTTAGATCTATAAACAACTATGTAGTGCTGGGTCCTCCCTGATAGAATACATAGTGATTGGAAGGTTTAGAAAGGTCCTCATATTATCAAGGTTTTGGTAGAACAAAAGTTGACTGTACAGAAATTGTATGGTAACATGGTAAGGTGTATGGCTTTCAGGGATCAATATGGAAAACCCTACTCTTAATACCTTACCACATGCTAGAGCAGACATATTTGAAAGGACATGAGGCATCTATCTTATCTTTCTGCTGAAAATATGTGCATTTGCATAAGCAACAGATAATCAGTGTATTTCTCTTCACACAAATTGAAGCTAGATTTAGCAATTTCTGACATCAAATGGTGTGTTGTTTTAAGAGATGTTTATAATAACAGTTTCCAAAAGAGAGGGATTATTCCTTCTACTGACCATCTGCACATTACTCGTTACTCTCACAATTCATCACACTGTCCATTGACATGGGGATCACATTCTTTACACTAATACACTAACACAAGTCTAGTTTCTCTGTCCACTAATATTGGGCAGTATTCCCTTTCATCCATCTAACATATGCTGAAAATTTTACAGTTCAGTTAACACTACAATTCAAAACATTCTAAAACTAGAGACATTTTGGAGTATACATTAAAAATATTCTATACTTTTAAAGTTTTCAAGGAAGCAAAAAATGTATGTTCCTTTGGGAAGAACAATTGCATTTGTGTACTATTGTTTTGTATTAGCCAAGGCATTTACAATGAATTGTTTCTACATCTTAAATGATATTGAGGTACTTTTTTTATCTTTACTTCATTTCACTGACATTAAAGGTTTCCATAGCAACTTATGTTTGCTTAATATGTGTGAACAGGATTGGTTATTTAGAATGTCATGTTTAGAAAAAACTTCCAAAATGACATTTACAAAGTGCAGTGGCAGAGTTCACTTTGATTCACATCACTGGCAACAACAATAGGCTAACCATGCAAAGTAGATATGATTTTCAAACATATTTTGCCAGCCAGTCATAACTTTTTGCCTTCTTTAAAGAGAAATCTTTCTCTTTTACTTTATATATCACAATATCTTGACAGTTGTAATTATCATTTCATTGTTAGCATACAGAACAGGTACATGGAGTTTGGCTTTCCTTCTCTTCCATCACATTATATAGTATGGCATATATTGTGCAGCTTTTCTCTTTGCATAACATCAGATCATTAAAGTAATTTAAAACATGGATTGCAATTTCTGAGTATTTATGTTGATAATCTGACTGGCCTCAAAAGATCTGGGGTGAGTTAAGAGTTAGGCACACATTGCTACTGTAGAGAGCACACAAGATGTTGAGACTTGCTCCATTAAATGATTATATGTGTTTGCATCCATTCAAGACATTAATCAATTCAACATCAAATGGGAATTGTAAACTGTTAATAAAATAATCAAATGAACAACTATAAATACAAAATCCGTGGAAAAGTAAAACATTCTGTTAAAACTAGACCCTTTCATCAAATCATACCTACCATTCTTTTATTCATTCACCTCTACCAATTTGTACTGTAAGAACTAGAGGAGTTTAGGCTCTAAGTTAATTCTAGTAAGAGTTCACACTGGACTGGGGACTCTTTTTAGAGCCATGTATGACTTAATTGGTGCCCATGTAGATCTTTGAGCACCACTGTGTGGTGTGACAAGGTTTTCCAGGTTTTTGAAAGGATTGCAATGTTATAGAATTTTGGCTCCATGTAAAAGCATGTGCAGAAGTTTATTTCTTAACAGCTTTGTGGAACTAAGGGCTCTGGAAGCAGCAAAGGAAATAAATGTTGTAATGCGCCTGGGTACACAACCACTACCAACACCACATATCCAGGTAACAGGCTTTATTTGGTAATCCAGGAAACAAGCCATGGGTCATACATAAAGATCAGGCCAAGAAAGTATGGCATGGATGGATGAGGTAGGAGACATGGGTAAGGAAAATCCAAAGTCAGGAAAAGGAGAGGTCAAGCAAGGTCCAAAATCAGGTTGGGTCACAGTTGGCAACAAGACACTTACATACAGACAGGTAAGCAAACACAGTAGCACACCTAAGCACAGTGCTATACAGAGTCTCATTAAATGGGCAGATTGACCAGGCACTTTAGGATTGGTGAACAATTCGCTGGTGAATCTCCTGCAGCTGATTGGGCTGCGGGAAATTTAAAATAAACATGCCCTACTGTACTGTATTAAACCCATCCACATGGTCTCTGGCTGAAAAAGTATTTCAGCCAGAACTGCTCCTACCACCAGGGTAGCAAGACATGCCTGTACTATGTTGAACCTATTGCTCAGTATGGGATGACATTTTGCCAAAATGTTGCAAGAGTTGGAAGAAATGTTTTGGGCATGATGGCTGCTAAGTAGGCTCCTATGATCGCTGGCCATGTAAGTACCTTACAAATGGGTGGGTTTGTTGGCTACCCGGTCCAGTTCAGAGATTCGCATCTGAACTCACCACCTCAGGTAAAATATAAAAGCAGCCTAAGGCTAAGAGGCTGTTAGGGGGTTTCTTTACTTCCAGGAAGGGAGGGGGTTCTTGGAGGAGATCATAGCAAAATGTATGGTATAGATTTATTTCAAGGGTTTGGGTGGACACCTCAAAAAGTTGTGTCTGTCGATTGAGGAGACCCTTGCAGGAAAAATTGCTGGCTCCATCCTTTAGGCTGGCATAGAAATTTGAAATTTAGGTGGTAGTGGGGCACCCAACACAGAATTTAGGGTAAAATTCTTCAATGACACCCATATACCATAATCTTACATTTCTTTTGCATCTAAAGTCAACTTCTGAACACTGCATAAGGGATTTTAACATTAAGCTTAAATCATGTTTTGTAGAAAGCTGTAGTTATCCCCCCCTTCAGACATACAAGTAGCCTGGGGCCATGACTTTGTAAATGTTGGGGGTAAAACCATGTGAACCTCTACTTCAGGACCCCATTAGTAATCTTAACTCTCCAAAAAGAAAAAAAAAAGAAAAAAAAAAAAAAATATATATATATATATATATATATATATATATATATATATATATATATATATATTTATCCCTGATATACTCCCAAAAGGGACTGTTTATTTTAATAAAACCCTTACAAATACAAACTACTAGTCCTACATATTATTTACAGTGCACTTACACTCACCTGATGTTACTCCCAGGCAAACCCCCTATTATTGTGAAAATCTGAAGAAAAAGATAAAGAATCCTTACCTGTAAAGAGATATTACTCTAATATTACAGAAACATCTGGTTTCATAATTGAATGTGTTTTTTTTTTTTTTTTTGCTTTTTACTTAAGGTGCCCTTTAAGATTGTGGGAGTGGACTTAGCCTTTAACTTACAACTAGAAGACCACTTCAAAATAAGTTGTAACAGGCTTCCTCTGCCTCTCCTGCATGTTGGTAATGTGACGTGACCCAGGGTACCCAGCCTCAGCTGCACAGGGACGGTGTTTGGATTACCATGTGTACCATGCACAGCCCATAACATGCTTTATTGTACATCGACAAGACAGTGGGTATAGGGTGAAAGAGCCCTAAGACTGTACCCTGGGTATCAAAATGGATACTATGATCCACTTGATGGACAAAAAGTCTTAATTTTAAGTAAATTGCATTTTTGCAATCTACATCTATAGCCCCCCACACACATTTAGATTTTTCATCGCTCTCCCGGAAGATTGACCACACATGATGGCATCATCATGCATGGCCGGTTGTGCCGAGAATCGTCTGCACACCCTTTGTGTGCCGGAACTTACTTTGGATTGTAATGTAGGTCCCCATCACAATTTCGTGGCAGATTGATCGTCGTGAGTGCACACAGTGGTCAATCTGTAGTGAAATCGGCTGCAAATCGAAGCGTGTATGGGGGGCTTTATGCAGCTCCAGTTGCAGACCACATAAGATGTTTTGAGTGATCCTACATCCATAATCTATACCATTTGTCCTTTTTCCAGTTTGTTTTCAACATGTTTTCAATGATGCATTTGAGTTTTGTAGGTTGTTTTTCTTGTTCTTTGTATCTTGCTCAATCCATATTTTTTGCTACAACTGTATTATTTGCTACAACCTAACTTTAAAGTAAATGTTTACTTTTCTTAATAAGAACAATTATTTCAATTTAAATGGTTTGCTCAAATTTTCAATGACCTTCACTTTTTATGGGAAGCTAAAATAAAGATTTGCCAGTAGGATGAACAGACAATACAACTGCACGAATGTGTTAACACCAGAAACAAACTGCATCATATCTGTATAGATTTTTTTTTATTTTTCCCATAGAACAGCTTCAATTATACACATAGTTAATCCTATTTGGTTGATCCTAGTTATTTTCACCAATTCTATCAGGCTGCATTGTATCTGTCTTAGTATTCTGACGGGTTCCAATTAGTTTGAACATCATTTATAACTAAGTGAAGTCTGTCAGGGTTCAGTAACAATATATTAAACAAAGTCACACAATATCATGAATATATCATACAGTATTTGACAGGAGCTGCAAATTAGGATGCAAAGCAGAAACGCACATGAAGAAAATATGCATTTCTATCATTTCTGATTACAAGGAAAATTGCATAGTACCAAAACTATAAAAATCCCACATATGGATAATGTCTGTAAATTACACTTTCAATGTCACACAACAAATACCCTCCAATGAATACCAATGACAGAACCAATTTGCACAATTCGGGATCTGCCATTTATCATGTGGTCTCTGGATAGCAGTTATCAACAAGTATAAAGTAAACCCCTTTGACCTCATCCATTGTTTTTTACTGGGGCAAAGGGTTGGTTACCCTAAGGAACAGCTTTGACATACTTTTGTTCACATCAGAAGTACTTCTTCACAAACACAAATCATTGACAATGAAAAGCTTGAAACAATCTAAAAAAACTGGCAGAAAAGCAGGGGTCAAAGGCAGATCAAGTACATATAATAATGAATGTTTATGGTCTAAAAAGCATGTGCAAGCTGCATTTGACACAAGCTTAATGCTCATTGATGCCTGTCTTTACTAAAAGAATTCAGGGTTTTCTGATACAAGGCAGTATGCACTTTGCAATTGAAGATGTTCTTTTGTTAAATTTTATGGACAGATACAGTGCTGCTTGAAAGTATGTGAACCCCTCAAGTGGTGTAGATGTTTCTGTTG
>CM070032.1:185487337-185498341 GCA_036250615.1 Ptychadena robeensis
GCACAAACAGTGACCATGTCTGGAGGGTTCACATACTTTCAAGCAGCACTGTATATGAATATACACAATGCTCAGCAGAAATGAGCACACGCCTTTTGAAAAACAAGACTTGAATCAATATTTTGTAGAAGGGTGGTACTGTTGGCAAGGAATGGGTTACCCTTTAAGAATAGTTATCTCTAGTTAGAGGAGAGAATTGTACCTTAAAAGGTTAAGTATAATGTACTAGTACTAGGATAACTTTAAGCATATGTCTGTTTTAATACTGTATTAAATATTACTGTACTATGAGTTGTCTCAGAAGACTGTGCTAAACTAAAAGTTAACTGTATGTACTGTGCCCCAGCCTAGGGGAATGTGTGTTGCTTTTCCCAGAGGTTATATATAGTACAGTGAGGGGGATTTTCATTGAGGGGAGACAGACTGACTCGACTGTTGGATGAAGAACCAAAAGCAGCAGTGAGCCAGGCCCCCTTCACTAGTTACTAGTCGTTACTAGTGATGCCTTTAGGAGAGTGGGTAGGCAACTTACTACCTTGACTGGACACAGGCTTTAAAGGCCTTACTACCTTGACTGAACACAGGCTTTAAATTTTCTACATCTTCCCCCAAGTTTCTGCCCTACTCCTGCCAACAGGAGTAGTGAACACCTGTATATACACCTGTATATATCATTTTATTATAAAGCCCCAGTTACTTGTTAATCTACAAATGTGTGTGGGCATTAGAATTATTTGTGTCCTATGACCTGTGCACATCTGGACCTGCATACACCATGCAGCCCAGATAGTGGGGTTGTCATAGGCAGTGTGCTAAGGCTGCTTCACTTATACTGATTGTCCAGGGAAGAGAGCTGCTACATTGAGGGAACGGAGTGTACACAAAGAATCTGCAGAAGGAGGAAAGCTGCAGAAAGGTGACTCCTGAGTGACCTTGTCTAAGAAGGAACAAGGTTCCCAACACCCATATTGAAGCCCTGCACATGTTGTTGCACATGGGTTGTAAGCTTAATCCCTATTAATAGACAAAAATTTATGTATAAAATATAGTATATGTCTGTATATTACATATACCTCCACAACAATAGACTAGCTTACACAAAAGACCCTTTTTAGGCCTAAATAAGTGTTAATAAATAACAGTTGTGTTTGCCCTAACAAAAGCCTGTGTAATGTAATTGGCCTTTTACTGTTAGGAAGAATATTGTCATTACTAGATGCATTTAGATGCATGCGTATAGTGATAAGCGGCATTGGCAATATTCAAATTTGCAATATTTCGCGAATAATTCTACTAATATTTGATTCAATATTTGTCAATTTGAGTATTCGCGGTATGACTATGAATTAGCGAAAATAATATTCACATTGCGGAAATCTTCTAAATGAATAGTCACATGCTACGTTAATTTTCGCAATGCGAATATTATTTTTCCAATACATGGCCATACCGCTAATATTCAATATTCTCGAATTGCTGATATTCGTGAAAAATATTCGACATTCAAATATTCAAGCTCAACACTACATGTGTATAGGTTCACTCATAAAACTTTCAATAGGATATATTTCTTGCAATATGCAATATGGCTCTAAATTAATTTGCTAGGCTGTTTACTATAAATATACACAAAGCGCCTCGAAAAAGTATTCAGCCCCTTGGTATTTTTCATATTGCCTCACAAAGTGGATAGTCTGCACGATTTCACTTAAAGAACAAGCCTACAACTTTAAAAGTTCTTAAAAGTTCTATTTTAGTCTCATCTGACTAGTGTACTTTTAGCAAACTCAAAACTCGCCTTCTGATTTTTAACATAAATTTATTTTCTGGCCAAACTTTTATGAAGCTCTATGGAATGTATGATTTATTGTGTTCCTATGGACAGATACTCTAGTCTCAGAAGCAGGAGGACTTCATTTAACCAAAGGTAATTTTTTGCAATAGGTTGGGATGTTCTTGAATGCCTGCTGTAAATGATAAAATGCCTTTTTTGACTTGAATGGGAATGCTCTTCTGAGCATTTGTACAGCTCCTGCAAAGTGTCGTATCTACAGCCCAGGTTGTAAAGTTACATATCAAGAGGCCGGATAAGTGAATATAGCAGTTGTCATGCTCACTAGACATGTAAGGCATCTCCATCAACATTATTTTTTTCAAGTGACACCTGACATGCACAGTAAGCATGGGATGCAGCACCGCTATATTCACTTGGGCATCCCCTTGCCACTTTTGTCTTGGAGATGGATGGGACTTGGAGATGGATTATTGTCCTATTGAGAAAGGATTGCAACATAAGACCCAAGCTCAAAGAGGATCACTGCAGGTAAAATTTTTGCAACTGTGTATCTTGAATGGCAGAATTGATCAAATATTTTAAAACGTGAGTCTATTACTTGCTGTGGTACGTCATCCGGTGTGATTGTGCTCTGCCTAGCTGAAGATGCTCTGGTTTTGCTAATTCCTTGCTCCCCCCTCCCTCTTTCCCAGGCTTAGCCAAGCTCTATGCCTAGAGTCAGTCTGGCATGACCTGGATGGGGACACACTAGTTTGTTGGCCCCCCTTCCAAAAGCTGCCAACTAGGAGTCTGGTTATGCATTTTTTAATATAATACAATATAAATTAATGTAAGTAACACCCCTTTGCAACTTCTTCAGTATTAAGGGGGATTCTGCCTAAAAAAGCTTTTCCTAGAAGTGCGTTTTTTCATGCACAAATGTTTTCTCAAAAGTATTTATGCAGAATAAAATGTCCAGCAGGGGCTACTCATATAGTGTTAACTGTGTCTCTGGGCGAACGTTTATGTGACCATAGTCTGTGTTGGACTATATGGGGAGATATTATGTTTTGAAAGCAAACTTTTCTAATTAGTGTCACTTAGATGTAACCTTGTTCAACAAACACTTTTTCTTGGATTACAGTCTGCTGACTTGCATCTTTGTTTAGTCCTGGAAGTCATTAGAAAATTATGTAATTAAATTGAAGACCCAGTGCATTGATACGTGTATTTACTCAGCACAGGTGGGCTCACAGCGCTGCACAAATCTAATTTCTGCTTTCAGCAACACAATGGAAGAGATTCATTATGTTGAGTATTACATTTAAAATGCAAGTTTCAGCTTTCCAAGGAGATGAGTAAGCATATCTCATTTATCTTAATTAACGCTCATCTTAATCAACATACTGTCTGTCAGTTATGCTATTTAATAAGAGTTTTATTTTCTCCCAAATACAAAACATTGTAAAAATAAGGCTGTTTAAATTTCTCAGAATCTTACTGGATAGATTTCCAATACATGTTGTAATCACATATTTTATCATTCTTAATAAGATCAGTTTAATAAATTAACAAAAGTAAATAAATAAAGCTGGACATAGACGGGCAGATTCCTGCCCGATTCGACAGCCAATTGACCGCCGTGCGCGTTCCTGCAATCTGTTGGTGGTTGGTCGGCAGAGAATTGGGTGTGCCCACCTGGTCAGATTGACCAGGATTCTGCCGCATGTTGGATCCCACGGTGATCCGACATGCCGGTAAATTCCTGGCCATTAGTTTCATCCGTAGTAATGGCCGGCACACAAAGGGGGTCCGACCGATTCTCTGCACTAGAGGCGGAGC
Source organism: Ptychadena robeensis (assembly GCA_036250615.1). Lineage (NCBI taxonomy): Eukaryota > Metazoa > Chordata > Amphibia > Anura > Ptychadenidae > Ptychadena > Ptychadena robeensis. The sequence goes on from CM070032.1 coordinate 185,490,954, forward strand.
GTGATGACGTCATCATGGCCAGTCATCAGCTGAGTAGTTCTTCGAAAAACAACCCGTCTATCCCCAGCTTAACTAACAATCAATGATTGAATGATTTTTTATTAGCTTAGGAGGTGATGGCACCTGAACCTATAGGCCTATTTTAAACCTCCCTGCTGCTTAACAACGCGGTACAGGCAATCAAACAAAAGTACATAGTTATCTTAGTTTCCTCACCCTCTCTCCTCCCTTCTACACATTCCAGGTGTCATGGATGATGCTGGGGATGTGAGGCAGGAAACCGATCCTGCCTCCTGAACATGGAGGTCAATGGTGCCCCCAGAAGCGACTGCAAATCTGTGAGATTTAGAATAGCTACAGGCTCACCGATGATAGGCGAGTATACCTGAGTGCAGCTTCGGGTGAGTTTGTTTTGTAAACAAACTTATCCCAAGCTACACTTGGGGTAATCACCAAGAAGATTAAAGCAAGTCTATAATTTCAAACATGTACAGAGCTAAAAGGACATGAATGAACTTTCAAAATGAACAAAGATCTCTAAGGCCCAGTTCACATGTGTATGTATTGTTGTGCACTGCTTATGTGTTTTGCATGCATTGTGCTGTGTTTTGGCTCATATATTCTAGCCATGAAATGGAAGGAATCAGCAAAAGTTGCTTTCTGTGGTGCTAGTTGTTGCTAAAAAACACACACACCAAATATATAAAATATGAGAAAACACTACCATGCAAAGGATTTAACTCCCCCATGTAATATAATGTGTTTTCACTTTCCATGTGTCACATGAGTTGGATATTGCATCAGATAAAAATTTAAAGGTATGAAAACGGTTTAAATCTTCAGTTTTCTAGGAATAGGGACAGTAATAGGTTAAGTGACTGAAGTCTAGTTCTAGAAGCATGGGAGGTATTTTTTTTTATTTGATTTACAAAAAATTCTCAATAGAACAGGTTTTTCAGAATCAGCTTGATCTTTTGTGCTCCCATGTTTAAAAATTTCTTATTATTGCAAAACTAAATTTGTATTTATCCAAGTATGAAAAACTATAGGACTGCAACTTGTATCACTTTGTTTAGTTAACTACTATGATTAAGATTGCATGACTTATATTGTTATGCAGAATTTTGCTTGCTAACATTATTGAAATATATATACACAACTTTTTGGCTGCCAAATGGTTTGCAAGACTGTCTGTCCAGTTCCGAGATTTACAAAACACTGCAGATAGCAGATTGTTAATTTGGTGAGAATTCACCCATGTTCTAGTGTTATACAATCCCCCTCTTACACACAGGTATGTTGAATATATTCAGTCTACATATCATTGTGTACATAGTCTAAATCTGCCTAGTGGTCAGTTTATGTTTTGAAATAAAGCCATTTGTTTAAAGAAAGATGTATGATTTTGTAGCATAATCACTGCAAACTGACTGATAAAAGTCACAAAACTCATTTGTTTTAAAATAATACCTGCATGAGCACAGCTTTTTCTAACATTCATATAAAGAATAAATGGTGACTATGATTTTCCCTTTAATTAAAATCTTTCATTGTATTCTAGCACATTACACCATACAACTTTTGCTAAGAAATGTCTAATTTTCGAACAGCTAACCTATCACTTAAACAATCTGTTGCAATATGTTGGTTCTCTTTGCCATATGTTTGATGTTGTTTAACTTGTTGTGAAAAAAAAATATTTAGAAAAGATTTTTTTTTATGTTTTAAAGATATTCTCAAAAAGAAAAAGAATATGCACAATGCATTTTAAATGGTATGTTTGGTGTACTTACGCATATTATAATCTCATCTAATGCCTGTTTATTGAGCTGTAAATACCCCAGGTAACATGGTGAGACTTAATTAGAGATGGCAGAGTTGATGAAGATAATACATATTGTTTTGTTTGTTTTTGTTCTTCATTTTTTATTTAATGATAGATGTACCTGCATTTATCTTTGAAGAATCCACTGTGTATATGGCATATGCCTCTTCACTGATGGGGAGGAGGGGGGCAGTAGGCTGACCAGTCCTCAGCTCTCCCTCTCCCTTTCTGGCTGCCTGTGTCTGTGGAAGCAGCAGTGATTGCAGTTTCCTCGGACATGGAGAGAGAGATAGATGACAGTTCATCTATCTCTCTCTTCATGGCTTATGCCAAGCAAGGGTGTATAAGCAAGGGAGGCTTATACATTGTACCGTATTTCTCGGACCATAAGACGCACTTTTCACCCCCAAAATCGGGAGAAAAAGTGCCTGCGTCTTATGGTCCGAATGCAACTCGGCCTTGGGTGGTCACACTTTGCTCTCCTGGCAAGAAGATTAACCCAGGGAGCTGTCAAATGTGAGATACACCCACGGCTGGATCTCCCATCTGAACTGTATAAGCAATTATACAGTTCAGATGGGAGATCGAGCCGTGGGCAGATCTCACATTTTCCAGCTCCCCGGCTAATCTACTTGCCAGGAGAGCTGGCGGGGAGCCAAAGCGCAGCCACCCATGGCCAAGTGGCCATGGGTGTCTCGTATTCGGACCATAAGATGCAGTCCCCCAGCAGTCACCTAGACTGTATTGACTTGGTTTTGTTTTGTCGAATGCATTCATGAAATGCATTGATACTACTTTAATCACAAATTATATGTCCTTGCTTCCTTTGAAAAAAACTTTGAAGAATTGTTGATTAGAGCAGTAAAATAGAATATGTTGATGCACTAAAAGATTCCATAACACATTTTTGTCAGACAATTTGCAGATTAGCAGTGTTATACATGTTGAGCACATCAGCTGTAACAAGAGGGGCAAACCTTGGGGTTAGGGTGAATGAGCGTCTTGTAGTTCAATCCATAATTTTTGCTAAAGAAATAGCATTTCATGCTATTCATTTTTTGGATCATGCACTCATTCTTTCACAGTCTCTCTCTTTGTCATATTTAATAACTTAATTTATGCATTTGAATTGTTTAGAGAATGTGCAGTTAAGCCCATCCATATAATTCTTCAGCCCACAATACTGTTAAATTTGTAAGGGTCACTGTGTCGAATGAAAACCATTGTTTGTTATTTGAGTACTTTATTTAGTTTAAATTAAAAATAATTGCTATCAGAGAGAATAGCAAAGAGTCAGCTAAATGACTACATCTTAATTCACTACACTTTGATGTAAATTAGACTTTTTTTTAGCTGGCTAAAGGAAAAATACAGTACAAGACATATAATTAGTCCATAATGCTTCATTCCACTTTTCAACAATTTAAAAACAATGCACACTACATTTTTCATTGCTCCATTATTTTAAATGTTTTACATTCACAGACATTTTCAATGTTAATTTATAGACAATTTGAATAATATGCCTCTTTGTTTAAAAGTTTGAATGTCATTAACACATGAATTTATTGTGTGTAACATAACAAAATATGGAAAAAGTAAAGTGCTGCTAATACTTTCTTGATACAGGGTATATATATATATATATATATATTGATTGAAATTGGTGATTGTTGTTATTGAATTTATTATTTGAGCAAAACTGAATTAATTAATAAGTTGTAATGGAATGGTTTTATATTCACAACTTCAGTTTTGCTCAAATAATAAACAATTATCAATTGTCAATAACAGCAATCAACAATTTCAGTCAATATATTTATATATATACCCTGTATCCAGAAAGTATTAGCAGCACTTCACTTTTTCCACATTTTGTTATGTTACACCCTTATTCCTAAATGGATTACACTGTTTTTTTCCGAAGAATTCTACACCTCATAATGACAACGTGAAAAATAATGTTTACTTACTTAAGATTTTGGCAAATTTATTAAAAATAACAAAATTGAGAAAGCACATGTACATAAGTGCCATGAAGTTCAAAATTTAGCTGAGGTACATCCTGTTTCCCGTGATCATCCTTGAGATCTGCAGCTTAATTGGAGTCCACCTGTGGTAAATTCAGTTGAGTGGACATTATTTGGAAAGGCACACACCTATTTATGTAAGGTCCCGCAGTTGACAGTTTATTTATAGAGGGGTGAACAAGAACCCATTCGTCACTTTGTCAATGCTCCAGAGGTCCTCTATGGAGAGAGGAGAATCTTCCAGAAGGACAACCATCTCTTCAGCAATCCATCAATAAGACCTGTATGGTAGAGTGGCCAGACAGAAGCCACTCCTTCTGTACAGGCATATAGCAGCCCACCTGAGGACTCTCAGACCAACTCAGATAATTAAAATTCTCCGGCCGCTCATCACCAGGCCAAAATCATCACTACAGTTAAGCATGGTGGTGGCAGCATCATGCTGTGGGGATGTTTTTCAGCATCAGGTACTGGGAGACTAGTCAGGATAAAGGGAAAGATTACTTCAGCAATGTACAGAGATATCCTGGATTATAACCTTCTCTGGATTGCTTTCAAACTCATACTGGGACAAAGGTAAAGATAATTTCAACAGGACAATGACCCTAAGCACACAGCCAATATATTAAAGGAATGGCTTCAGGACAACTCTGTAAATGCTCTTGAGTGGCCCAGCCAGAGCCCACACTTAAATTAGATTGAACATCACTGGAGAAAACTTAAAATGGCTGTGCACCAACGTTTGCTAGCCAACCTTATGGAGCTTGAGAAGATAGGTGTGTCAAGCGTGTGGCATCATATTAAAAAAGACTTGAGGTTGTATTTGATACATTGACAAAATATTGAGCAAAGGTTGTGAATACTTATTTGCATATGATTTCTCAGTTGTTTTTTAAATTTTGCCAAAACCTCATGTAAACTTGGTTTATGCTGTCATTATGGGGTGTTGTGTGTAAAATTCTGAGGAAAAATATAATTTAATCTATTTTGGCATTAAGCCAGAACATAACAAAATGTAGAAAAACTGTTGCACTGTGAATACTTTCTGGACGCACTGTATATATAAATATATTATTTTGTAGAATTGTAAAGAGTGTCCAGGCAGCTATACATGTGCAAAAGTACTGAACCATTTTTTCAGCAAAAAAATACCACCTGAAATTGGTTTTGAAATGTCCCCCAGCTAGGCCCCCCTTTCCTTTAACATGGCTTCACAATGAGGATGCTGACCTTTTAGATATTATTTATATCTTTAACCTCCAAGTGTGAACCCCTTTTTTGGGTTAAGTTTTTTTCAAAAACATTGCTTACCTGTCCCAGGTTATGTTCCTCCTCCTTGGGTAATGCAGGCATAGGCACCCTGGGAATGTAAAGGGAGAGGGAAAGCGGGCGGTAAATTCAAACAGATTAAGATACAAAACATAAAAAAGGCACAATTCCTTTCTTCCAGGTTGTACATATTGAGTTATTTTTGTAAATTAGAACTTCAGGCCTAGAATTCTAAAGAAGGTCTATATAGTGGAATTGGAACCTTCTTTCTTCTGCTGATGATACTTCCAGTTTAGCACCCTATAATTCTGTTTGATTTACCCAATTCCTGGCCACATTGTTTCATTACTTTGCAATCATCTATAGGTTTGGTCAATACTCTACTACTGTACTCAGAGAGAAGATTATTTATCTCTAAAGCTAGCCATACACTGCACGGATTCCCTGGCTGATCGATTCAGCACCGATGGATTCCGGCGATTCCGCCGGCATCCACAGGTGAGAACGATCAGCCAATTAGGGAATCCGATCGTGCCAGCCCACCTTGCACGGCCGGATCCGTGTCCGATGGATCGGCTCCCTGACCGCAACGCCCCCTGATCAGAGCAGAATCGGACCCGAAAAGACCAACAGGTTGGTTCTTCCTCGGATCCGATTCTGTGCCCCCGATCCATCGAATGCGGTCGGACGGGCAAGGTGGGCTGCAGAGGATTCCGGCACGATGGATCCGCGTGCACGCGCCCGGAATCCATCGCGCCGGAATCCGGCACGAATCCGTGCTGTGTATGGCAGCCTTAAGGGCATTTAGATACATATTGAATTGCAGTTTCCAATGTTTTGACAAATATCAGATCATATTCCATGCAGCATACAGCTCCAGGGACAGCTATTCTATCCTGCAAAAAGACATACTTCACTGGCCATGAATTGGCTGGTAAATCGATCTAATAATTTACGGACATGTCCATAAATTTTAGAACGATCCCATTTCTTTGGATGGAGACCAGCGTCCCCATCCAAAGTAAGTGCTGACAGACAAAGGGTGCCTGGCCGATTCTCTGCACCACAGGCCATCCCCGGATGTCATCACGCACAGTTGATCTGCAGCAGAATCAGGAAGAAAACGAAATGCCTATGGCCAGCTTTAGAAATAGAATAAATTAAACTAGCCATACAGGGGTCTGATATAGTGATGAGCGGCATAGGCAATATTCGAATTCGTGATATTTCGCGAATAATTCTACTAATATTTGATTCTATATTCGGAAATTCGAATATTCGCGGTATGACATGTATTGCGAAATAATATTCGCATCACAAAAATCTTTAAAATGAATGGTCACATGCTATGTTTATTTTCGCAATGCGAATATTATTTTCGCAATACATGGCCGTATTGCGAATATTCGGAATTGCGAATATCTGCCGACATATTCGAGATATTGGCGAATTCTCGAATTGCCGATATTCGCGAAAAATATTCGCCATTCGAATATTCGAGCTCAACACTAGTCTGATATTCAACCTGCCTTTATTAAAGCCATGCTGGCTAAAGACAGACTGTTATAGGTGGATTTGGTGTGTGAGAACTAGACAACACTTTTGAGATGCACTAGAAGATTGTAAGTCAGGATGTCTCAACAAATACTTCTGCTCCTTAAGAGTATTTACTTTTAGGATCTGGAAACCACTTTCAATTCAATTATGGGAGGTGATTTGAATGCCACTGTAGAACCTTTGCTGGAACATCCGAATCTGCCATAAAATCATTTGTTTTGCCCTGCTGGGAAAATATTGAACATAAGCAGTGAATAAGCAAAGGTCTTGGATGCAGTGAGGTATTTCAAACACCATCATGAAAACCATTGTCCCTTATAATTGCAATAGAAAAATACCCATTCATTGATGATCTTTCACCAACAATCCTACACCTATCAATCCCCAAACACCAATCTGAATCCCGATGAACCTATAAGATACTATGCAAATAACAACGCATATAGTATAGTACAGGGAGTGCAGAATTATTAGGCAAATGAGTATTTTGACCACATCATCCTCTTTATGCATGTTGTCTTACTCCAAGCTGTATAGGCTCGAAAAGCCTACTACCAATTAAGCATATTAGGTGATGTGCATCTCTGTAATGAGAAGGGGTGTGGTCTAATGACATCAACACCCTATATTAGGTAACTAATTAGCTAACATAATTATTAGGCAACTTCCTTTCCTTTGGCAAAATGGGTCAAAAGAAGGACTTGACA
>CM070032.1:185498366-185509583 GCA_036250615.1 Ptychadena robeensis
ATACAGGAAGAAGTCTGCCCCTCAAGAAAACAGGATTTTTCATGCAGGACACTGCTCCATCACACGCGTCCAAGTACCCCACAGCGTGCTGGCAATCCTGTCCACCTGATCTGAACCCCATTGAGAACCGGTGGTCCTTAATCAAATGGTGTGATTTACAAGGAGGAAAACCGTACACCTCTCTGAAACAGTGTCTGGGGAGTGCTGTTGGTTTGGCTGCTGCACGCAAGGTTGATGGTGAACAGATCAAAACACTGACGAATCCAGGATGCAGGCTTTTTGAGTGTCCTTGCAAAGACAGGTGGCTAAATATGGTTCACTGCATTTGTTTGTTTTGGTTGTTTTTGTGAAATGTCAGAAATTCATATTTGTGAATGTTGAGATTTATATTGGTTCACTGGTCAAAAATAAATAATTGACAGGGTATAAATTAGTTTTTTGTTTAAGTTTGCCTAATAATTATGCAACATAATAATCACCTGCACACACGATATCCCCCTAAATCGCTAAAACAAAACAAACTAAAACTACTCCAAAAATATTAATGAGTTTTTTGTGTGGGTCAGTTGAGACATGGTGTTTGTTCAATATAAAAATAATTCCTCAAAAAATACCACTTGCCTAATACTTCTGCATCCCTGTAATTAGAAGTATAAGCATACTTCAAACACATCTTAAGGTTTATGCGCCAGCATACACCGCTGCGACCATCGCCGACATCCTGCCCCTATTTCTTCGGGATTGTAAACGTGATGACGTCACACGTTACATCCCATTGCATTCTGGGCCCCGTCAGTCGGCTGGCCACCCTTTGTTGCCGCCATAAAGCTACATGAAGCGCCGCTTCATTGTATCTTTGGCATCGGGCTCCCATCGCTCAGATTTTCCGACATGTCGGATCTCTGGCATCCGAAAGTGGGGCGACCAGGGAATCTTTCGGCCCCATGTGGGGACCTGCCGATAAACGCCGATTTGAACCTGACCCGACGGCGAGAGCGGCCACGCCCGTCGCCGTCGGTCAGATTAAAATCCGGCCGTTTATCGGCATGTGTATGGCCAGCATTATTTAACTTGTATTTTTTGTTTATCTTATCTTTACCGTTCTCTTATTACTTAAAATTTTCTATTACAACAGATCATCTGGACAGGTTTTGCTCTCTAGGAGGTTCTAATTCGTGTCTTTGCTTATTGCATCTTCCCTATTGTGCTGCAACAACTGACAACATAAATAAGGTTAAAAAAATTACAAATTAATAAAGTTATGAAGAAAGTCAGCTGGCAAGTTGGTAGGGGGCTTTGATAAGTGCAATCATTTGCAATGTTTGCTCAAGGTGACAATATAGCCATATGCTGGATCTAATAGTATGGAGTTACAGTAATGAAATAAACATTCATCAATGATTTGGCCATAAAACAAGTCAACATTTTACTGAAATAGTTTTGTGAAGAACTTGTTTGCTTAACTGTTTCAGTGCCAACCTATTAATGCCCCTTATTTACTAGACCAATTTTTACAATTTTATTATTTTTGCTTGACTTTATATACATCTCTCACATTTTGTTTAGTCTAGCTAAATAAAGTCTTTTTTGTGTTGTGTATATGTATATATATACTCTACAGAACTACACAGCATTTAAATGCTAGCTCTATATACACAGATTTATGTACAATGCCATTGTTGTGTCAAGGGTAGTGCAGCACACCTTAGATTCATGAAAGAGGAATGTCTGGCCTCCATCTTGTATGACCTGAACAAAGGAGGGCTATTCAAGTCCCTGGCTGTGTCCTAGAGATATTGCTAGTTCTGCACTCCTGTGGTACTCCATTCTGAAGAAGTCATGAGGGCGAACATAGGGTTTGACCCCTACTCTTGAAACCAATTTCATTTGGTGATGTACAGTACGTTTTGCAGAAAATATCCAAAGTCTCCCAAAAGTATGCGGGAAAAATTGTTATGGTCTGATAAAACCAAGGTTGAACTTTTTGGCCATAATTCCAAAAGATATGTTTGGAGCAAAAACAATGTTGCACATCACCATATCCACAATAAAGCATGGTGGTGCTGGCATCATGCTTTGGGACTGTTTATCTTTTGCTGGAACTGGGGCCTTAGTTAAGATACAGGGAATTATGAACAGTTCCAATTACCAGTCAATATTAGCACAAAACCTTCAGGCTTTTGCTAGAAAGCTGAACATCTTTCAACAAGACAACAACCCAAAGCTTACATCCAAATTTTGGAATGACCCAGCCAGAGCTCAGACCTGAATCTGATTGAAAATCTGTGGGGTGATCTGAAGAGGCTGTGCACAGGAGATGTTCTTGCAATTTGACAGATTTGGAGTGTTTCTGTAAAGAAGAGTGGGAAAATCTTGCCAAGTCACAGTGTGCCATGCTGATAGACTCATACCCAAAAAAACTGTTTGTGCTGTAAAAGAATCAAAAGGTGCTTCAACAAAGTATTAGGGGGGTGAACTCTTATGCAACCACATTATTTTATTTTTATATTTTTGTTCCCTCTACCTAAAAGATTAGAATATGTTTTTCATTTGTGTGGTACAGTTTATAAGTCACATTAAAGGTGGTAAAAGTTCTGAAAGGATTTATCTTTGTCTCGTTTTTGTACAGCACAGGAACCTGATATTTGACATTTTTATATCCACTGTATATATTTGAATGCTTCAATTATGTCACTATTTTGTTTTGTTTTTCCACCAGCTTGTACTTATCATGTTCCTGCAGTCTCTCATATCAAGATATGTTTTATCTTTAAGACCCTTGTAAATGTGGCCTCCAGAACAGTAAACAGTATTCTAAATGAAGTCTGACAAAAGCCTGCCATACACACACCGATTAGCGGCCGACGCCGGGCGTGCGCGCTCGCGCCGTCGGTCGGCGGCAAAATCGGCCACCAATCGGTGTGTGCCCACATGGGGCGACAGATCCCTGTTGCCCCACAGCTTGGCCGGCCAGAGAATGGACATGTCCGATGTTCTCTGGCCGATGCCAGCCGATGCCGTTACTTTAAATGAAGACCGGCGTCTTCGTTGAAAGTAACAGCCGGCAGCAAAGGGTGCCCGCCGATTCAGTCAGCACGGGAATGCAGCGTGATGACGACATTCCGCTGCATTCCAGAGCTCATCAGCACTCGTCTGTCAGCACCCAGTCAGTGGGTGTATGGCAGGCTTAAGGATATTTATATAGGAGGAATCAGGACACACTGCCTGGCCTTGCTGTTTCCCTGCCATACAACTATCTGTATGAAGTTCCCCCCATATCTGTTTCCTCTGTAGTTAATGTACCCCCAATACTGTAATCAGAGTGGATTATTTTGAGTGGATTTTGAACTGCAGTGTGCACAGTTTTTACCCTTTTGTCAGCAATCCGGAATTTTTAGGTTATATACCACTATGAACTGTAGTTTGTATATGATTTTTGTAAAGATGAAACTGCATTGTATTTCCTACTTTGTTGGTTTACCCTGCTGTCTGTACTTTTTAATTGTTCAAACAGCATGGTCTCAATATACAGTTGATCAATATCCCTTTGCAATGTTGTATTGTTCAATCTGGTGGACCAGGCACAGTAAACTTACAAAAATCATTGTTCTAACATATCATCCCGTCAGGCACATTAGCTCATGTTCAAGTGCTCAGGACCCTCAGTAGAATTCTGCTACATGAATACATGGATAGACAATGGATTAACTTGCTGCATTTGTCCCTAAGGCTATCTCTTCTGTATTATTCATCCCACACAACAGGTATCTGTAATAATTTATACTTTACTATACCACAAAGCAGTCATGTTTCATTTGTTAAGTGATATTACAAAATGGCATGTATGGGAGTTTGTGTGTTGTTGTAATGTTAAATATAGTTCATTGAAGTTGAGTTTGTGGTTTAAGGAATATCGTATGCTTTATCTAACTGTGTAGACATCATGCTGCCCTAGGCGTGCCTAAATGTTGACACTCTTGTAGAAGCTTTAATGTTTTATCATCCAGTAATTTTTGGTAAAAACTAATGCCAGCAGACAGACTGTCTGCTTTATTTTCACATATGCTTTTAAATTCTCATATTTCATTTCAGGAATCCTTAAAGTGTTACTAAACCAAAACAAAAATTACATATATTGCAGCTTACCTGTCTGGAAATGTGTTGTCCAATTTCCTTTGCTTAGGCTTTCTACCTGCTGGCCCATCCAGAAATGCACATTGTACCTTAGTTCCATACTGTCTACCATATCTATGGAGGAGCAGAATACCCACCTGTTACAGTGGCATATTCTTCCTGTGGATAGGATAGTGACACTGTCAAATATTTTTGAATAGGCTTTACACAAGGTACTAAAAATTCCCATATTAGTAATCATTAAAAATATAAAAACATTATAATAATAGTGAATAACCTCTACTAACTAACTCATGATTTGAAATACTTTACATTTAAAGATTATATTTAACATTTATGAATAAATCATTCATACCCTGATAGTGGTAAATGGTTTTCTAAGCCCAGTGACTTTCAGTTGTGTTTAATGTGAATGTCTTATCCATTGGATAAGACATTCCGTGGACAGGTGAGTATGCCCACAGTTAGATCAAGGTGAGTGTTATTAGCAAACAAACTCACCCCAAATTTTTTGTGGGCTAAATGCCCAGGAGGTTAAGCATTCATTTTGAGATGTAAGATGTCTGTACACCTCTTTTTAACAAGTCCTCCTTGTTCAAATGAGGAAACCAATCCTAGAGGTGCAGGAATGCAACATCTATTGCCTCACATATTTATTACAGCTTTACATACATTACATAGATTAGGCTGGTTGGCCATCCTTTGTTACTTATTGTTGGAATTCACTTTGGAACTGACTAGCAAAACTACAGAAAGTCGAGTTGCTTTGTTTTGCCAATGCAGACTCTGTGTAGCAGCGCAAAAATCCCTTTAGGGGGGTCACATCTAGAGCAAAGCACGCAACAAACTTATGTGTTGTGCTGATTGCAGGGCTCTAGCTGGGACGCAGACAGCTGCAGAGAAATTGCTTCCATCAGGAAGAGAGCGCCAGTATAGCACATAACTGTGCCACCATACCATAGCACACTTATTTTTCTACTGTCCTTGGGCTGCCTTTAAAGAATAAGTCAATGTGCCAATAAAACAGCACATTGTTTAACCATACAAAATATCAGTTCCAAGTCCTAAACCAAACTAATGTCTTTCAATTCTACAACAGCTACTCAATCAAATGTAAGAAATCAAATTTCCTGGCAGGCAAGCAGTAGCATCTAGCCCCTTGTTTCTAGTCTTTCAAGTCTTAATGCATTACTACTTTAGGCCAGGGCTTTTGACCACTTTCTAAAAATCGCATGCACACATCACAGGCACACATTAATTCACAATGAATGTGATGCATACAAAAGACTTGGGCACATCATAGTGGAGCCTTGGCCTAAAAAATATTATTGCGACTAAAGCTAGATAATGAAAAGTCCAACGCCCACTTGTTCATGGCGAATTGCAGCAACACGTCTGTCTCCCTTAACATCTATCGATGAAATTATCTTGACAGTTACCGCGATGTGGGTATTCTTCTGTCAGCTGGATCTTTTTTAGATCCCTGCATGGCTGATCTGTGAAGATAATAGATCCCTGAATGGCTTTCCACTATCTGTGCATGTATCTAAAAAATCAACTTGACAGACACAGGTGGTGTGGGTATTCTTCCACCGGCTGGATCTTTTTTAGGTCCCTGCATTGCTGATCTGGCCGGTGGAAGAACACCCACACTTCTTCTCGCCGGCAAACATGTAGTGCTCTCTGTGGACTGTCCGCTGAGCAAACACTGTGCACATTATTAAAGTTTGAGTTTAACACTTTGAAGAAGCTCACTCATGAGGACCCAAGTTATGGTTTCATTATTAAATTTTTTTTACTTGAGTTTTAAGATTGTTCTGCTGCATGTTTTTTTAATCAAAATGTTGAAATTTTTATAAAGCAAGTACTCACTTCTAATGTCCTAGTTATGTTTTATGATGTTCTTTTGCATTTTAAGTTCTTTTCATCAAAATGTTGAAATTGTATGAAGCAAGTAGTCATTTTGAATGTTTTAATGTTATGCATCTGACAAGTGGAAAGATATAACTATTTTAAAAGCTGGAGGCAGTGTAACCTAGCAGTGTGTATGTTTTTAGCAATTAGAACAATGACGGATTGGCTGCATTTTATCACTTTCAGAACTTTAAACAAAGTATTGTAGCCTGTCTAAATAAAACATTGTTCCATGTTAGCCATTAATTAAAGTAGAAAGATAAAGATGTCCTTACTATTAATACTTTATATTACAGCAATCATGTAAGAAATTCAGCTTCCAGAGCTTTATGAATAAAAAGTGTTGTCGTTTCTAGTTTTAAGTTTAAGTTAAGTTTTAAATGTCCACTTTGTTCATCTTTATATATTTTTACATATATATAAGAAAGTGTACTATATATATATATTGTAAAATGTAAGTCTTACAACTATAAAACTAGTTTTGTTCTGGTTTATGTGCTTTCTTCAGTTTTTAGGGCAGGAAAACCATAAAAAAAGATTTAATACGTTTTCACATCAATTGGGTTAATGCAATATATTCAGTGAATGCAATATTCAAGTCAGCCAGTAGGTGTCACTAGCAGCAGTACACTCTCAGCTAAACACATCATCTCTACACTGATCTACAGGAGGAGGGGGGCCGGGCTGTCTCCTCTCCTCTCACTGTGTCAGTGGGGAGTGATTGCTGTTCCCACGACAGGAGAGAGGTATAGATGCAAGTTCATCTATACTTCTTTCTTCATTGCCTATGCCAGTTTAGGGCTGGCATAGGCAATTACACAGTTCAGACATCGTCCGGCATCTCACATCTGAAAGCTCCTCCAGCTCCCCAGCTAAACTCCGTGCCGGGAAGCCAAGGTGTGCATTCAGTGTATAAGACGCAGGCACTTTTTGCCCCCAATTTTCGGGGTGAAAAAGTGCGTCTTATACGGCGAAAAATACCGTTCCTGCTAAAACACTCTTGTATTGTATAAGTAATGACAAATAAACAAGCCATAAGTATAACATTTAGCACACATCAAAATGCTGTTGTCACTGCTCCCTTTTAATCTAAGACTAAGCTTTAAATGCTATGTTAAAAAAATATGTTTACTAAGCTCAACCGGTTAAATACACAATATACAACTTAATAATTCAGAAGAATATTTATTATGTATCCCTATATATTACTATATTATTATTTATCTATTTTATTATTTATGCCTTTTGGGTGTATACACTGGAATATATATATTGTGACAGCTGTTAGTCTGTCACGGTGTAAATGGACTATAAAGGGGGTGCATCCTGGAAAGAAGCCAGGGTAGTATTGCACAGCAGCAATAGTTTGTTCCAGCAGAGCTTACAGGGCTGAAACTTTAACATGTGTCTATACACTAGCAGTACCCATTAACTGAATCCACTGACCAACTTGTGCATAAACACATTTTATAATCTGAGCAGTTACTTATATATTGGAGGAAAGATGAGCCTGTTTTTTTTATTGCAATGCAGAATGTTATTGTTAGTACACATCTCATAGTCCAAATTCACCCAGCTATTACACAATAGCATATTTACATATGGGAGGAGTCACATTTTATATTCACAACAGACTGAGCTCAAAACAGTAATAACTGAGTGAGTTGATGCAATTGATAGCACAAGTTTATATTTACATGATACAGACTCATCTCTCCTGCTGTATGTAAACATGAGTAAATTGGTAGTGCTAGATTGTAAAATGTGTCTCTCCCTAATGGGTACTGCAAGTGTATAGATATGATAGCTTCTCTGCCCTCTATGGAATGAAAGGGAATGAAACAAGTTCCAGCCTCCTGGGATGCATAGCTATAAATTAACATATGGCTAAAAATAATTAACATAATTCCGCCATAATATGCACAAACATTCTCCCATTGATCTAACTAGTGTGTCTGTCTGAAAAATAGTGTGTGTGTTTTATATATATATATATATATATATATATATATATATATATATACACTGAGTATCCCTGAGTACCCAATGAGCAGCTTGTGTTCTTCTGTTTATGCAGAATGTCACATTAGATCATATTGCAGATGCTGCACCTTAATGCAGTAGTTTATCATTAGGGATGGACCGAACTGTTCGCCGGAGAACAGTTCGGCCGCGAACTCGGCATGTTCGCCGTTCGCCTCGCCGGCGGACAGTACGGGTGTTCGACCCGTACTGTTCGCCGGCCAGAAGAAGATCTAAATTCTTCCTCCGGCAGGATCAGAACCTGCGAGATCGTGCCGGAGGAAGAATCTTTTCACTACAAGACCGGGCATGCAGCCGGTCTTGTAGTGAAAAATCCGGCTTGGAGCAGGAAGTGACGTCAGTGACGTCACATCCTGCGCCCGCAACCAGGAACTATGCGTTCCAGGTTGCGGTCCAAGGACCGGATGTGACGTCACTGACGTCACATCCGGTTTTTCCGATTCAAATTCCCCGCCTAGAGGCGGGGAATTTGAATGTGTCCGCGAACAGGGCGGACGGCGGACTTCTTTAGAAGTTCGACCCGCCCTGTTCGCGGACACTCCGGGCCGATGTTCGCCCATCTCTATTTATCATGTGAAATCTAAAACAAATAATAATCTGCTGAAAAGATAATCCTAGAATGAATGATTTGTGCAATCACCGAGGCTGTTATGACACAGTGACCTTTAGCATTTTTTTCTTGTCAAATCACATATGTTCTGTTCTGTCTCACTGCACTCTGGATTTGTATATGAGCTGACAGGATGCATGATGTGCCAGAAGTCTTGTTCTGTGACTATTAACTGTAGAATACTGTGCATGTACAGTACAGTGCCATAACCTAGCAGCCGTTCCTTCATTGATTTGTATGTTTATGCCTTAAGCAGATGATAAAGATGCAACAACATGGCAGCGTATTGCCTCTTAGCAAGAATTTAGCATAACTATTACCTTCCTTTGAGCAGAAACACTAAAAATTACAATGCTGACCTAACCTTCATCCAAACCCATTGCAAAAACTCAACTGTTAAAGTCTGGAGATTTCTATTTTTGCAGGAACATAAATTAACTATTACCTGTCCCCGCTGCAGTATATTCAATGTGCTTGACACTTTAAGACCTAATGAAAATGAATGTAGGACAATGGGACTAAAAAGGTGCAGACTCATGCCTGCAGTTTAAATGACAGGCAGGTACTTGTTTTAACATGTAGCTGTTATTATTAGAAGGAGTATTCAGCAACAAAATATGACTAAAAAAAGAGTGTACAGTATGGGTAAGTAGAAGGTGAGTTGGCTGCTGAAAAATTTATTACCATTCTTGTAGCGTGTTCCTTATGCTGCAAAATGTAACTTTACTGCCTTCCCCTTCCATAATGCTGCATTTATCCCTCCATCTTAGCAGCCCTGACCCCTGGAAAATTGACAGTTGCTGTAGTTGTAGTTTCTGAATTTTTTTTACAACCTTTCCCTTTTGTTTTTAAAAACAAAAAAACAATCCCCAATAAAAAGGATGCATACCTAAACTGCCAAATTTGATTTGGTCAACAATCTGTGAAATTATTAGAGTCATCTTTAAAGTAGACATAAACTTTTGCTTATGAGTCTCCAAGGACATTGTTTTAACAATCGCAGGACTGGAGTCAGAGAAGAATATTAGTAGCTGATATCTACATCTATAGTGTCATAAACAAGATTCAACATTTTACACACATTGTGGCCAAGTTAGTTTTCATCGGCACATACTGACACAGCCAACACAGCAAGTGGAGTGATTTTCCCAATGCAAAGGCAAATATATCATATGTCATCGATATTGATAAGCTTAAAGCTGATCTGTATCAATAAAATAAACAAAAAGTTAAATGGCATTACACTTACGTTGACCTAGCATGACCTAGTGCTTTAAAACCCCCTTATTAACAGAGTTACCTGATGTTTAATTTTACAATTCTCCTCTACCAGTCTTTTTTCTCCTTTTCTGGTGTCTGGCATGGTTCTATTAAGGTAATGATGATCATTACAGCTGGGATTATGTCAATGCCATGCTTGAAGATGACTATAACCAAGGACTGGTTTTGCTAAGGGTTTTTCCCACAGTACACAGCACAGAACATCCAATGTGCAGTTGTGACTCACAACACTGAAACACCGTTAAGAGTAAATGTTAACTTTATTACAGGAAACTATTTAACCCTGTACCAAGACAGTTTAACTATTTTAAAACATATGATATAAATATAACATTAAATAAGTGAATTAGTCTAGCATTACAATATCTTACAAAGAAGTTTAACCACAAACGTGCAGTCTAACTCACAGAAAAATACCTGTAAACTGGCTATTAGGGATGGTTGAAATATTTGTCAATCGCATAGTTGAATTTCAACGGGGCCAATTGAGTTTTCAACTGAAATCGAAATTTCAACTTTAAGAATAGCTTATAATTTTGAAAATTTGCATGCGAAAATTATTTGAAAAATAATGTGAATGCCTATGCTGCTAGCTTGTGAGCAGATTCAAAGCCCCTGAACATGGTATAATCACAAAAAATGCTGGAGATGTAGAGAAGGCTTGTGCAGTTTTAGCATAAAATATGTTCTATGCCAAAGTCAAAATTTTTACTTTTGAAATTCCGACTTTAAACTTGATTTAGGCAAAAACTAATTGTATTAGAGCAAAACTTTCTTCTTCTTTATAGTATACCCTTAACCTTTCTTTACATCACCAGCAAGTGTGGTAATTATGAACTGGTCGTATGTGTAAAAAAATTCCACCATCAGGAACAATCGATTGCCATGCACATTGAATGGCGTTCATTCAGTGGTAAAACAAAAAAATACCTTTCTTAGAGTGTGATCGATCACATTCGAAAAAAGGCAGTTCAAACAGGGAACCAACATGTTGGTAAATACCCGGGTCCTGGGTGGCTCAGGGGGGAATTCACGGACGCAAGCCGGCATATTTGTGCTGGCTCCTGTCACCTGCACCCCTGCCCCCTACTCGGTTTCAGGTATGGCTCCTGCTTGTGTGGTGAGTTTTAACTCTGTGCCGATAAGGCTGAGGCACGCTGTTTGGGCGGACGAGGTTGGAGTGGGTATTTGCCCCTCCCTCCTCTGTCACTCCCGGCAGTTGGGTGCCATCGCGT
>CM070032.1:185509683-185519741 GCA_036250615.1 Ptychadena robeensis
GGGGGGGGGTTCTTAGGGGGTTGAGGGATCACATCATAGATCACATTCCACTAGGTCACTGGTTTTTAATTATTGGGTTCACATGCAGGGGGGTTTCATCCCCTATCACCAATCACCATGGTCAACATACACACACACACCCTTCATTACAGACACTTAACTCATGAGAGTTTTATGTAGTACACTTTTTCATTGTAGTGATAGCTTGACACGATCAGCCTTTTTCAGCAGTTTTGTTTTGTAGTTTGTTTCACTGGGTCTAATGCAAGTAACCTTTCTGATTGTCAGTGGCCATGGAGTTGGCGTTGGTGGTGGGATGGTGGTGGATGCATCCGGCCCTAGATTGGTCCCTCGCTATTCCCCCTTCTCCCATCAGTGGGCTTCAGGGTGGCCGTCCCTGCTGTGGTCATCATCGGGTCTTTTCCATTGTAGCAGTTACCCAATTACGAACATGATTGCACTTAAAGTGTGTAAGTATAGACAAGTATCAGCAATTGTTATGCATTATGAATATACATATATGTGACTATGGAAATCTTTGATAGATGTTGTAGATCATACCGATGGCTGGATCTCCTGAGGAAGCCAATGTGGCGAAACGCGTAGAGAAAGTGTCCATCGATAATATCAAATATGTGTTTATGCTGAACAACAAATGTAATACTATAGGAAACCACTGTGAACTGTAAACTTAAAATGTATTGTTGCAATCATGTTATGACATTGAGATCTTATGCAATGATGGATTATGTTTTTAAATAAAATCTTCGTATGTTTTATGAAAATAACAATTTATTTCTGTGCCTTAAAAGTCCCACACTGGGGAAGGGTGGTTATTGGGTGGGCAATGTGCTCCCCTTCCTCCCTCTCTGTCTTTGTTTTGTTTGTTTGTTTGCATAGATAATATAGGGATGTCGGCACACTATACTATTATACTATACTAGGGGGTCTAACATATAATGTTCCTTGTTTTTGTTGGTAAATACTTGTTCAATCCTATTACTTTGGTTGGGGACCGAATGAAAGCAAGGGTGTGACATAATGACAAACCCATGATGTGATTGATTGCATGTCAATCAAACGGGTATTGACCCGTGTATGCCCAGCTTTACTTTAGCCCCACCTTTTTGAATGTGTATAGAGGTCTCTGACCTCTATCATAGAGATTGATACATTTTTCCCAAAAGAGTAAAAAAGAATTGCATTTTGCAAATGTATCTTGTTGGGAAGTGTCCTCTCTGCGTCTGCAAAAATGACGCAGTGGAAGCGAGCCCTTACAAAATATTTACTTCTTATGTGTTTTCCTTTATTTTGAACTTGATTGGATATAGAAAAATCAATCCAATCAAATCCAACATGAAAGAAAACTCATCATAAGCAAATACATGTTTTTTAAAAATAAAAATGTGTTTTTTTTTCATTTTGAATTGAATTGGAGGCACAAAAATAGCTCCAATCAATGTCAGAGTGAAAGATGAACTATAAAGAGCAAAAAAAAAGTTATTTTTTTTAAATTTTGAACTTCCCACCCCTCTCCCTCCCGATGACGTCATTACGCACCCACCAGCGCAAACCCGAACACCGGGATTTGAACATCAGACATTGAGGGACACAGTAAGAGGAGCAGCAAGTCTCCTGGGCTGCCTGAAAGCCATCTGGGTGCAGGTAACAGCAGCCTGAGATAATTCGGTCTTATCCATTTCAGCAACTTTATTTAGTCCGAATTAACTTGGGCAGAACACCCAGAAGATTAAAGGGGCTTATTTATGGTGATATTGACTGTTTACAGTTTAAGTACTGATTTTATAGCACATTTTTATATCATAGCTTAAGTTCATACAGCAAAGGCAAAATTGCAAATTTTCGACTGTTTATATAAATGCGAATTTTTGAATGTGCCAGAATTTTTTATTTTATTAGAATTTTCATGTCAAAACTTCACAATTGAATCGAAATGCAACTGGGAAAATCGAAATTTAAGTTGAATCCAATTTTCTTCATTTTCACCATTTCTAAGTGGCCATCTACTTGTGCCAGTTGAATGGGGCCAGTTAAAGCACTCTAAAGTTGAAGCACTCTACTTCCAAATAGAGCATTTGTAATGCAATGTAATTGTAATGTAAAAACTCCTTCAGAAAGAAACTCCCTCAAGTTACAGCAATAGCATTATGTAACAAGAGAATATACTGAGCACCAATGTTTTGGATGTCACTGAATGAAGTCTGTTTCAGAAACAGGCAAACCTTATGGCTGGCCTCTGGCACACTCACGGGATGTGAAGGAGGTGCTCACAGGATCTCCTCCAGGCAAATGATCTCCTTCAGGCAAATTATCTACTTCAGGCAGACAGGGTAAAATCCATCCACTGGTCAGGTCAGTTCATGGAGGGAAACTTAAATTGCGACAGCAAAACACATTGCCTGATACATTTTTCACAAGACACAGATAAGAGTAAACATTGCTACCATAACTAGAAACACTCCTAGCAATCTTTACTCTCTACTAGTCTTCTTATTTTACTAATTGAGATGTACAGTTCCTTGGTGTTCTAGCTTGTTTTGGGTCTTGTGGGGTATTTTGAGTGTGATTCCTTTGGGAGAGTCTGCTTTTAGAGCAGGGCTTACATTTCTTGGGCTTATTTTCAGGGTAGCTCTTTTTTTCGGGGAAAAGGGGTATTACTGTAATAAATAGTACATTTTTTGGGGCTGGGATATTTTATGGTTTTATCATTGCATGTATATAAGTATCTATTACATTTGCTAGCTTATTGCATTCATAATTCATGCCATTATGCAAATTCCATGCTAGTTGTGTGAGCATTACAATGCTTAGCATTTCATTCTTCTACCTAAATTTGTGGTGTTTTGGGAATGTTCATGTATAAGCCTGAAACATATTTAATGGATCATCCTTAGAATACTTTGCTTTAAGTAGACTGGTATATTCACCTGTTTTAATTTTTTATATTTAAGGTGAATCTCCTTTTTACATATCTAGACATTGATTTATTGTGTATTGTCGTGTATGCTGCTTTTTTGAAAGCTTTGCAATAACATACATCTTTAACAAATAATTGTAAATCATTCTGATTTATAACACAGTTTGTGTTGAACTGAAAAGAGACATACAGCATAATGAATTTATTTCCATATCCTCTGTGACACAATGAAAATGAGGAGGAGGAAGACACAGACGCTGGGATTAAGTTGAACCTATGGCTGGTATAAAAAACAACAATTAATGCATTTGTATATTCTTTAAACCCTAGTTGCCAAACCTGCGGCCCTTTGGGCGTTCTTTGGTGGCCCCCCTTAGTCCTCCACTTGTGGCCTCCGAAACCTGTTCATGCATAGGGCATAGAAACCCATATTACATCACATAACCTCTAAATCAAATGTGCATTACCATACTACAATGTTACCCAATGCTTGAGGTATAATTTAAAATACATTATTTAAAACTAAAAAATAATGTCTTCAAGCTCTGCCTTCTGTCATTTCCACATTAAAAAAATGCTTATACTAGTCAGTATAGATTGAAGATGTTATGTGCGGCCCTTTAGTAATGCCGAGGGCCGCACTTGTGGCCCTCCATATCAACTCAGTTGCCCACCACTGCCTTAAACCATTGCTAGGTGTATATGAAAATTAAGCTAGGGTAATCAGTTGTATGTACCCTGTTCCTCCCTGTACAGCAGAGTTCAGACTGTTATACTGATTGTATATTTATGTTTATTTTACCTAAAACAAATTAGGGTAAATGCAGGTTTATCATGTTAAAAAACACTCCAACATTAACTACCAATTTACATGTATACATCTATATTTAAATGTATCCTGATTAAATGCCAATAATTTATATCTTATATAAAAGTGTCTATTTAAACCTCAGATTTTTAGGGCCTGGGGTTTTCTTTTCTAACCCTTGTTCTAACAGTCTAAAAACACCACTAAAGGAAAAACTCAGACCAACTTTGAAGTATGGTGGCGTAAATAGTTTGCTGTGGGATTGCTTTACTGCATTGTTAGAAATTCTTCATCATAAAAGCGTGATTGATAAAAATACAAATATAATGTTTACCTGGAATGGATATTTCAAAGCTAATAATAAAATCAAATGATAAATATATAAATATCAGAAAATCTACAGAAGGAAATGGACCGTGATAGAGTGGTCTACTCAAAACTCTAATTTAAAGCACATTGAAATGTCATTGTGGGTGAAATATGTAGTGTATGCAAGGAATCATTGCATTGCAAGGAGGAATTGTAAAAAAAAAATGTTTGAAATTTTGGGTTTTTCAGCTGTACACTACTAGATCCATTGATAATTGTTTTTGTCTGTATACATGAAGAATAATGGATTTACGAATCACCAGACACTTGCTCATAAACACAGAAGGATAAAGATTTTACTTCAGCCTGAGATGGCATGCTTTAATTATTTCACATTAAACCTAATTCAACATGTGTGACATCATCATACGAATGCATTTGTTGATGACTGGCTTCTGGAAGATATAAAAGTAAAATGCCTAGGGTTCCAAAATAAAAGTTGTGGCATAAGGAGGAATTGTAAAAAAAAAATGTTTGAAATTTTGGGTTTTTCAGCTGTACACTACTAGATCCATTGATAATTTGTTTTTGTCTGTATGTTAAGGTAATTTAAAGAGTTAAATGGGTTGTTATATAATAAGGAGGAGATAAGGGTTTGTGACTTATCGAAAATATAACATGTTTTGGGCCCTGCTCAGGGAAAGTTCAAAGTTAGGAACACATTAGGGAAACTTTTAAGTTTTTATCTTTGAAAGACCCATGCTGAGAACAACTTGAGCTGCCAGTCTGAAAACAAATGTGCAGCCAAAGGGGATAATTAAAGAATGGTTAACTCTTTCTGGAAGAACTTTTCAAAGCTGCAAAGCTTTTCATAGCTGCAAAGGCTCTTTCAAGATAATAGAATCGCTTAAGATGATTTAGTTTAAAACTTTCTATCAGTCAAGCTGTAGATATGTTTTGCAAATAGCTGAAATATTTCTTCGGTTTGTACAGTCTATACATTTATGTATGTAGTATAAGGGGTTCTTCAAACTGTAGTTTTTGTAAGTAATTTTGAAGGATCGAAATGCTTAAATAGTGAAGTAGTCAGTTGTGTCCTCTATGTACTCAGTGTGGCTCTCTACTGCCTCTATCCCTGGTTGCCATACTGTAACCAAGACAGGATAAATAGAGATTCCACATCCTAGTAAGTTAATGTTCACTATGCTCTGGCCATATGTCACCATAAACTAACTGCATACTTTTCATTGATTCATTGCCCAGAGTGAGTCTATTTGTCTTCAGGCTGTTAGCACCTAGGTCTTCTCTGTGTGCACACAGCCACCCCCCCCCCCCCCCCCTTCTTAGCCCATGCAGTTAATCACAAGGCTATGCAAGGAAAAGGATCTACCATGGCAGGATGCCCAGTAAAAGAGAAAACGGGAAGTTACTAAATTGTATGTGCCTGTCTGTGCGTGTTGTACATATGTTCCTGTCTGCGTGTGTTGTATGTCTGTATGTGTGTGTATGTGGGGTGGCACGGGGCAGAAATAGAGGTTTGTAGTAGTGTAGTGTAGTGCTCTGCCCTCAAGAAACATCTGTTTTGGGGAACCATTAGAGAGGTCTCAGCATTACTTAATGTTCTCAACCATATTTTCAAACCAACCAACTGACAACTTTCACCATAACATACTGTACTGAAGCTTTTAAGTCCTGTCAGCATAACCTTGTGTCATCACAAATTAATTGTTGGTTTGAAGTTCAATGATGAAGTTCAATTGTGTCATGTTCTAAACAAATGGGTTATCGTAATATTAATAGATTTTTCTTTATTATTCTGTATGCGTTCAGAATATTTTTTTTTCTTCTCTTCTCAAAACATAGGTGGGTCTTACGATCCAGTGCAACTTATTGTGCATAAAATACACAAATATATCACCTTGAATAGAAGCACTGTTAAAAATGCTGATCCTAATAAACACATTAATAAATGTGTCATTCTGATCTGAAAATTCCATGTCTAATAAATTTGTATTCCATTACTGTGAATTACTACTGCAGATATAATTTGGTCTCAATAAATGAGAAGCTTCACTGACAACTGCTTGTGCTTCTTTTCACTTAAATTTTAGCCCTGTTGCTCAGTAACTGTGGAACCAAAAAAAATTCAGATACCTGCAACTTCTTTTAAGCTATGTTTATTGATGTATACATGATTGTATACAAGATTAATATTGTATGTGTGTTTTTTTTCCAGAAACTTAAATATAGATTAAAAACACCTTAGATTTCTGAACTTTGTAAAGTGCATTTTATTATAACCTTATTGGTACATGTATTGTGAATTAGTATTTTTTATTCTCATATACACTTTGTAGTAGGGAAAAAGGTTTTGCCACCAAATAGTTTTTATCTCTTTGATAATAATACTTAACTTGTATTCCTGAACAATATTCTACAGGTTCCTGGTAGGGATTTTGTTCTGTCCTTTCAATCAGTTTCTGTGACATTTTCTATCAGATACAGTATCTTTTATGTTTTCCCAAGCATACTACTTCATAATGATGTATGAATTATTGCAAGTATTTTTGATAACTGTTACATTCACAGAATATTTCTGTCTTTCTTTCTCGAGCTGTGGAAACCATCATAAATAATGCATACTCAATTTCCTGCAAGTCTCGAAGAGCTACTGATTATTTTACAGGTCATTTTGTTTTAAATTGGTTTATTCCTAAACAAACAATACAATTTTCATCCTGCAAGAAAGACCAATGTTCATTTTCCATATAAAATCAAATTTTCTTTTTAGCACATGAGAACAACAAACTATAAATTATGAAGACTCTGTGTTTGGTATGCATATGGATGTGTATTTTACAACATTATTATGAAGAAGTAATAAAAAAGTATACAGTTTGAAAATCACTTTGGAAATTGCATGAAGAATAATGGATTTACGAATCACCAGACACTTGCTCATAAACACAGAAGGATAAAGATTTTACTTCAGCCTGAGATGGCATGCTTTAATTATTTCACATTAAACCTAATTCAACATGTGTGACATCATCATACGAATGCATTTGTTGATGACTGGCTTCTGGAAGATATAAAAGTAAAATGCCTAGGGTTCCAAAATAAAAGTTGTGGCATAAAACAAGTTTATTTCCTGTTTGAACTTCAGTGACAGATTTTTATAATTTTATAAGTAAAATATGGTAACAGTTTAGTTTTTTGGCTGGGTTTATATTAAATGTTATAACTTTTAGGTTTGAAGATGCTTATCTATAATATATGATCTACAGATATAGAACTGCTAAAAATTATTTATGACTTCAGATATGAAGTTGAAAAATGTCAAGGGAATGGGTCACTTGAAAGGGTTGCTCAGTGTCAAAGGACAGGATTAAAAAGTGATTTCTTTTCTCTGAGGATATCTTTGTTCAGTTTTAGAGAGGCCAAGTTTCTTTGACATCATTTAGTGAAAACAGGCCCTGCAGTGTCAAATAGACAAGGGTGTGAAAAAGTTCAATGATATTTGTAGTTTTGCCTGGCATAGTAATAACCCTTACTTTCTTGATCTTGTTCCAAAAAATGGTAACCTACAATATACATGCATCAGTTTTTGCTCAATCTATTTCTGTTTTCATCCTTTTTGTGCAATTTAACCATTGACTGTCTAAAGTTGAAGTTTAAAGTACTACCATACAGTGCAATTGAAACTAATTCCTTAAATTAATATACTTTCCAAAGACCTGTGCTCATGCTCCAAAAATGAAAATGGATACAAACCAATTGGAGCACCTAAAAACCCCCATCAGATACTTGTATAATTGACTGTAAATCTCCAACCTGACCGATCAAGATTTTATGGTCAGTTTTATTAACTTTTGCTCGATTGATTTAAATGCGGAAATGCTCTTTCCTTCCACCAAAACAACACAAACAATCCTTATATAGTAAACAATTTGGATCTTTATATAAGCTGCCAGACAGAATTTCCCTTTCTGTGAGTTCTGCCCAGAGACAGAGGATGTGCTGATATTTCACTGAGGTTGTAAAAATACTTGATAGGTTTTTTATTACCTTAACCATTTGATTGTTTGGTTGGTTGCTGTGACTCATGTTGAGCGACAGCTTGTTTGCAGTGGATTACACTCCATCTTTGTGTCATAAGCCCTTAATTAATTTTTTTGCTTATTAGCATGATTATTGTTAAGCTATTTACTACAAAACAAATGTCTTGCTTCTGTTTACTACCACACTGATTACATGTAACTTTGTTTCCTTTATTTGTGAAAATCAATAAAAAATATTGAAACAGCAATATAATTAATAGGATTTCCCTGTGGGAATGAGCCTTCCCAGCGAGGCCTGAGGAACTACTGGAACCAGCGTAAGTATGTGAATGTGCTTCCCAGAACAGCTAGGACAGCTAGGAGGACCATAGTCTAGAAACCAGAGACTAATCTCCACTTCCTTTTACAGTTTAGCACCCACCTCCTGCAATAGAGCCTTAGCACCTTGTATATATGTATATTTAAATATATTCCTGTTGTATTAGACTGTATTGTTTGGACTGTTTCCAACTGTACTCTGTCCATGAGTTCATAGACAGTGAAAGCCTGTATAAACTCCTCTATAGTGCTAGCAATCACATGTACAGTCTAAAGAACCTGGGCGCCCACAATAAAGTAGTGTAATCCCACAAAAAAGACAGCACCTACATTCACAAGGTGAATGGTTTAAGTTATTGGTGTAAAGTTTAGTATACCTCGGCTTCAAAGTATTAACGGTATTCAATAAATGCCTTGACGAAAGGATTAACTTAAGTTACTTGGTAATAAAAGTTTATCTTATTAAACTCTGCTTATAGTCCACAACAAATTCTGGCTATTCTGTCAATTATATATGTCACATTGTGTATGCAATCTTCATGTGAAAACATCAGTATTTCTGCCTGTGAGAAGATGTCTTTGAAAAGATGTTAAAAATGCTTGAAAGCTTTCAGCATGCATTTCTTTTTGTTTTATGTAAGATGAGAGCAAGCACACAAAAGCAAAAGCATGAAGAAATGCCAGCCAAGGTATTTTGTTTACCTCTTGTTTTTTTTGGCTTATATAGTTCAGTATTCACAAAGAGTCCTTCAAACACATTTAGAAAAAAAAAGGTGTTGAGCTAGACTTTCCAGAATGCAAGGATAATTACCATCACACAGATTTTAGAAAATCTCAGTGGGGAAGCATTTGACTGCATTTATCCCGCTCTTTCATGCTGAGTTTACAGTAACATAACACTACCTGGTGCCTTCACATATTGTTATGAATCTGCCCCGATACACTTGAAGAAATTAAGAAAGCTCCTTGATTGTTTTTAACCTTAACAATGTGTTGAATGCGAGTACACAGAACTCTTCTTTTTAATTAAAAAGAAACAAAAGAATGTAATTAAAGCACAATTCTAATTTTCATTTGAAACGGCAAATGAGCAGCAATGCCCCCTAGACACCATACGTACGTTATCATTAAGAAGAGCTAATTGCATATCCAGCTCTTTTTGATATAGTAAATCTTTTCACGGTTTTTAAATTGAACCGCATTCTCCTGTTTTTCTGTATTTACAATACAGATTCATGCGGTTATTCTGTTTTTTTTTCAAGTTGGCAAAAGTTAAAATGAGTTGCAAATTAAAGATATCATGCTATAAAATCCCTGTCAAGAATTTGGTCTTTCCACAACAGTCGGCAACTCTACGCATTGCAGCTTATAGAAGTACGGAAGGGTCAAGAGTTTATTGATAAGTCCAATGGCATTATACTAGGGTTGCTTTGTTGTGCCAAAGAGGATTTTCATCATAACTACTCTTGTGAGTAAGTGATGGCGCGAACCCGGAATTTGATGTTCGCGAATGGCGAACGCGAACCTCCGCAAATGTCCGTGAACCCGGCGAACCCGGCTAACCCCATAGACTTCAATGGGCAGACGAACACTAAAAAACAAAGGGACCCTTTCTGGCCACAAT
>CM070032.1:185521851-185532573 GCA_036250615.1 Ptychadena robeensis
CAATAATAAAATTATTCCTCAAAAATACGACTTGCCTAATAATTCTGCACTCCCTGTAAGACCTTACAGCTTACATTGCATGTCAGAGCAAAGGAGAATCATGAGGTCAAAGGAACTGCCTAAGGAGCACAGAGACAGAGTCACAGATCTGGCCAAGGTTACAAAAACATGTCTGCAGCACTTAAGGTTCCTAAGAGCACAGCGGCCTCCATAATCCTTAAATGGAAGACGTTTGGGATGACCAGAACCCTTCTTAGAGCTGGTCGTCTGGCCAAACTGAGCTATAGGGGGAGCAAAGCCTTGGTGAAAGAGAAACCAAAGATCACTGGGGCTGAGCTTCAGAGATGCAGTCAGGAAATGGTAGAAAGTTGTAGAAAGTCAACCATCACTGCAGCCCTCCACCAGTCTGGGCTTAATGGCAGAGTGGCCCGAAGGAAGCCTCTCCTCAGTTCAAGACGCATGAAAGTCTGCATGGAGTTTGCTAACAAACACCTGAAGGACTCCAAGATGGTAAGAAATAAGATTCTCTGGTCTGATGAGGCTAAGATAGAACTTTTTGGCCTTAATTCTAAGCAGTATGTGTGGAGAATACCAGGCACTGCTCATCACCTGTCCAATAGAGTTCCAACAGTGAAGCATGGTGGTGGCAGCATCATGCTGTTGGGATGTTTTTCAGTTCCAGGGACAGGAAAGCTGGTTGCTATCGAGCAAAAGAGTAATGCAGTCAAATACAGGGATATCCTGGACAAAAACCTTCTCCAGAGTGCTTAGCACCTCAGATTGGACCGAAGGTTTACCTTCCAACAAGACAATGAACCTAAGCACACATCTAAAAAAACTAAGGAGTGGCTTCAGAACCACTCCGTCAACCCAATTAAGCATCTCTGGAGAGACCTAAAAATGGCTGTCCACCAACATTTACCATCCAACCTGTCAGAAATGGAGAGGCTTTGCATGGAGAAATGGCAGAAATCCAGGTGTGAAAAACTTGTTTCTTCTTTCCCAAAAAGACTCATGGCTGTATTAGATCGAAAGGGTGCTTCTACTAAATACTGAACAAAGGGTCTGAATACTTAGCCTAGAGGCGGGGAATTTGAATCTGTCCGCAAACGGATGGACGGCGGACTTTTTAAAAGTCCGCTCCGCCCGTTCGCGGACGGACACGGCCGAAGTTCGGCCATCACTATTCAGAGGCATTGCAATCAGCTCACAAAGTTAGCAAGTCGAAAAATTCGACCATCTCTAATTTTTACTTTAAAAAAAGATGCTCATACACATATTAGTTATTAAGTACTGATTTTAAAGCACTATGCTTCTATTTAAACTGCTTTTTCCTATTATAGCCGACGTTCGTACAGCAAATTCGAAATTTTGAAGTTTGATTTTCTTCATTTTGACCATCTCTAGCATCTAGCATTGTTTTCCTTATAATATAAAAAATAATAATAAATAATAATAATAAGTGCTCTTAATGTACTGAGATATGAAGCATAAATTTTTTTGGGCCAAAAAGTAGTGACAATCCTATGTCCAAGAGCCTTAGCCCACTAGTGATACTTCTGCCTTAGTCCACTAGTGATACTGTCATGTTAGCATTTGCCGTTTCCACCCCACTGCCCGTTGAAATTGACATACAAGTAGACTTTGCCAAGTTTAACTATGTATGACCATTGTAAGATGCCTAAACACTTTCCCACTCATCTTCTATATAACACAACAGATTCATCAGTAAGGGAAGACTTTGGTACTCAACGTAAATATATCTGATCACTGTAGATATTTCCTCTTCCAGGCTGGAATTGTGTAAATTAATTCAATGTAAAAAAAAACTAGATTTCAACAAAGTGAATTATTAATTTAATTAAACTTTTCAATGTTTAAATATTGCATCATGCAAACTGGAATTAATTTGCGATACACAAAAGACCTGTATGATGTACATTAATGAAAACAATTTGATCTGCCTTTTATATATCTAAAGCTGGAGTGTCCCTACCTCCTGCTATGCAAATTGAACAAACTGCTATACACTTAATGGTAAATGTTTTTTTGGCCTCCAACCTTGAATTATATTGCTTATTTTATTAGCTCATTAACCACCCACTAAGTTGTATTATTAGATCATTTCATGTGATATGTTTTATAATTGCGACAAGTATCACATCAGATCTTAATTATGAAAAACTAATTTCAATGATTGACAATTATGGGCCCATTGATGTTTTTTATGTTGTATTACGATATCAGTACCAATAGCATAACCCTGATGCTTGAAAAATAAACTGTTGTGATTAAACAGCTAGTCAGAAAAGCTTGACATTTTATTGAAAGTATATTATTCTTAATTTAATAAAAACATGTATTCTTTGAAAATATCCCATTGAAGATTACAGATGCTTCCAGTTATTCATTCTTTTAGTTCTTATTGTTGCTTTTGGTCTATATTTAGAATCCCTTTTGTGAGTATCTTAATTTCCTGTGATTTTTAGTTATCTTAAGCAACCCACACAACAGTATCTGTAAATACATGAACCAGCAACTTCCTTAGGGCAATTTCAAGGCAAGCCCTATACATTTTGGTGTACTGTATCCCTACAAATCCATGATCCTTTCGGCCTAATTGTGTGTTTTGGCAATAATTGACCTGTTTTGCCCATCATCCAGCTTTAGGGTATCTTTGGATTCTCTTGAGCTGCTCATAATAAAGTTGTTTAAGTTGTAAAGATGTTAATCAATGGGCATAACTTTTATTTCAGATTCCATCTTTAGATGGACAACTAAGGATGTGATAATTAAGGCTATGATGCTGTATATGACTCTAGGCTTAAACATGGTTGTGCGCTCCAACAGTCCTGTACAACAATGAAGTCAATCTTTGAATCACAGTCTGAAACAGCCCATCAAAAAAAATGTTTATCCTCCTTAACAGTAATCTTTGGTAAGCTTCTCAGGATGCCCAGTTTACTAAAAGCCTTCCTTTCTTCCCACATCCTTAGTGCTTAATGGTGGTTAGAATAATCCACCACCATTGTTTTTCTGCTTTTCCTTATAGGTTCTTGTTTAGTTTTATACAAAACCTTTATGATTACAAATTTTGTTAATTTTTTAAGATTAAAGACTCGCCTCAGTCGGGCCCCCCATTTGTTCACCTATATGAAGGATCTTAATATATTGTTATAAAGTACCTTACTTTTTTTATTGGAAGGTTGCCTAAAAGTCCAAGCAGCTGGCCAACCCACTTTTAGGGATCAGGTTAATGCTGATCAATTAGTATTTTTATATTTTAAGGGGTTTACAATTTGTCAAGCACCATTATATCTGTACACACCAATCCACACCAATCTCAGGTACGCTATTACACATTTCCAACTGTTACCCTGTATATCCTTTTTATGTTAATGCTTATGTGTCTCTCTCCTCTAAATAGATTCACACATCTTCTGTGGGTGCACAGCCTGAGGAAGCCAAATTCAATCGGTGAAACATGTAGCTGCCAAATGCACCCCACAGTGTGGATGCTTTTATAGACAGATTGCAAATAGAGCCTGTGTACACATTTTATTTGATGTTGTAATATGTGGAATAGACCATATCGTCTGTATTTGGATTTGTGTGTGCTTTTTGTATAGCATCTACTGTGACATTGCTTATGAAACGTAATAAATTTAATATATTTTTTTAAGATTATGACTTGATTCTATATCAACAAGGAGGGGAGTCGGTGTTCCAGTTAAAGTCCCATGAGGGTATTTTTTCTTATTTCTATAATATTAAAGATTGTGCATTAGTTGTACAGATATAATGGTGCTTGACAAATTGTAAACAACCTTAAAATATAAAAATACTAATTGATCAGCATTAACCTGATCCCTAAAAGTGGGTTGGCCAGCTGCTTGGACTTTTAGGCAACCTTCCAATAAAAAAAGTAAGGTCTGCAATTTATCATATACTTTATAACAATATATTAAGATCCTTCATATAGGTGAACAAAACCAAAAAAATGGGGTGAAATCAATGCCAATGAACAATCATATATATTAAAGAATGTAAAAGGTAGTTGAGCACTTCAAGCCTTGATGAGTCCTAGGTCTGTAGACGTAATCCTCTACGTATTTTGCCCTATAATTGCAATGCATGACCATAAGCTTCCCAGTGCATATTAGAGATTGCGAATATCTACCAACATATTCGCAAAATTTGCGAATTGTCAAATAGCCAATATGAGTTGAATATATTCGGAATTCGAATATTTGAGCTCAACACTAGTAGTGAGGAGGAGAGTGCTTGTCTCTTTGAAAAAAATTGTGTACAAAAGTGTAATATTATCAATTGCATTGCAATTGCATGGCATATAATGCACTGCATGGGATCAATCAGTATGAAGATATTGGTGCAATATGGACTGTGTTTAAATGCTGTTGTTCCTTCCCTTTCAGGAAGGGACACCCATGTACTGAGTATGTAGCACTTTTGCAGGCTCCCACCTACTGAAGAAGCCCTCATAGAGGGCTAAATGCATCGAGGATTACGTCTACAGGTCAAGGACTCATCAAGGCTTCAAGTTTTTTTCACCCCGTTTTTTGGTTTTGTTCACCTATCTTGTAATAACTTGTATGATAAAAATTCTAGACAAATTGCAGGCCTTACATTTCTAATTGCAAGACTGCCTAAATGTCCCAGGGGGTGGCCAACCCACTTTAAAGGATCAGGTAAGTGCTGATCAATTTGTAGTTTTATGTGTTGATATTCAGGGATGTTGCTCAGAACCACTCCCTTAATGCTTCTCCACCCCTCCTGTGATGTTTTTCAAGCTTCTTTATTTTGTAATGATTGCTAGTGATGAGCGGCATAGGCAACATTCGTATTCGCGGCATGCCGCGAATTTTTGGGAAAACATTCGGAAAACATTCGGAAAAAATTTGCATTCGGCAATATTCTTCTTATTGCAAATATCGGCCGTTTTATGCGAATTTGGACGCCATCTAAGTGATTTTCGGGAATTTTCAAAAGTGCCGATTTTCGCAATATTCCGAATATTCGCATCACCCCAATATTGGATTTAAAAACTGTTGATGGTGGCAGGGAGTGTTGCTAAGCTCTTGTTGCAGCCTTCCCATTTGTCCACTTGCATTGAGAGGCATGTGTAATGAAAAAAAAATACAGAATATCCGGAATTGCGAATATTCGGCAATATATTCACCATCTTCGCGAATTTCCGAATTGCCGATATTCGCGATTAATATTCGGAATTCGAATATTCGTGATCATCACTAATGATTGCTAGAAGCTTAACCTCCCTAGCGTTCATGACGAGCTAAGCTCTTCCAATTTTGGGCTCCCATGAACGCCGCATATCACCGGAAAGCTTTGGCGAAGTTCTCTCTGGCTGAAGCATTTCCCGGGTTGTGCGCCACCACCGATCACGTCATGTTAATGGCACGGCAATGTGGACAGAGGCCGGGGGAGGGCAGAACATTAGGGAGGTAAAAGAAGAAGTAATAAATGCTTTCAGCCACAAGAAGCTATTTGGAGAGTATTAACGATACTGTAAAAAAACATAAATGTAGCCTACAAGTTATGCTTGGTGCCCATTGTATTTAATAGGGCAACACACACAGGCATGATGCATCTCTGTTTTTAAAAACACACCTTACTGAATTTTAGGATGAGCATCGCATCACAAGTGCACAGGCGATCCCCGTCCAAAGAACACATAAAAATGCATGTTTTTTTACATGCATTATTTTACATACTCAATATTCTGTTTCACCTATGGCAGACTACAAATGAATAATTACTGGGACAGTGTTCCTGACTGGTCCGTGAGGTAATTGTAGTTTTGTATCCCCATAAATTAGATAGCTTACTCAGTCACACTGGTACGATGAAAGATCCAAGAGGTTTATTTTCCTGAATGCAGATCTTGAAATGTACATCAAGAATGACAGGTAAAAAGCAATTGAATTGCCCAGCTCAGTAGGAAATGATATCAGGTGAGAGATGAAGAAGGAAATGGCTGCAGAGAAGAAGAAGAAGGGAGGGGCTAAGCATCACAAGACTATGTACGGAGAGCTCGCGGGGACAATTCTCACAACATGCAATGAGTTCTTAAAGGAACATAACATTAACTTTCAAGGTCGTGAAGCCTTGGCCTTAGAATGTAAATTAAAAAAATATATTATATTTGTAAAAAAAAATTTCTTTTAAATGCCTATATCCCCGTGATGCTTGTTTCACAATGGAATCCTTTAAAATGGGAGACAAAGAAAGTTCATGTCTAATTGACTTGTGTTGAGTTCATAAAATCATCTGAGAAATATACTCAAGGGAATTCATCCATGTTTTTATTGAAAAAAAAACTCTCTGTGTTTGATTGTCAGTATGAAACCCTTGTTCAGCCACAACTTTTGGTTTGCCTTGACTGTTGATTTATCCAGTATTTAGAACTTTTAGCCCATTCCTTCATATACAAACATTTTACCTCTTGGTTGGGGCTCTCATTGGACTATTTGCTTTTACCACCATAGTAAAGTGGAATCAAGGACAGAACTCATTCAATTGATCTCTAACTATTATTTGGTAGACTTAGGGCTTGTTTCCACTAGTGTGGCCAAGCGGATGCCTGCGGTTGTCCGCGGCCGCGCCCAACCATGAGGCACACCGTTGCACGCGGTTTCACACAGTTGCGCATGCGGTTGCGCATGGTTTCTGCGAATCGTTTTTTTTTACTAATCTTCCTGCTGCATTGCATTATGGGAATTTTCACTTCATGCTGTATTCTCCTCATGGAAAATATTAAGATGGATGCCTCTGACTCTTCTTAAGATGATAAAGTCTCAATGATGCGTGGATTGGGGGAACATGGGGGGGCCTAAATGTACAAATAAATGAGTACTTACAATTGCTGCAAGTCTGTGTCACCTCATGGCTTTTCCAACAACTTTTATTTTACTTTCTTTTTCTCAGGAAGTAGTGGGGAGTGTTTCTCAGGGTCGTCTTGTCTTCCTGTCCTCCAGTCCTCCTGACCGCGCCCGACCGCTCCCGACCACGCCCATAGGGAATCAATAGATGCGGAAGAAATCCACGCCCTGTTCTCTGCACAACTGCGCCAATCCGCACCCATTCATGTCAATGTGCGCGGATTGTCGCGAAGAGGCGCGGATTGTGTGGTATGCGGTTAAAATCTCGGTATGCTGCATTCACAACCCCGTCCGCGCCCGACCGCAACCGTGCGCATCCGCGCACATCCGCATACATGGAAACTGCCACATGCATTTCCAATGTATGCGGTTGCGGGCGTACAAAACTGCACGAAACCGCGTGGTTAGAACCGCACCTAACCGCCCAGTTCCGCGCTAGTGGAAACAAGCCCTAACTTGTGTGTTTTTGATGTATGGCCTTTACTGTCTACTGTCTTTAAGATTTAAATGTCTTGATAATTTCTTTAATTCTCTGGTATTTATTACGCCATCCATGATGGCATGCTGTCCAGACACAGGTAAAGAAAAACAGGACAAAACCAGACCATTCTTACCATCATGTCTGTTTGTCTGTTGATTGGTGGAGTCCAAACCCTTAACGGATAGTCTGATAACCTTTTTTGTTTGAGCCAGGAAACTAATGTGTTGTATGGAGGTTGACATACTGCTCTGCATTATCCTCTCGGCTGGCAGACCCAATGAAAGTCGCATAAACAGGTGGACGAGAAGTCATGTCTGGGATAATTACTGATCTTTAGCAACACCTTGATATAATCAGAAGTTTTATACATTTGCTGGTCTGGAGCATTCTCGTGTGTGTTAACGCAATGCCAAAGAAAAATACATCATCAATTATTTTATAGAAGCAATTGTTGCTACCCATTAGAGATAGTCAAATTTTTTGTATAGAAAATCTGACTTTGTGAGTTTATTGCAACGCCCCTGAACGTGGTATAGTCACCAAAATTGCCATGTATAGAAGATGTAAAGAAGGGTTGTGGTAACAGGGTATTTGCAATTAAGTCAGCTAGTTAAAATAATTTAATCTCTACTACCCATCAATCTTGTAATGGTAATTCCATCATTGTAATATGAAAAATATTACAGACAGTTGGCAGTATTCTACGTAGTAGGCATCCCAACAAATTTAGAAAAATTGCAAAAATGTAACTACATCACATACTATACATGTCTCACCATTTAAAATGTAAGAGTTCATTACAATACGATAAGACTGAAAATGTATGACTTGAGCTGGGCAAAGACAGGTCGTTTTCCCATGGACTGCCGAGCGTCATCACACAGGGTCGCTAGTGCAGAGAATCGGACGGGCACCCTAATGGAATCGGCTCTGAATTTATCGTCATGTTGAATCACTGTGTGATCCGACATGAGGCAGATTCTTGGTCAATATGACCAGGGGGCGCACCCAATTCCCCTACGCGCACAGCGGCCGTTTGGCTGTCGAATTGGGCAGGAATCGGCCCGTCTATGCCCAGCTTTAGAAATGTTTGCCAGGAAAAAAGCTAGGGGCCCAGCTTAGGTTACGCTCTGAAAGGGTTATGATTTAGGCATGTTTTAACCATGAACTTATACTATATAATATGCCAAAGCAATTTTGAAATTAATGTTAGGCTATCTGTGTGACAACTAAAGCCACAACATAGTTGGGTCATGCAACAGGGCAATGATCTCAAGCACACAAACACATCTACAATAGAATAGCTCCACTGGGGATGTAGATAAGAGGGTTGTTCTTTGGTAATATTTAATAAAGCCAAGGGCTTGAGTGTGGGATCTACCGATTGTGGAGATTTCAGTGAGGTAGCATAGCAATGGCAAGTGTAAAGCATTCCAGTATTATAGTTAAAAGGGACAATTTGGCAAAAAAACTTTAAAAGCATTACCTGTAAGGAGTAAATTCTGATTAACCCTTGTTGAGCCTGACCTCTTATGATGTCAGGATGTGGTGAGAACAAACTCGATAAGCTGGAAGGCCATCGATAGTCAGATATGTACACAATCACTCTCTGTATAGAAAAGTACTGAGATTTGTTTCCCCCTCTGACAACCATTATCTGGTGCCATTCTACAAGCAAATGCATCTTAAATCCAGCGCCATAATGAGAAGGAATTCCTAAAATAACAGTAATGTGCATTAAGTTAAGAGGCATGTTTTTCTTCACAAGGCTTTTAGTAATTACAACCTTAATTATTTGAATTAAGCAGTTTTCCCTTGTTACCTGAGAGCTGTTAACTCTGTAATGTCATACATTTGGATGTTTCTAAGCTTTAATTCCTGGCTAATGCATTGAAAACCTTTTTAGTATCTGCTTTTTCACTAACAATTTAATCAACAAACGTAACACTTCTTATTATATTCACTGATGTAAAATATGCAGCCACTTAACAATAAAATTAGTCACATCTTAATGTAGAATGCACACTGAGCAACACACAGATTCATTCTCTTTTAGAAATTTTGAAATTATACCAAATTGTGATTATTTTGCTTATCTACAAGCCAATACAAACATTGCTTATATCAGTAAACACTTTATCTGATATTTTAGAGAATAAAAGCTGTAGTTTAAAAAGCAAATATTGAAAATTGTACATAACAGCCATACAGTTTGTTCTCATTTAAATGTTTTGGTAAATGTATATGTCTCTCTTTGTTCTGGTAATAAAATATTTTTTCATGTCAAAATTCTGATATGTGTATTAACACTCCATTTGTAGGCAAAATATTATACTTGAATTATTATGAACTGCAATTTACCCGGTGTTATACATTACAGGAACATGTACAGAAATGATGATGAGCTTTCTGATCAGATTTCTGATACATTACGTTAAGAGCTAGGGTGTCACCAAGATTGCCTCAGCACCATGCTAGGAAAATGTATGCCCCCACCACTTATTTCAGTTGTTTGCATGTAGGAAATGGACTGCCCTTTCATGCACTGAGTGCACCACACATACAAGGGTGAATCGGGCAACTTCTAGTTTTCCCCTTCCTCCATCTCACCCCTGGGTTACTGGGTTACTGCAGACTCTCCTCTAGGCCTCTCTTCTGCATACACTCCCCTTCCATCCAAGAAAGCAATCACCATATTTTTGCAAATGATGGTGGAAAATAAGCATTTGGTCAATATCAAAAGTTCATCTCAATACTTTGTTATATACCCTCTTTTGTCAAAGGCAGAGGTCAAATGTTTTCTGAAAGTATTCACAAGGTTTTCACACACTGTTGCTGGTAGTTTGGCCCATTCCTCCATGCAAATCTCCTCTAGAGAAGTGATGTTTTGGGGTCTCTAAGCAACATAGACGTTCACCTTTCTCCAAAGGTTTTCTATGGGATTGAGATCTGGAGACTAGCTGGTCCACTCCAGGACCTTGAAATGCTTCTCCTGTGTTTGGGATCATTGTCATGCTGAAAGACCCAGGCACGTTCCATCTTCAATGACCTTGCTGATAGAAGGTTTTCACTCAAAATCTCACTCTCAGGTGGTGTATATATGCCACACCTATGGTCATGAGTTCTAGTATGACATATAATGTTTTATCTTCTGTATGTAACTTTATTTGTATTGTGGACTGTTATTATAATTACCTATGTTATTTTTAATTGTAATGCATTTCGTTTTTATCATGTAATAATATTTTATTAGTACACATTTCTCCTGTTCTATCCTGTGGAGTTAAGTTTCACTGACATCTGTGTGCTTGGGGGGGGGGG
>CM070032.1:185542032-185556959 GCA_036250615.1 Ptychadena robeensis
GATTACTGGACATATCATATATGAGTCTGGGACTGAGATATATATTTCCCCTGTAACAGAGGTCAACCTTTGCATACTCTGTACCACAAAGTATCTCTGTATTCTTGTTTGTTCTATTCAATAAAACTTTTATTGCTTAAAAAAACTTCGACCATCTCTATAATAGGTAATTGTTAGCTACTTAAGAGGGGCATTTCTTGCCAATACTGGCAAAAGTCCATACATTGTTTATGTACATAGTATCCAGGGTTTCACTGGTACACAGTAGAAAACACTGCACTGTTCACAAAATGTAATCCATGCTTAAATGTAGCATCTAATTAAAGCAGTAATGTTGTACTTCCTGAGCATCTACACTCTCTACATCTCTATACTTCTGACTTCACAATCACCAAAACATGTGGTCGACTGTTAGAAACCACAAACTCAGGCCTTTTTTGCTTGGGCATTCTGCAGAATGCAATTGCATACAATTAGAAGTTATGTAATGGAAAGGTGGAAGGGTCCCAAAATTGTAGGGAAGCACATTCCGTGTTAACCAGACTACAGAAAAAGTGGCATAATAAAGGAGAAAGATTTTCATTAGGTAAACTGAGCCTCTACCATCTTGAATTGTTTAGTAGTCAACAAATGTATGTTTTTAGCACAGTTTCTTGCACTTGTGTTGGTCACAACTAAAGGTGAAGAGCAAGGTCAAGGTCACGAAGTAACCATTTTTTATACAAATGTTCAATTTGGCTTAGTAAATGATGTGAAAACTAATTTTTCAACTTCACATTTACCCATCACACAAGATTCTTGGCTTACACATGATTGGATGGTTAAAATCTGCAGGACTTCACTCATTATGCTAAGGGAACATTTACAAGGTGAGCATGACTTACCCCTTGATGTTAGTTTAGGTTTAACTTTAGACTTAAGATTTTCAATTCCATAACTAAAAAAACAGCACCCTTTGTAACATGTTTTTGTATGTTTTTTTATTGATTTGAAATGTTCTAATGCCTAACCTTTGATGTAGTATATAGAGATTTGATGCTGTGTTTTTCATTCATAACCCCTTTCATCTGAGTTATCTTTTTTATTTTTACTAGCCTTGAATATCTTTATCTCTTGATGCATTTGTTTTCAATAGTCAATAAAACTTCAAAGTTGAAAAAATACAATTGACTTTAAATGTTACAGTTATTTAAAAATATTTCCCTGAACAACAACACTCTTTTAAATCAAACTTCAAAAATGGATCTTCGATATTGCTAGAGGTGCTGTGCTTTACTCATATTACTGTGCTTTCCTAGCTCGCTTTATTGAAGTTATAAATCACACAGCTTATACTTCTTGGGCACATTCAGCTATGCTTACACAGCACTTCAGTAAGTCTACTTCTTTTATCATTTACGCGAGAGGGTGAATAATAATGATGTCATAAGAAGAGTGGCCTTAATCTTGGTTAGGTCATTTCCATTTCTACAAAGGTTTTTAGAGGGATCTAAACTACTGTGTAATCAGAACCATTGTAATTGCACTTGTCTTAAAATTCCAATTGTCTCTAGCAATATAAGAACAGAGAAATGTAATTCTGGACCTAATCCAAAGCTATTGCTTTTTCCTTAGATCAGTCATGGGTAACATAAAAAAACAATCTGAGACAGTGCAAAGATTGATAAAATTAAATCTCTTTTATTGCCATTTCCCAGTAGTATGCAGCTATATGCAAATAGTTATTTTTGCGCTTTATAGCCGGTTAAGCTGTTACCTGTGAGAAAAGCAAAGCCCATGTGCATCCTTTATTTTGATTTCCTTCAAAGGAGATTAAAATACAAGGGCATATTTAGTGGAGTATCATCATAAATATCTGATATTTGAATATCATTAAAAAATTCAACCCAATTTAATTTTATTTAAAATATGTAAAAAATGCATGAAATTGCAATTTCACAGGGTGAATTGTAATTATATTATGCACATAAATACATAGCATGTATTATTATTACTACATTACAATACATTAGAGTGGAGATACAAAGACACAATAACACACAGGTACAGGTATGACATAGGAGGAGTAGAGAACCCTGCCCGGCTTACAATCTAATAGGTTGGGGAACAAGGTATGCAATAGGCGGGGGGGGGGGGGAATTGTATTGATCCTTAATCATCAGAATTAATCCTAAATGATCCTATTGTACATCAGAATTTACATGGATTTAAAGCAATATGGATGAGACAAATATGACAAAAAATATAAATATATATATATAGATATAAAATATAGATATGTTTTACTTGTTTACTAATTAAGCCCTTGGCTAAATGTTATATAGATTTCACCCCTTTCGTCAAGCTCTGTTTTGTATCTTCATATTAATAGATAATACTTTTAGAAGTTTAAACAATGCAAAAATTATTTCTAGTTACCAAATTTTGAGGTTATGTACTCTGACATTCTTAAATTCTTAGACCTATGGGTCAGTTCATGTAAATGACATGCCCTGAATTAAACTGAAATTTTAGAGTAAAGAAGTTACTAGAGGAAACAGTTATAATATGGGATTGGGTTGTACGGAGTACTATTTTCACCATGAAGACAATTCAAAAACAACTGTTATTTCCTTGTCACAAATATACCAGTTTGAGAACTAAACAAATTCCACATTTAACCACATTTACTCCCTTGCCATACAAGATCAGTAAATATGGAATAGTTAGGGCAAGATATCATCAAAACACACACACATCATGTTGACTCTTGGTAACACATTTCTTTGTACAATAAAATGTTTTAGACTGTTCTGTAAGCCTCAAACCTACACTTTGTCAGAGAAGTGCAAGCGTTTTTTTTCAACTGCCAAGATGTTGCTTTTAGGTAT
Organism: Ptychadena robeensis; assembly: GCA_036250615.1. Lineage (NCBI taxonomy): Eukaryota > Metazoa > Chordata > Amphibia > Anura > Ptychadenidae > Ptychadena > Ptychadena robeensis. The sequence goes on from CM070032.1 coordinate 185,544,903, forward strand.
ACAGATACTCTCAATGCAAATTGATTCCTCAGGATCTGTAACACAGTAGTCTCTGACACTTGTAAACCATGTCCTCTGATCTTGTTAGTATAAGCCTAGGTTCACTAGTCAACATGGGAAGGAAGATAACAGTACAAGGCAATTTTTTAACCCAGTAGGAAGTTAAAATTGTGAACATCAGTTAAGGCCTCCATACAACTTTTCTTTTAGCAAAACCATGCAATATGATGACCTTTCTAAACCTTTCAATCAATATGTATTCTATCAGGGAGGACTCTGCATTACATTGTTGTTGGTAGATCTAATGGAAATTGGAACTTAGGTTCTTCTACTGATTATCTAACTTACTTCAATAGTAAGCATTTGTTGATAAGAGAACTGCATTGAATCCTTCTTAAGCCCCCCATAGATGCATCGATTCTCGGCCGTAGTTGCGAGTGATCGACCGGCGTACATGGTAGCGCTGAACACATGGTGGTCAATCTCCCACAACTACAGAGGGGCCCACCACGGCGGTAATATGTTGGCGCTATTTAAATAAATGATTATAATAATCGCTTTACCAGATTTACTGGCCGATCCTGCTACTTTGGATGAGGATCAGAGTCCCTATTCAAAGTATCTGCCTGCAATCTGACAGGAATCCCTGTCCTTTAATTTGTTAGCTTCAATAGGAAGAACCCCTCTAACACACACACACTAATGCAAATTACAGTATGAAGACCCTCCTAAAGTATATCAGTGATAACATTATAATAAAATATTTTGAATAATTTTGAATGACAATAATGTGGATGTGAATGAGTAAAAAGGTTTGACTTGAGTCAAGTACAAAAGTATTTTAGTTTTGCATTTTGCATTTTGCAGTGTAAGCATGGTTTTGTGTTTTTCTAATGGAAATGAGTGGGCTCCCTATATGTGTGCTGATGAAAGTTTATGTTTCAGATGTTTAATACTGCATTTATAATGATTTGATTTGGAGTCTGTGTATAAGCACACTAAGCTATTTACATTAACATAAAATGCACATTCAAGTAGAGAGATATCATTGACATTAAAGTGTTAAACAATTTTAGTTTTCACACAATGTTTAAAAAGAGATAAAGTAATGAACCATGATCTGTACTAATTCCGTATATAAAAATCTCTTCCACTATTAACGGACACATTTATTTGATCTGTACACAGTTTACAATTTTTATCCATTTCATGCTGTTTAACACAAAACTATTTACAAGCATCCTTTAGTTCTAGCAGTCTCAGCATTGCTCTTCATAGCATTTTGCCAACTGCAATAAAAAAGAGATCATTATCTAGCTTATTTCAAATAGTTTCAAGATCTTTCGAAAATGTGAAAATGTGTAATAGTTTTTTATGCCCTCAAACCTTCTACAGGTTTAACCTCTCATATTAGTTTTATATCTAATATTTAAACAAACAAATAAAGTATGCAGCATGCACAGACAGCAGAAATAAATTGTGCATATTGCATGATTTGTAGGCAAAAGATCTCATAAGCCAGTGGTTCCCAAACTGGGGGGGTGGGCCCCCTTGGGGGGGGGGGGGGGCGCGAATGTATGCCAGGGGGCCCTCCTTCTTAACCTGTGTCTGAATAGGGAGGGGGGGCCTCATAATATTCCTAAATAAAAAAAGGGGGCCGTGCAAGGAAAGTTTGGTAACCACTGTCATAAGCAATATGGCAAACTACTACCAATGCTGCCTGAATTATCTCCGTGCTGAGCAAAAAGACCAATTGGAGGGTTCAATACATACCTGTCAATCCTCCTGTTTTGGCCATTAGAGTCAAGTTTTTTATATGACTTTCCCTGCCACATCCTGGTTTCAATAAATCCTGAATTTTTCCTGGGATTTTGAAATCAGGCAGAGGTAGGAGGGAGGAGGATTTACTCTCCCTTCTATGTTCCCACCCCACTTGGTCAGATGATGTGAAAAGGAGGGAGAGGACTTTAATCTCCTGATACCGGAAGTGATGTCAATGATGTCATTTCCGGCATCTGGAACGCAGAAGACTCTGGCCGGAAGTGATGCCAAGTCATGTATTCCTGGCCACTGATATTGACAGCTATGGTCAATATCTCTTTTTGCCAGAAGCAAAAACAAATAGCCTCTACCAGCCAAAATGGGAGGGTTGTCTACTGTTTTCTATATATGTGTCACTATCTATTTACAATCTTTCAGTGCTAAAAGGCTTACTATAGCCTATACCATGTTTTTTTGCATGTCTGCATTAGACACATTTACTAAAACTCATGGATTCCATATGTGTAAATATATATATAATCATTTTTTATATATATTTTGTTTTATATTTGCAGTTTTCCTTACAAAATATCAAAAAGTATATCCCACTGGGTGATGAGGATATCATGAACCATTTGTGTCACATGCAAACTTTGGGATCATGATATCATTTTTTAAACAAATAAAAAGATATATGATAGGGGAGCAGAGCACCAGGTTTTCTGTGTCTTTTGCTTGTTGAGTTTGTCATTGCTTGGAATTCATTTAATACGTATTGTCTATCCTGATTTTTTGACTAGATATTATCCTTAGAGAGGTCAATGGAGCATTACCAGGAGCAGGAATTACAGCCCATATGCTTTTTTTTTTACTGGTGCTAGGAATAATAGAGTAATATAAGTTCCGATAGGTGCTGCACCCCAAATGAAGGTTCTGGGAAGTAGCAGACTGTTCTGGAGAACAGTTTTGGCCAAATTGTATATGAAAAAAGAAGTACGAGCGAGTATGTGTATATTGTGGTTTGAAATGCAGTCAACAGAAAAAAAATTATGTTTTTATGGTAAGAGCTGTCAAAATGAGATCACCCATGGTAGTAAGTAGCTATCTTTTTCTCTACATCTCCAGCAAATTTAGTGATGATAGCATGTTCAGGGGCTTTGCATTTCACTCATAGTCCACCAGCAAAATGCAGCAATTTTAATTAATTGACCCGAAAATACGCTGAATTTCATTTTTTGTGCACATTTCAGGAGATTAAAAATTCTGCTTATATGTGAGTATATACAGTATCTACAAAAAAAATTATAAAAAGTTATGGTGGCACTGACAACGTTCTTTAAAGAGCTCTGCACTATAGTTATGTGCAGCATGAAAGGACTTGTGCCTGGACAATAGAGCTACCCCTATTTATCTGACTTTATAGGAGAGGTTGATTCAGATTCAACTACCAGTTGATTCTGAAAGGTTTATAGATACAAAGAATTATGTTTATGTAGTGCATTCAGTGGGCAAAAAATTACTTGTAAGAACCGAATTTGTTTCAAAGTTTCTGTTGCACTACAGACAGTAAAGCAATGGATGGAAAATAAAGAAGTTATTGTTATGTAATTCCTCTTAAAAGGCTGCATTTTTGTTTTAAGATTCTTGCAATATTCTAGGTTCAGTAACATGTTAAATTGATTTGGCTTTGCTTTTTCTTTGAGCAGCAAACCAATCTACCCTCATACAACAAAATCCAGAGTCTTTAAAGCAGACTTTTGCAAAATGATATTTGTGGCTTTGTGTTATGTCCTTGTCTTTAATATTTACATGGGCTTGAATTAAGTGTCAGATTTCAAAGCATATCACGATTTTATAGTTATTTGTGTTTTTATAGTATTGTGACACAAGCTCTGCCGTCCAGACATTTTATCATAATGGAGAGTGTGGTGATGCTAATGAGCATTCCTTCACAATAAAATGCATTCTTTGTGACATATTCACGCTTTACAATGAGTAATATTTTTTCTAGTGTTTATGTAGTTCTGACATTTTCACAGACTTTGCTTGAGTTTAGGACTATTATCAGTGTGCTGAAATAGCAGGAAAGATATTTCAGAGAAACAGTATTGTTGGGAAACACAAATATTGTAGGCAGTGTGAAGTACAGCAAAGAATGAAAATTAATTACAAGTTTTACTAACCCAAGGGATTATAGGTTTCAAGATCAATCTAAATGCATTTACTTGTGGAAATGAGTAGTTCAGTTTATTTAATTAATGTTTCCCTACTGTTAACAGATTAAAACATTTCACCCTCAGCCCTGAGCCACATAGCAGGCTGTAACCCCCTTTTTTTAAATATACATATTATATAGAGTTTAATTCACCCCACATAGGTCTTGTTATAGAGAAATATATGTATGTTTTACATTTTTGCAAACAACACCTTGTGTCAATTATTGCTGTCTGTAAATTACGGACAAATTATATATATATATATATATATATATATATATATATTTGTAATTAAAAGGATCAGTAAAACCCCACCCCACAACACAAAATAGAAGGGACTCCTTCAGCATCAAAATATAATTTTTCAAACACATACATGATACAACAGTAAATGGTAAGTGCAGGACTGAATGTCACTAGTAACTCTTAATAATTGCATTGCTTCCATCTGATGCATAAATCATTACTCAAAAAAACAAACACTCTTTTTGTGCAAAGTTGTCATTTCCATCTACATGCTTATCAGTGTCCCAACACACCAGCTTTTATAAAATATTTGATAAATATATCAACAATATCAAAATACTTCAACACGATTATTATAATATTTGTAAATAGTTTTGCTGCTTGTTCTAGAAATTACACAGGTCTGCAACCAAAAAACTGCATAGGATTTTTGCTCACCGTAACTGGAGAAAGTATTTAAACAATTCCATCTCATTAGTTTGTGGTTTTAGTTTAAATAAGCTCAAAAAAAATTGGTATCCTATTCTTGAGTCAAAAAACATATCCAATATGTTTTTCTTACTAGAGATGGTCGATTTAAATTAAAATTTGATTTTGAGTTAATTGCAAAGCCCCTGAACATGATATAATCACCAAACTCCATATTTACATAAAAAGCAAATCCTTTGCAGTCAATTACAGCCTGAAGCAGTTCTGAAGAATTTGGCTGAATATGAGCAGATAATATTGCCCAAAACACTTCACAATTCATCCTTCTACTTTTGTCAGCAGTCACATCATCAATACATACAAGAGAACTAGTTCCATTGGCAGCCATACATGCCCATGCCATGACACTACCACCACAATGCTTCACTGATGAGGATCATGAGCAGTTTCTTTACTTCACCATACTCTTCTCTTCCCATGACTCTAGTACAAGTTGATCTTGTTCTCATCTCTCCATATAATGTTGTTCCAGAACTGTGAAGGCTTTTTTAGATGTAGTGTGGCAAACTCTAATCTGGCCTTCCTGTTTATAAGGCTCACCAATGGTTCACATCTTGTGGTGAACCCTGTGTATTCCTTCTGGTGAAGTCTTCTGTTGATTGTTGACTTTCACACACATACACCTACCTACTGGAGAGTGTTCTTAGTCTGGTCAATTGTTGTGAAGGGTGTTTTTGGTTAGCCACAACAGTTGTTTTCCAGGGTCTTAAGGGTCTTTTAGTGTTGCTCATCTTACCGGTGCGTTCCCTCTGTTTAAGAATGTTCCAAACTGTTGTTTTGGCCATGCCTAATGTTTTTGCTATCTCTCTGATGAGTTTGTTTTGTTTTTCAGCCTAATGATGCCTTGCTTCACTGATAGTGACAGCTCTTTTGGATCTCATCTTGAGAGTTGACAGCAACAGATTCCAAATGCAAATAGCACATTTGAAATTAACTCTGGACCTTTGATTTGCACATTGTAATGGGGATAATGAGGGAATATAACACACCTGGCCATGGAACAGTTGAGAAGCCAATTGTTCCGTTACTTTTGGTCCCTTAACAAGTGGGAGGCACAGCTGTGATAATTCCTACACAGTTCACCTGATTTGGATGTAAATACCCTCAAATTAAAGCTATTAGTAGACTACTTTTGTTACAGATGAAATAGTGAAGCATACTTTTCTGTAAGAATTGTTTACTATGGTGTTATCTGAACATGAAATGAGGTATGTTGCAATAAAAGCCTGTTTATAATTTAATGTTTATGTTACCTACCCCGATTTGCACGAGCTACTAGTCAAGGCATGCCGCTTGTGCGCCCATTTCAGAAAGTCATCCACAGCTTCAGCTGGTCTTTTAACCCTGCAGCAGCGCATGCTGCTTCCAGCTCACCGACTGTTGTGTGACCTGAACACATTTTGGAACTCCACATTCTACATGTTGTCCAGGCTTTGTGAGCAGCAAAGGGCAATTGTGGAATACCAGCTGCAACATGGTAATCGCCTTTCCATTCAACTGCCACAATTCTCAAGCAAGGAGTGGGCATTGATGTCAGACCTATGTGAAATTTTTCAAAAACTTTGTTGAATACACAAAGATGGTTAGTGGTGATAATGCTATCATCAGTGTAACCATCCCACTGCTGTGTCTACTTAAACAATCACTTCTCACAATTCAGGAGGATGCTCTGAATGTGTCAATGGAGGAGATGATATAGGGTGAAAGCAAGATCACCCACAGTTTGACTTCACAGCGCAACATGGAGCATCTTTGATACACTACATTTAACATTGTTTAGATCTTATGTAACTTGCCATGCTCTGTTACATGCTACAGATATGTGTTTTAATTTTTTTTATTTGTTGTAACTATAAACAAAAAATCTAAAAAGTGTATGTCATGTTTTAGAGCATCAACTCAATTGTAGGACACTGCCATATTATGGTATAGAGCACCAGCTAAACAGCATGCACTGTCATGTAATGTTTTAGAGCCTCAGCTCAACTGCACGCACTGCCACATAATTTTTTGGAGCCTCAGCTCAACTGCACACACTGCTGCATAATGTTTTAAAACCCTTAGCTCAACAGCATGCACTGACATGTAATGTTTTAGAGTGTTAGCTCAACTGCATGCACTACTGCATAATGTTTTAGAGCACCAGCTCAACTTCAGGCACTGCAGCATAATGTTTTAGAGCCTCAGCTCAACAGCATGCACTGGCATGTAATGTTTAAGAGCATCAGCTCAACTGCAGGCACTGCCGTATGAAGTTTAAGAGTGCTAACTCAACAGCATGCACTGTCATGTAATGTTATAGAGCGTCAGCTCAACTGCAGGCACTGTTATCTAATGCTTTAGAGCACTAGCTCAACAGCATGCATTGCCATTTAATGTTTTAGTGTGTCAGCTCAACCTCAGACATTGCTGTATGATGTTTTAGAGCGTCAGCTCAACAGCTTGCACTGACTTGTAATGTTTTAGAGCATCAGCTCACCTGCAGGTACTGGCATATAATGTTTTAGAGCCTCCCTTTTCCTGTAAAATTTATGTTTAAGGGGATTTTGGGTGTGTTTTTGTCAGTGTGTAAAAGTGGGACTTGGAAGTCCAAGATGCATCCATACATGGTCCCCATGGTGTTCCTGGTCCATTTGGGTGGTGTTTCTGTCACTTTGTGCCTGGTTGTCTCCCATTATGCTCGGGTGCTCGGTCGAGCACTGAAGACTTTGGTGCTCGGTCGAGCACTGAAGACTTTGGTGCTCGCTCTTCACTAGTAGTGTACAACAAAGATGTTATACATACTGTTTTCTTTGAAAATACACTTTTATGTTTACAAAATACATACATAAAAAAAACTAGCACTTTCAAATATTAAAGCATATGATAATACTCTTATTATTTCATTCTAACTAATAATGAATTGATAATAGGGTTTAAATATCTAAAATAAATCAATTTAAATCAATGAATTAATTAAATAAAAGGTTAATCTATTTTGCTATGAAAACAAATATTGTAGTTTAATCTGTGTTGACTTATGTCAACTGTGTTGAATAATAGCAGTAACATAGTAAGAAAATTAAACAGATCAAAGATAAGTAATCTTGAAGTACGAATTCAAATATACTTTTGCAAACTTCAGTAGATATATATTAATTGGGATTTGATGAAAAATAAATGTTAATGTTATTTCGGCAAATGACAATTATTTCCAACTTAGGAAATGTTCTATTATGCATCACAAAAATATTTGTTTTTTTAAGAGTTGTAAAGAATATGTATACTGTCTATAGTTCCTGTGTGTAATTCATAAATGGAGTCACAAGTATTTACAAATCACAAACGTGTTAAGATCTTCAAACAATATGACTGGAATGAATGATGTATAATTGTGTAGAGTAGAATTCTAACAAACAAAACAAATTATTGACAAACTATCCTCACTATCAAGATAAAAAAAGAAGAGAAAATAAACCTTTATACAGTATTTATTCTATTTTTAATGATGTAGAAGATGACAAAGGTTATATAAAGATCTATTCATTCCTAACCCAAGTTAGCTTTTGAAAGAAGAAAAAGCTTTATGGCACTATGTCTCATCTACCAACATAACATTGAAAGCATTAAATCCCTTAAAAATACTACCTCAACTGATATACAAAAGGAATTTTGAGAGGTTAGATAACACTGTCTGCTTCATGATTATGAGTAATCTGTGAAATGAAAGCTTACATTAATGGAACCAGACTCATATAGCTACATCCAAAATGTCCCTGTTATTCATGCAATGAAATTATCAATCTTCAAAGACCATGAACAAGTCTTTAAGACCATTCACATTTGAATTGGACCTATTTATAAAATAGGGAAAATGTATGTCCTCTTATTAATATATGTTTATAAGTTTTATGCACAAGATTTTTAAAAGGAAAACAGACTTCGGTGAACAGAACACTATTGACTTACTACAGTAATGACCAGTAAAAGTGGAGTGGCAAGAAGTGCGTACCCCCTCCCCCCTTATATACCAGTCCCTTCAGCAAGTCTGTTCCCCCAAAAAGGATATTGGTGTGTATTGGTGTATATGGACCTATCCTGTTATCCACCTATATAGATAGAGAGAGAATGTCTGTCTCCTCTTATGGCAATGGGTACAATAGTATCTCATATAGTACACTAGTGATGAGCGACATAGGCAATATTCATCTCCATTGGGTGAATTAGATTTTTCGTAGAATTTCTAAATCTGAAATTTCTAGATGATTGAATATTTTGCAATCAACCCACAAAGTTATTTAGTTGACCATCTCTAATCCCTATTTATTCTACACATCTCTATTCATGACAGCAGTACAGGGCAACTGCTGTATATAACAAAGGCATTTCACTTGATATTAAAATGCATCCTTTGCAGTCTCTTTATCTAGGAGATTCATTATTTTAGTAGAGAGGAAATAAACCATGTACAGTTTGTTTTGCTGGTAGTCAAAAGATATTAAACAACATGATCTCTAAATCTGTTCTGCTTTACCTGCCCAGTAATGCTTGAATATCTACAGCCATTTTTGTAATTCAGACCCTGTCTGCAAGTACAACCAGATCTGACCTTTACTGAAGTATAAGTACTTCATAGACTTACAACAACAATAATAATGTCTCTTTCTCAAGGTAAAGTTGCCCAAAATAAATTTAAGAAAAAAGATATACCGGGGGTGTGATAAAAACATCAACCTCCAATTGCTCGACCAGCAGGACACGCCATCTGTGAGGCTCTCCAGCACCACACCAAGCACTGTGTACCCACCTACCTGTGGATTTATCTATATTATCATTTGACCCTTTTTACCTATCTACTCATATATGGTGGCCCCTTGGAGGTCCAGGTCTGTATACGCATGGGCTCTCCGTTCTCTGTACAAGCTGTGGATCTGTTCATCGTTACTTTTATATATTTTTTCGTTTGGTACATCACGGATAAACATCTTTGCCTTATATGCATTATATGCTTCAGTTGGTTCAAGAGGAAACGTAAGTCGGGGTGACTGAACTTGTCACTTTGTGTGCCCCCCTAGCCTGTGGAGAGGTGCTGGAGGTTGATGTTTTCATCACACCCCCGGTATATATTTTTTCTTTACTTCATAGACTTACTCATGGCTTAAAATTTGGCCAATGAAAAACTGCATACAAAATAAGTAATTTCTCTTTTATATAACCTTATTGTCAAAACATATGCTTGGTCATCCGGGCTTGCTGCCCACCCGGGGCAGTTCCCAGTTCCCCGAGCGAGACCAATAACCCTCTGGTGAAGAGGTAAGCGCATTGGTTTCTACTAGATGCACTTGGTATTCACTTTCTCCCACTTTATTTGGAAATCAACCAGGGGCTCACATATATTAATGACATGTAATACCTTGTTTTATAAATTTACTTGTATTCTTTATAGAATAACTATTTGAAAGACTTACTAACTTGTTGATCTCCTGATGAAGCGATCTTGTCGCGAAACAAGTATAATAAACAAGAAACATACCTTATGCATTCTCTGACTACTAAGGGTTTAATGTATATTTGTATGTTTTTCACATAATTTGTTGAAACAATGTTTTTTGATTGAAAACACACTACTTTGTGAAGGATATTTATCTCCTTATATACTTATCTATAAGTCTACCAATAGAAAAATCCCAGCGTGGTTGTCTTGGCATGGCATATAGCCACCTAAGATAGTGGAGTGCCACTCTCTTCTTGATTATCATTTATTAAAATTGGGATGTGGTAGTTCTCATAGAACAACAAACACGTAAAGGTGTATTTATTGTATCAAGTAATTTCTATGTCACTCTGCTTTTTATTCCTGTCAGCACAATGCATTTAGAATCAAATTTAATACAAGTAAAATTGTTTTATAAAATGAATGGTTTATTATTAATTAATGATTGTTTACTTTTTATTTGTCTGGACTTTAGGTTCAAGTATATCAGGGCATACATCAGTAGTGGAAATATCTGTAAATAATCATAAGCAGTGCAAACATTTCGAATGTATAAGCAATAATTCTTAGTAGTTTCATGTGGCACTTGTTAAACTAAATTTCTCAACCTGATGTACTAAAACTTTACTGTGTTAGTAAAAATGTTTTAAACATTATGCTTGTGGTAAAATATAGATGCTGTTTTCAAAATTGTATTAATCAGTGTAGTTTACTGGTCCTCTTTAATAATGAATAATGATCAAATTCAAATAGTCCTTTTGTCATTTTTAACATTTTCCTTCTCTTGAAACTAGTTCAGAGCATTGAATGACTAAATAATTAGACTGGGGGTTTTGTAGTATGCAGTTTGTAAGTCACAGCTTGTTTCCCTATGATTTTAAAAGGAGTCTGACAGAGAAGGGAAATTGGTACAAAGACAGTAAGCACTCTTGACAGGGACACAAATGAAAATAGAGTAAGTTTTGCGCTCATATGCAACAATAAACTACTAATGAGATAATAACAGTCAACCTGTATTAAATATGGCATAACTCTTATCAAAATATCTTCTCACTCAGTGGTCTAACACAGCATAAAGGAAACATAATTTAACCTTTTTTTTTTTTGCATTATTTTCTGTTATATTTAAAAAGTGATTTTTTACATGCACATATCCTACAGGGAGTCAAATGCTAAAGACGTCAATCATAACATAAAGCTCCTTATGTTTGTAAAGAACAAAGAACCTAACTATTCAAGAAATGACATAACAATGACAATGTATTATAATACATCTTATTTTATATAGTAAATGAAAGTATATTCTACTTTACTATTCAGAGTTGACATTTGATTAGAACTATATACCCAGACATCCCTACAAAACAATTTTTTTTAAGTGTAACTGCATTTCCACTTAAATATTTTATGTATTTTTCAAAGTAGTCTCCGAAAAAAATTAAATATGATGATTTACTTTTTTCTAAAGAAGTCTTGTCCCCAGCAACACTGCCTGCAGCCTCGTGGTTCTCTTTCTGCTGTGCTTTGAATATTCTAGAAAAGAAAGTCTTCTGTCTACAAACAGTACTTTTTCTTGAGGATAACAAGCTTCTTATAGTAAAAACAGATGTACATGTGAGAAAAGGCCAAGCTGATGATAGCAGGGTTTATATGACTAGTAATTATAATAGATATACTATTAAATGATGTATTTGTATTGTATATGAATACTATTATTTTACTTGAAATAAAGACTAGCTCAGAAAGTAATATAATAAAACATTTCAAGTCAATCATAGTATAGTGATAAAAGCTACTGCTCTTATAAATACCTACATTTTTGTAGTGTACATTTAGTAAAAATAGGGACACAGTTAAAAACTCTTGACCAAT
>CM070032.1:185556969-185567788 GCA_036250615.1 Ptychadena robeensis
CCCCCCCCCGCAACAGTTGGGGAAAGAGGGAGGGAGGCGTTACTCTGCCCCACACATTATCTGCAAAAGCAGGGTGGGAACTTAGGAGTGAAAGTAATGCCTTCTCCCTCTTAAGTTACCCCCAGGATTTAAAAAAGCGACTCTACCAGCAAAACGGGATACTTAATAGAAATGGTTTGAGCGTCTGTGTAATAATCCTTTCAAAATTTCCCTTTTCAAACCGCCAAAGAGATCAGGTTAATTTCATGTTATTTTTTCTTCCACAGCCACTTTCTGTAGTTCTACAGTCTACATAAGTATTTACATTCCAACAGCTGGGAAGTCTGAAAGGATAATATCATGACAGTTATACGACCGTTTAGCGTGACCGACCAGCGGACTCCACATTAGGCGTCAGCCGGTTGGTTTTCGGGCAGCCCTGCCATAGGACCTCTATGGGGTCCTTAATTAGAAGCCCTGTAATCGCCTGCACTGTTTTGCAGATGACTACAGGGAGTCGTTTATTCCACAGCTGCAAGCAGCTCTGGAATCACCAGTGTAAACTTAGTCTAAATGTAGCTCGAACTATAATGAAAGGAGATCTTGTATTTTTGAATATACTTCGAATATTTGGAGAATAATTCAAGAAATGTTGTGAATACTAGAGATGGTCAAATTTTTCGACTTGCTAATTTTGTGAGCCTCTGAAAATGGTATCTGAAAATGGTATCATCACCAAAATTGTAGAGAAACATGTATGTTGTGGGAGCATTTAATTTTTTTTTAGCTCTAGCACATGCAGTTTTTGCATAAATTAAGTTCAAAATTAAAGTCAAAATTCCGATTTTCAAAATATTGACTTGACTTTGAACTTAATTTGTGCAAAAACTATTTGTGTTAGAGACATACTTTTTTTAAGTATACCCCAACCCTTCTTTACATTTCCAGCAAGTTTGGTGATGATCAGGGGCTTTGCAATTAACTTGAAATCATTGAAATGGTAAAATAAAAAATAAAAAATTTGACCATCTCTAGTGAATACGAATATTGCCCATGCTGTGCTTTACTATTCTTTAGTGGTGTTCAATTTTATTTCTGGAAACAATCCTCCATCACAAAATATGTTAATTTATTTTGAATCTTGGAACTTAATTCTCAGACTGATCTAATCCTCAAATGTTTCTTACATAAACTTTGTGATTGGTAAATGATAAACCAGGCATCTGGCATAGTAACTTCCCAAAGCAGGATGTTTTCATCAGTGTATAAAAACTCTAACAGCTTATCTCCCAAATACTGTATTTCATGCATGATAAGTCAACCGGATCAGAAGATGCACCATTGTTTTTGGAAATTAAGAAAAAAAATTCAAGAATTACTCACTAGAAGACATCATTTCAGACTGTCATCAGCGCCTTCCCTCTGCTCAAACATGCTGTATACCAGTATTTACACAGGAGAAGGGGTACTTATTTCTCTCCAGCCTCCAGATCTCAGCACTCTCCCTCCTCCTGAATGAATACAAGTATACTGCACATTTGAGAGACTGCTGAAAGCCCAAATTAAATCTCTCTCTGAGTCTTAACAGATTGTCAACAGTGCTTCCCCTCTGCTGTAACATGCAGAATACCAGTAGGAAAGGCAGTGCTGAAAACCAGAGCCAGCATTGGCACTATGGGTGGGCCATGGGGGACCAGGATTGGCCAGTCAGGTTGGCATGCCCCCTGAATTGGGGCAATACAAATAAGGTGGAAGCCGTTATGGCTTGCTCCTGGTGTTCTGGCACCAACTCTAGCCAGAAAGTTTTTCCGAGAGTCTCTCAGCAATGGCCCTTCTGGTAATAAATACCTGTATACATAATATTTGAGCAGAGAGGAGGCACTGTTGAGAGCCCAATAAAGGGTCTTCTACCCCTTGAAATCTGCTTAAACATTCTGTATATTTGCAGACACATTATCTCCTACATTTTGGGACTTCACAGCTGTGAAGTCTTAAATGATAATGTCATGAGACTAGATTTTTTTTGGACATACATAACTGATAAATAAAAAGTCCTGTATTGGTGTAGATTTGTAATGTATGCATTCCTTTTTTGTTGCAGTTGCATAAACCCTGAAGATTTTATTCATCTAAGTTTGCAACTTTTTCTGCTATACGGTAAGTAGATTTCAACAACCTGCATGTTAAATGATTACAGTGAGAAACAGAATGATGCTTCTTTTTTGGTATGCCCAAAGCCTATTTTATAGAACTTACTAAGTATAATTATATCAACATTATAACCTTTGAGTAGTCATTCTAATCTGTAGTTTGCAAAAAGAAAGAGTTTTTCTGTGAGTTTCTGAACACAGGCCCTTCTGGTAATAAATACCTGTATACATCATATTTGAGCAGAGAGGAGACACTGTTATGAGCCCAATAAAGTGTCTTCTACCCCCTGCACTCTGCTTAAACATTCTGTATATTTGCAGACACATTATCTCCTACATTTTGAGGGGAAGTGTGTCTTATAAAACAAAAAACACTGAAATAATGTTAAAAGCAGAAACATGGATGCTAGAATATATTTTTCACCACTAATATGTGTTTACATAAAGACACACATCATCAATATACACTACAACTGCATTAAAAAAAGTAAGAGATATATTTTTGATTAAATTATTTGAACAACCAATGACAATTAGTAATATCTTTTCAAAGTTGAAGTGTATTTTGGTTGAGAACCTTGAACTATTAAACTTATCATATTTTCAATTTGTTCACAAACAGTATTGTCAGTTTATGTTAGTATAACAGAAGTTAAACCAAGCAAATTAGATAAAATATGTTCGAAGCTGGCAGGCCTGTCACTGATGACAGCAATGCTTGTCTGATTATTTATTGTTGTTCCTTTTTTGTTTATATTTTCCTCTTAGTAAATCGAGGAAGACACTTCAAATGTCATTTCTTTCTTCAAGGCGCTGTTTACTTTTATAGGTCTCTAATGTCTTTAAATACAACAATGTGGCAAGAAATGTGCCTTCATTCATTGCATTTTGCCTTTCTATGCTTGATACTAAATACATTTGATTGTGAAGCTCCCAATTTCTTCAGCATCTATGGCTTTAGTGGAATTCAGGAGCAGATGTTCTTTTATAAACAACTATATTTTGCATAAATATGGCAGAACATATTCCTTGGCAGAAAAAAATACTGAGTTCAGGATGATTTTGTGAAGAGAAGACTGCCAAAGTTAGTGTTTTATATAATAAATATGGTCTTGCAATCTGTCAATGTTCTAGGGCAAAGGAAACATCAAAATCTAGGAAAATTATGACTTTGTTTTTAAAATGTTCTTTATTTTTTATATATTATTAGGATATAATCTTTCAACAATAATGCAGGTCACTGGATGATGACACCATAAAGCCAGAACAAAGTCAAGACATATTTATCAAAAGTGAATAGTGACACTTCCAACTTCCAGAAAGCTTTTCCACACTTATTCACATAATTTTTTACCGTATTTTTTTGTTCTATAAGACTACCAGACCATAAGATGCACCCATGGTTTTGAAGAGACAATTAAATAAAGTCACAGACAAAGCCATTCACATATAGAGTGAATATACAGCATGTTCCAACAAAGCGTGCAGGTCTTTACCTTATATTTCTACAGTCAGGCCAAAACATTGGTATACATTAACTTAACTTAAAAACCCACTTATGCTTTATGCACATTTTACAAGCTGGCACTGGCATCTGATCCATATGAACATAATTTCACCCACTCATAATATATTCAACTGCACTTGCAATTCCCTTTGCTGAATGAGCTCCAGCTTGTAAAATGTGCCCGCTTGTAAAATATGACTCTCCATAAGTTGGTCTATGAGTGCTGATAGTGCCTCTACTTTTACATTTATAGTCTGAAGGACCAAAATTACTGCCCGGAGGACCCCAAAAACTTAGAGGTCAAGTTATGCTTAGTTAGTTATGAAAGACTGCTCTAGATTGTAAAATAGAATCGCTAATAACTGTTAACACCAGTGTAAATAATATAAGCTATGAAATTTTTAAAATCCAATAAGAGACCCGGGCTTGTTGGCTTTTCTGCTGCTTACTTTACAAAAAAAATCTAATATCTTGGCCCCCCATCAAAAAACTTTAACACAATCCTTGAGGGAGTTGCCTTGGGCCCTGAGACTCTGACCATAGTAAAATGTTCCTTGCCCAAACCCTACACCAACACATGAAATAAGGCCAAATATTGTGTGATACCCTTATATGACATTTAGCCAAAATTCTTGCTTCCCATGGGAATACGGATTTAGATGCTCTTATAGGCAAGTACCTATGTAGGCTAGTTCCTTAACGGTGGGTAAGATAAAACATTCACAATATTCTCAACTTAATGCACTTTTTATGAAAAAGAAAGATCGTTGGGTGGCATATTTTGCCAATGTTGGAGTAAGTCACTTCTCCTTAAAGATGCCAAGTTATTGGTATGAAATTTACACCCCAGGATACAATCTACATATATCAGACATTACAGTATATACCAATCAAAAGGTTATCACTTCCTTTTCTAACAATTTTAGTTCCCAGTGTTTCATATCCACCAATACAAACAATCCATCACAAATACAGTCCTATATTGCAGAGACCACCTTGCCCTGTTTTCCTGGATCATCCATTCAGTCTCGTGAGATGACATTCACTGAACAGGAATTGTTGGTGACCATTAGGAATTAGGGAAAAGTCTGGGCTCGATAGCTTTATCCTTATATTTTCCAATTCCCTTGGGCTGAGATTTTCTATATTTCTAAGTTCTAAATTGTATTTCTCCTACTACTAAGTTCCCATTCCAAAGCTTGGTATGGACCATTTGATGACTAAATTCCTTCCTATATCTTTGATTAGCATAGACAAAATGCTGACAGATTGGAAGCAAGGCCTTCTCCTGTCAATAGTCTATTATGACCAGGTTGGATTTTATCCCAGGAAGGTAGGCTACAGACGATAGTCTGAAAACATTACTTCTCATATGTATCCAGTCTATCAGCACAAGTTCTTTAATCGTGTCAGTTAATCCTTCCTGGAATTGGTCCACGTGCCTAGCAAAAATTATAGCACTAATCAATAGTGATCTATATTCAGAATTCCTGAATATTACATTGCCCAGTGAACTGCATAAAGCTAGCCATACACGTGTAGGATTCCATGGCCAATTGATCACTCCCCTGATCGATTTCGGCGATTCTGCCGGGAATCGCAGGTGTGATCAATCAATTAAGAGTATCCATCGCTGCATACCACCTTGTCCCACGGATTCCGGCACGATTCCGTGTCCGATTGTCCACCTCACAAATGGCAACTCCACCTGATCTGGGCAGAATCAATCTGATGGAACCAACATGTTGGTTCTCTGTCAGATCCGATTCTGTGCCCCTGAACGATCGGTTGGACAAGGTGGGCTGCACGCAATTCCGGCATGATCGTTTCGCGTGCACGCGCCCGGAATCGATCGGGCCGGAATCCGGTGGGAAACTGACCCGTGTATGGGGGCCTTTAGAGTTATTGAACAATAGTTGGCTGACGAAGAATGCCATGGAATTTTCTATAAAACAATGTTTTTGTTTAATTAATAAGGATATGGGTCCAAATATATGTTGAATAAATAAACATTTCTTTGAACCCTTTAGACCTGCTGTATATTTTTAGACCCAAATTTATGAAAAGGGTCATCTACGATATCCTATATATATGTTGAATTTTTAGCAAGGGAAGGGTCAGTTTCCTTCCACTGATAAGAGATATGTTCACAATCTCACTGGTATATAACCACTGTATAAAGCATTGTTTAAAAATAAAAGGGTATTTGTGTGCACAAAAACTGATACCTCCACATGCATAGGTTCTTTTCCTGTAATGCTGTATTTAGAACCATTGTTACGGAAGTCCTGGTCTCCTGGACTATGATTGAACCATTTTTTTAAATATATTAGAGCGTGTTCTGATTTATTCCCTACTAAAAATAGCCTATATGTAGAATAACTTTTTATAGGAGATTTTGAAGTTCAGTTTTAATTATTTAGATATGTTACTTGAATGTCCCAGTAATATTAAATTAAGATTAAATATCTATATTTCTGAAAATTTTACATAAACACAAAGGCGTTCATAGGGTATGATCATATTACACATATCTGTAAATAGTGAATTAAAAATAATGTAAGGCTTAAGTCTTCTGGGGCAATCAGTATTCAGGTGGGTGACATGGGAATCTGTTATTCAGTGATTTGACACCCATTGGTTTTATTGGTGTAACTTAATTCAATGGAAGCTGCTTCAAGAGTACAAAGGGAGTGACTGAATGAATAGTACTACTTTGCTAAGTTCACACCTAATCAGCACAGAAGCACTATTGTGAGTGGTTTGGAACACTACTGATTTATAATCTTTTTCTATTATTTTTTCAAGGGTATTGCAGAACCTTTTAGAGACTTGTTTATGTTGTTTTTTCAATCAGTACCACGAAACTTGAACGTACGGAATGTCTGTAATTAGTGCAATTCTGTCTGAAATAAAAAAAAGGTTTCAGAATTAGGTTGGCTAGTGTTCAGACAATTTAGAATGCAAATGCTGGTATCATAAATAACAGCTTCTAGCTGACCGTTCAGAGTACCGGGGGCGCATGCGCGAGGAAGAATGCCGCCGCCTGCTGACTCCGCTCTGTGCGCGCCGGGAGACAGCCGGCTACCAGTAAGCTCCCACGCACAGAGAGCGATTTTTCCCACGCTTTTCCAGGAGCTTGCCCCTGATATTCCTAGACTAGAGCGGTTAGAAATGGACAGAGTCCATAGAGCCCTTGCTCGCCCTATCTCTGAAGGCGCTGGCCGAGATGTGGTTGTTAAATTGCACTTCTATAACACCAAGGAGCGCCTCATGCAAGTATCTCGTTCTGCAAAACATCTTACTTTTCAAGGTCATTCCTATCAACTGTTTTCGGATTTGGCTCCAACAACTCTCCTCAAACGCCGTAACCTTTGCCCTTATTTGTTGGTTCTACAAGCAGATGGTATTCGTTACCGCTGGGGTTACCCCTTTAGACTTATTTTTACTTATAAATCCCATACTTACCAACTTAGGACACAACAGGAGGTGAGAGCATACTTCAAGACCCTGGGCCTTCATGTTCCAGTGGATCCGTCCGCCCCGTCTGCGGGACCTCCCGGTTTCACCCCAACATTTATCAAGTTCACCGGTGGCCGCAGACCCCCGCGTTCAAGCCTTGCGCCGCATGGGGTCCCAGGTATCGCAACCCTCTGGAAAAGGGTGACGGATAACTCCCAAAGAACTGGCTTAAGACTGAACTGGTAATATGGAACTATAGTAGACGGGCCTATTTGTTTGTCATGGGTAGAGTCTACTAGGGGTATTTTTTATGTTTCTTTCTTCCCTTTTCCTGGACTCGGATGCCTAACATATTGGTTCCATATGTTACATGGGTTTATTCCAATTTGTCTTAATCAGTTTATATTTTTATCGGTACCTCATGTAAATTTGTTTTCCTCCCTCTTTTTTTCTTTTTTTTGCTTCCCTATCCCATTATATAATGCAACATCTAAATTTCCTTCTTTTATCTCCAATTCTTTGAATGATTTTCTGTGTGTGATTATTTTAGTACCTGTCGCCTCTCTCCCGGGCGGCGATACCCTACCGGCCAGTACTCCCCCGGTCCTGCCTGTGGTGCTCTGGTGGAGTTTACTGGCTTTATTTAAATGTATACTGTTTCTATGCTGACCTCTGGTCAGCTTTAGTTTTCCCTTTTTCGCAAATTTTTATTCCTTGTTTTTTCTTTTTTTTCTCTTGCTCTTCCTTTTTTTCTTTTCCCTCTTTCTTTTCTTTCCGCTTTTTTCTTTATTCCCCCTTTCTTTGGTGCTAGTTCTCTATGGCTCCTCTTCGGGTCCTGTCCCTTAATGTTCGGGGGCTGAATTCCCCTGTAAAACGCACTAAAGCATTTAAATATCTTCACTCTCATAAAGTTAACATTGCGTGTCTGCAGGAGACACATTTTTCACAGTAATCTGCTCCCTCTCGGGTTTCTCCTTATTATCTTCAGGTGTACCTGGCCTCTGCTCCGGTCAAAAAACGAGGGGTGTTGATCGCTATTCGTAAAAGGCTTGAATTTTGTATGCACCAATCAAATTGTGGACCCCCAAGGTCGGTACCTCTTGCTACAAGGTTCTCTGCAAGGTAATGTCATTACTATAATTTCATATTATGCCTCAAACACCTCCCAGCTTGCATTCCTCACTGAGGTATGCACATTATTGTAAACGCATAGATCTGGTACAGTATTCTTGTGCGGGGATTCCAACCTTCTACTTTGCCCGTCACTTGACAGATCTTCTGCCCTAGCTTCTCAACCCACTGATTCTGGGGGCTTTAGGTCCCTGATATCTTCCCATGGCTTGGTTGATGTCTGGCGGGAGCTTCATCCTTTATCACGTGATTATACCTATTATTCCCCTTCTCACAATGTTTTCATGCGCATAGACCACATTTTTGTGTCCGTACATTTTTTGCCTAGTGTTCTTTCTGTCAAAATTCCAACTGGTCTGATCATGATCCGGTTTTGCTGGTTTGCACATCCCTTTATTCCCGCACCTCTGCTTCTTCATGGATGTTAAATGATTCTCTGCTGTCTAACCCAGAAGTGCTTGACACCATCTAGAGGGCCTCGGAGGAATTTTTTTCTCTTAATGAGGGTTCGGTTTCATCTCCTGTGACCCTATGGGGAGCTTATAAGACGGTGATTCGGGGCTGCTTTATTCAGCTTGCTGCACAAAAGAATAGGGAGCGTAGGGCTCATAGGGTGACATTGGAGAACCAACTAGAGGGGGCTGCTCGGGCTTTCAAGGATTCCCCTACACCTAGCAACAGAGAACGAGTTGATAAAGCCAGGGCTGAACTTGACTTATGCCTAACTGATCTAGCCGAACGCCAGCTGCGGTGGGCCCGTCAGAAATTCTACGCGAGGGCCAATAAGCCGGGCACCCTGCTGGCTAATAGGCTTAGGTTCTTACATTTAACCTATAAACCCATCGTTCTCCGGACGAGATCCCATCTTCTCACTAGCAATCCGGTGGAGATTCTGAAGGAATTTCGTTATCACCTGGCAGATCTGCCCCATCTATATTTTCAGCTTTGGAAGAGGACGTTGACCAGTTGGAAATTGTGACTACGGTCAAAGGTATGGCTTCTGGTAAACGCCCTGGACCAGATGGCTTTTCCAGTTTGTTTTATAAAAAAAATTCCTCTTTTCTTGCCCCCCACATGGCCACCATGTTTAATAGCCTTAAGCAGGGAGGTTGCTTCCCCAGTGACATGCTCTTGGCCCAAATAGCAATGATCCCGAAGCCCGACGCCGATTCTCACTCTTGGGCCAACTATCGGCCGATATCCTTACTAAACAATGATATTAAGATCTTAGCCAAACTGTTAACCTCCCGTTTGAATAAATTCTTGGGCCACCTAATCCATGGTGATCAGGTGGGTTTTGTACCCCAACGTCAGGCGGGCGATAATATCCGCCGGGCGGTTCAGCTGCTTCACATGGTCCGAGCTCGCTCGGTCCCCGCGATGTTTCTGTCCCTAGATATCCGCAAAGCTTTTGATACTATCCTGGCAGTACTTACACTTTGCTCTCCGTAAATGGGGTTTCCAGGAGGGCTTCTTGTCATGGATATCGGCACTTTATGCTCGCCCGTAGGCGAGAGTCGGCTACAGCGGCTCTCTTTCGGAGCCATTTCCCATTCAGCGGGGCACCCACCAGGGTTGCCCACTTTCCCATATTTTATTTATTTTAGCCCTTGAACCGCTGGCCCAAGCTATTCGCCAACATTTAGACATCTCGGGGCTGGAAGTGGCTGGGATTCGACATAAGACATTACTCTTTGGGGATGACATCCTGCTCTGTCTTACGAAGCCACTAATTTCCCTGCCCAACTTGTTTAGTTTACTTTCACGGTTTGGTTCCTTCTCTGGCTTGTGTGTCAACGAATCTAAATCCAGAGCCCTGAACATTACCATTCCTTCCCCGGATCTAGCCAATCTTCAAGACACGTATAAATTCCAATGGCACCCATCCCTTCCTCACTTAGGCATACGATTGACGGACTCTTTGGACTCTCTATACGGGGCTAATTATCCACCTCTGTTCAAGGAGCTGGCCCGCATGATAGATGGTTGGTCCCGGTGCCAACTATCCTGGTTTGGCCAAATCAACGCATTAAAGATGACTTACCTCCCCAAACTTCTTTACTTCTTTCGAGCTTTGCCTATACCTATCCCATCTTATGTGTTTCGTATTGAGCAGCGGAAACTCTTGTGCTTTATCTGGGGGCCCACCCGCCCTAGAGTTCGTGCGGCTATTTTATACCAACATAAGCACTTTGGGGGCTTAGGCGTCCCCCACATACAGAAATACTATCTGGCTGCCCAGATCGCTCCTCTAGCAGCCCTCCACTTGTCATCTGAACTGCCGATATGGGTATATTGTAATATTATGGATGCCGCCCCCCTGCCTATATACAATCTGCTCTGGATTCCCGCCGCCACACGGCCCCCTGTTCTCGACCCCACGCTTGCTCACTCTCTACGCCTCTGATACTCAGTTAAGGTAAAATTCCGATTGCTTTCACCCTACCTACTTCTTGCTGGTGTTTTGTTTTCTGCACTTTTTCTTCCGGGACAAACGGATTTTCAAGCTTTTAGAGCTTGGCCTGCGTCTCTTTTGAAGCACACATATAATTTTTATTCTACCACTGGGGTTATTCCCTTTGCTCACCTT
>CM070032.1:185575313-185585841 GCA_036250615.1 Ptychadena robeensis
AGTGAACGTACATTTACTGTAGAGGCAGTGAATCGCCGGCCTTATTTCCTTTTCACTTGCACCCATTTGTTTACCGCGGTTACAGGACTTTAGCCTGTGTTTGCGGCCTATAGACTGTGTACTCCAGAATTATCTTTAACTCTTCTGGCTTACTGAGTGAACTTAAGATACGTTACACAGCTCACCTAGCAGTCGTTCCCCCCTGAACCTTCCCTCATCTGATATTTCATTCAAACAACATATATTGGATTTCATTCAGTATTGGGGTTTCAGAATTCTCCAAACTAAAGCGGAAAAGTCTCTACACTTTCAAGCAATTTTACCTGGTTTGGTTCGTGCCTCAGGGACAAGGACTTTTCCATCCTTCTTCACCTAGATTCTTCATTACTAGTGCCACCCCAGATTGGGGATGATTGCTCCGTAACTCATTAAAGTGCCAAGTGAGAGAACTACGCATACCTGTACTGGGAAACTATGGGGAAAATAGGCAAGCAGCAAGATTACTATTCACAAAAAAGGTCAAGCGCCAGCTAAACACATCCCGGAGATGTTTCATCACACCAACTCAGAGAGACCCCCTAGATCGCCAGGGTCGGACTTGGCGGCCTCAGGTCTCGAAGATTATGACAGGCTTTCGCCCAAATCTTCCAAAAATTTTGAGGATCAAGTCACGAGAAGATCTGACTTAAAATCATTCGCAGATGAAATTAAATCAGATATAAAGTCTGCACTCTCCTCAGCTATTTCTGATCTGAAAGCTGACATAAGAGCTATGTCTTCTAGAGTTAATGAGATTGAGGTACGACAGACGCAGCAGGAGCAGGAAATTCACAGCCTCAATGAAAGGATGGAGGACTACGATCTTCAAAATATAAACACTAACAGATATCTTAAGGATCTGGACAATAGAGGAAGGAGACATAATTTGAGAATACGGGGGATTCCTGAATCAATAGAGACCCCCCAACTAGCAGAGGCAGTACAATCCCTCTTCAACGACTTATTGGAGAGACCTAGAGAGTCCCCCATCCTCTTCGAGAGAATCCACAGGGCGCTGCGCCCTAAAGGGAAAGAATCTGACCCCCCCAGGGATGTCGTCTGCTGTATTCCTGATTACCAACTGAAGGAATCTATCGTCCAAAAAATGCGCACGCAGGAAATATTAACATTCAATGGTTCGACGATATCCATTTTTCAAGACTTATCTCCTACAACTCTTAAAAACAGAAGAGCCTTGCGACCCCTTCTATCCATCCTGAGAGAGCGTCACATTAAATATAGATGGCGATTCCCATTTGGGCTACCGATCCTGAAGGGTGATCGATCCATTGTGCTACAAGTCCCTGCTAAGCTTGTCAACTTCTGCGAGCAGTTACAGATACCAGTTCCCCAATTGCCGGACTGGTATGCGGACTTCATTCGCCCTAAAAGGGATGAACGACAACCTCAAGGCCAAGGGCGATCCACACCAAAAGTCCAACGCTTCTCCACTCCATCGTCTTCCAGGGGCAGAAGAGAAATAGATAGAGTGTCTTCACCGGGATATCACCGTACTCCAATGAGAGACTCTAGAGGGTGACTCATGTAGATTCCAAGATAGAGTGGTGAATTTTCCTTTTTGGTAAAGTGGCACGATGTGGAAATGGGAGAAGACTTATCCACATAGATGGACTGGCTAAGTACAATTACTTATGTATTACTATTGTTATTACACACACTTATCCCATAGTTCTCAAAATGGTTTGAATAGCATTCGTATTCCACTAGGAAGATGGTAGGACAGTATAATATGTAATCTTAAGACAACAACAGTGTATGAGGATCCACTGGGGTCGCGGTGTTCGGCATACGCCTCATTGGTTGTCTATTTACTAAGTTTACATTCTAAGGTCATGCCACTTCTGTTATAGAGCCGGCCCTCATTCTAACACAATACTTGCTTTAGTACGACTTCTGCTCTTAATCTTGCTTATATGTTGAATTTTTGGAAAAGGTATAATCGTAGCTTAATGTGTTTCATTGCAGAGGTAAGAGACGCAATAGTAGAAATAAAGAATATGTCAAGCCCCATATGGGCCATTGAGATTTGTATCATCCCTGCATTGATGTATCCTTGACAGGCTTGGTTTCAACTGTCCCATTACCCACGTCCTTAGGTTTTGCCTTTCCTTATAATATATCGCTTCAATAAGGACCCTACATATCACTCCTACTGTCATCTATTTGTGATCATTTGAACCAAGCATCGTGCATTACTATCTATTCTTACTGTTCATGCACGTATTTTTGTGATTGTTTTCTCAGTTAGAAATACACTAAACTCTTTGATTACCCATACAGTTCCACTTTTTCTCTCACTTGGCGCTTATTCTTATTGTTCATTGCCAAGCCAACCCCCACCACAGTTAAGTAGGCAAGTTATAATTTGCTATTATTGTCTTCAACGCATATACACTACGCCTCACTTAACTGATCAAACCGGAATAGTTTTCAATATTGGGAGTTCCTCCCAATCCGGTTTCTGCTCACTGTATATCAGTCTAGTCCTAACCAAAAATTATCTATAACTTGAAAAGACAGGTTTCAGCTTTTTTATTCACTGCATTTGTACTTAAAGGGTGACTCGTCTTCGGATATATTAGCCAGTATGTCCACATTGAAATTTTTATCACTGAACACTAAAGGGCTCAATATAGAGGTCGCAGGTCCTGCAACTTGCTCAAAATCACAAGGCAGATGTAGTATATTTGCAGGAAACGCATTTTAAAACAACGGGTATACAGAAAATGACGAATCGTCTATATCCAGAGATATACCATGCCACCTCAGATTCTAAAAAGATAAAAGGTGTAGCAATCCTGATCTCTAGACATGTACATTTAGTGAACACTGAAGAACTGATAGACCCGGAAGGTCGGTTTATCTTTCTCAAAGGAACCATAAACCATACACCCATAACCCTGGCTAACATTTATTGTCCGAATAAAAACCAACAAAGATTTATCGCTAAAATCACTAATTTGCTGTTGGAATTTTCCACGGGAATGCTGATATTAGGAGGGGATTTCAATGTTCCTCTTTCCCCTGTTATTGACTCATCAAATGGTACCTCATCATTGACTTATGCCGCTCTTAGGAACATTAAATCTAAACTTCAGACCCTATCCCCCCACGATACCTGGAGATTCCTTTATCCTACCACAAAGGATTTTACTTTTTACTCCCCTCCGCATAAAAAATATACAAGAATCGATTACTTCTTTATTTCCCAAAAGGACCTCTCCTTGGTCACAGGAGCTGGGATCTCACCTATTACCATATCAGACCACGCCTCCATTTGGTTCTCAGTTAGTCTCAGATTGGAACCCCCCTCTAAGAAGGTTTGGAGAATGGATGCTTCTCTACTGGGTGACCCTCCAAGCTCTTACGAGCAACCTGACAGATTACTTTGATAGAAACGTTACATCTGACCAGTCCCCACTTAGTGTATGGGAGGCACACAAATGTGTGATGAGAGGCGTTCTTATAGCTCATTCCTCCCGCAAGAAAAAGGAACTTCAAGCCCACACTAACCAACTCCTATCCCAAATTGTTGAATTAGAGTCTGTTCACAAAGCTTCTTTAGCTGAATCCACTTTCCAGGATCTAACGAACCTGAGGCAACAGCTGAGAGAAGTGTTAAACGCCCAAACCAAGAAAGCATACATTCTATCCCAAAAGCTCTTTTATGAACAGGGAAATAAAAGTGGGAAAATTCTTGCGAGCCCTTAAAAGAGAGCATTGAGATCCATACAACAAATAACTGACGCTCAAGGGACAAAACATGTCACGACAGAGCAGATAGCTAAACAATTTGCCATTTATTACAGGGATCTCTATAATCTACCCAAAGATCAGACACACAATAAAGCCGCAATGATAAAAAAAATTTTACAGAGATATTCCCCCCCCACCGATCTCACCTCAAACTGCCTCTGACTTAGAACTTCCCATAAGTGAACTTGAGTTTCGAACTGCCCTCAAATTCCTCAGGCCAGGCAAAGCGCCGGGACCTGATGGATTTCCTGCCCAATATTACAAGACTTTTGGGGATATTTTAATGCCGCACTTTTTGAGACATTATAACATTCATCTAACAGACTTATCTAATACGGCGATAATGGAAGCACACATTACTGTCATCCCGAAAGAAGGGAAGGACCCATCCCTCTGCAGCAATTACAGGCCCATCTTGCTTTTGAATGTGGACCTGAAACTTTATTCAAAGATACTGGCGACTAGACTAAGCCACTTGTTACCCTCCATAATAAACAAAGATCAGGTGGGATTTATGCCTGGACGAGAAGCCAGGGATAACACAATCAAAGCCTTACACATACTCCAGTGGGCAGCTACCAACAAATCTGACAATTTCTTCCTATCGACTGATGCTGAAAAAGCATTTGATAGATTAGATTGGGACTACATGTTGGCTGTCCTGGAAACTCTATTATTATTATTATTATCATTTATTTATATAGCGCCGACATATTACGCAGCGCTGTACACGACATCTCAGCATTTGTCATCAGTCAATGGGGAATATTGTGTGGAGGATCTGAGGACTTTATACCAATTGTAAGTAAGTTTTAAAGTTGTTCTCCAGTCTATCCTAACGTGCGAGATCCTTTAACTGTCAAGACTTTATCGTTCATTCTTTATCCGTGCAGTTTTCCCATTTTTTATCCATGAAACGTTATGCTTCCCAAGCTTCTCTATGTGGTCACATAGTCATGGGGTTTGTCTGTTATAAGAGATTTAGGTCATGGAAAATTGAATGTCTAATCGGTTACCTTGTGCCCACACTTTCTCTAAGTGTGTTGCCTTCTCTGCAAATCAGATTTCTATTTCAAGAGAATTTAAATAATGTCTGGGTGGAAGGTATAAACATTGAGGTATTCGAAGACATTCTGATGTGTTCCGATCTATCTCTTAATATGTCGTTTTTAAAGAAGTTATAGCCCGATTATAAGTCAGGGAGAACCCGTGTAATCCGACCAACAGTAGAGTCATCCTGAGGAAAGGCTGAGTCTGAGAGTTATGAGTTAGCGTGTTCTGTAAAGTGGGTTTGGGTACGTAGTTAGATTGTACTGTTTGAAAGTATCATGACTGATTTTAAAGTAGCAGTGTTAAAGGAGATAGAGTGGTTTTAGCCTCCTTCCCTGTGGAGGGAAAAGCCAGGGGCCTAAGAGTGATGGGAATGGACGACCTGTCAATTCTCAAATCACCAAGCCTTCTTGATACGGAATGTAGTCTGCAATCTTAGAGACTCTGGCCAGCATGAGGACATGCTCTGTAATAAAATTCAAGATCTGGTAAGGACCAGTCCTCATTAACTGGTGGAATCAATCAGTGTTGATATGCACTTCTTCGGCTTTTTGTCCCCAAAGAAATTGCCTTAGAATTGAGGCGTAGGCGCACAAGAATTGTTTAGGGATACCTATCGGAATGTTTGGAACAGATAAAGAAATATGGCGTAATGTTCATTTTTATTATAGCCATACGTCCAAACCACGCGAAGATGGGTCATGCATCTCGATAGATCTTCCTTATACGTTGAGGTTACAGGGGAGAAGTTCCAAATTAAAAACTTCATCCGGATGTTTGGGAAGTAGTGATACCTAGGGGTACGGATGTGCTTATCAGCCCACTGAACAGGGAATCTTTTTGGTATTGTAACTGCTCTATTCTGGGATGTTAATGTTTAGCGAGTGAATGATTGGCAATAGTTTGATTTGAGATGATCATTTTTGCAAATGATGAAAATTGAAACGTCATCTTGAAGCGATGTTGATCGGGTTGCGACAAAGTGAACACACAAGTCATCCGCAAACGCTTGCAATTTTATATTCTTTTTTTTTAATAACTATACCTCTCACCGTTCGGGTTTTCTCTAATTTGTCTAAAGAACGTTCTAATGTCAATTGAAAGAGAGGGGGGACAATGGGCAGCCCTGTCACGTTCCGTTCCTTATGGGGAGGGATGCCGACAAAGTCACATTTGCCTGACCTGGCATACGGACATTTGTGTAAAGGGTAGATATCCTTTAAGCATCTTGTCGTAATGCCTACACCCTGACGTTCATCTTCTGGACATTTTGGGACATTATCATTCCGTACTCTAAAAAGATGCCTCTACTCTGGATCCCAGCGGTATTTATACAACATAAACAATCTTGCACCATGTGGTGACGGGAAGTGGTGGAGTGCACAAATATCTCTAGGTCCCGTTGTGACCAGCCTTACAAGCATCATTGCTTGACCCAACATCACTCAGAACGCTAGGAGATATATTAACCAGCCACTTGAACTCTGGCGTTTTTTGTGATAAACTCTTGTTAACAAGTACGTCCATCACATCCCACTGCCATGCATTAATGGAATGTTTTAACCCATATCTGTCCATTATGGTTACGTCCATTCACATCCCACTGCCATTGGATTTAAATTCGATTGTTTACCCATATCTGTCCATCTATGGTACGTCATCACATCCCACTGCCATTGAATTTTTGAAATAGATTGTTTCACCCATATTGCCATCTAGGTAAGTCAATCCAATCCATTGACATTGGATTTACATCGATTGTTTAATCCAATATCAGTTTATTTTTGGTTTGGGCTATATAATACAAGCTGAGAGTATGAGCCCCCCTGGGTTCCATCCCACTGAGAGCACCCAAAAAAAAAGCCATTAGGACCAGGCATGTTTGTGTGAATTACCCCCCAACAATAGACTCAGCTGAGCTGGTTTAGAGATCCTGGAATACATCATAGCATCCAGGGCATACACACTTAAACATCTCCCAAGTCGCGTGCAACTGTAGTAGCGTGCCGTCAAAGTGACCGATTCTAAGCTGCAAAGTGAGGAATTATCCCGGGATTGCCGATTCTAGTGCAAGTGGGAAATTTCCAGGGAATTGCCGAGTTATTCTAAAGTGCAACGTGGGAATATCCAGGGAATTGCCGATTCTAAGGGCAACGTGGGAATTATCCAGGGAATGACACAGGGATCGCAACCAGGGCCCACCACAGAGCTGGATGTGCTACTAGAAGGACTCAAAGAACCAGCTGGACTACCACTTAACCTGACAGACCACATGGACTGAGCACACCTCTAACTTTCTTCCATCTTGATATCGGCTTATTTACTTCCACCATCATCTCCTCGTGCGTATGCCTCTCCTAACTCATGCTATGATCCCATCCTTTTTGCCTCCCATGCGGTAACTCTCCCCTCCTCTCCGTCTGCACTCTCCTCTTCCACAGTTCACCTCCACGTGCTGTTCATTTCTTTACTCTCCACTGTACTTCTGCTTCTTCTTTCTGGGAATCTCCCCAACCCTGGCCCTCCTCATAGCTGGTCTAACCCCCTTTCTGCTCTCTCCAGGAACAACCCTCCTCAAACCTGATACCTTGTCCCCCCTTCCCATAGACGCTCATCCCTCTCTAGGTGGAATCTGGAACGCCAGGATCTGTTGGGACAAACTGCCTACCATCCACAATCTCTCCCTTTCTACGTCTCAACCCTACTGTCCCTCTCATGAAACCTGGCTCTCCTTCTGCCTCTGCCTCTGTGTGCCCTATCCTTGGGGGCCTGCCTCTCACGCCCACCACTCACTCAACCCAGCACCCTGACAACCAGGCAGGTGGTGGTGTAGGTCTACCTATCTCTCTCACATCGCACTGACACATAACATCTGTACTACAAATCTCCCCTCACTCACTTATACATCCTTATCACAATTGAAGGTACCGTCATCGCCCTAAACCACACTGGTTTCACAACCATGCCCCTCCTATGTTGCCGCTAGTAATCTATCTCCCCTGGAGCCCTTTCATCACCCGAGTATTCCTCGACAAAACGTTACCGCTTGGCTCAGCCACAACATAGTCGTGCCCCATGCACACTCATCCACTTCTATACAACCAGTAAAACTCAACCGACCACCACAAATTCAACCCCCCATATGCACCACAAAAATACCTAATCTTAAAAAACAAAAGACTCCCTTGGATGACAAACCACATCGAAAACTCATCCACACCACCCACACACCTCGCGAAGGCAACACACTTGACTGGGTCAATTCTCCAAAAAACTTGCACCAACTTAACACCACACAAACTGGATCAATATGACGCTGCTTCCCTCTATCTGCCCACCATCTCCTACCCTCGATAGAACATGAACACTTACTGCCCATTTGTCCACCCCAGAACCTCCCGACCGGAAACGTTGGCACAGAGACCTCCACAACCTGACCATAACTGCATTGCTCTGGACTCCCCGTCTCCTGTAGACACTATGCAATTCCCAACCGATCCTAATACATCTCACATCCCCTGACAAGCGTAAGCCTCCTCACTATAATTCACCCTTCTCTTGTCGTAAAAACACATTCGCCACCCTGCCACCCCTCCGCTCCAGTCCCAGACCCCAACACTTACAACCCCCACCTGGCACGGTAAAGCCACACGACCGTCACTACCAACCGAGAATGTTGCAAAGGTCGAGCGTAAATGAGAGCAAAGTCTGGATAAGAGCACTGATTTCAATCCCTCCTACACAGAACCCCCACCGAACTCTGAAATCATGCTGAGCTTACTTGCCAACAGACCTACTTGTCTTCCCTTCATAATCCTCACAAGCATAACCAACACTCAATGCCTCTCTCACCTTAAACTCTCTCCGCAATCGCACACCTACCCCATCCCATGCCACCTTTCGAACCCAAGACCTGGCAACCACATATTCCACAGGCAAAATTGAAAGCGACCATTCGGCAATCGAACGAATTTCTAGCCAAAACACAAACTATACCCACCTCCTCCAATCCCATCTACTGCACTCTTCCATCACCTCCAATCACTCCACCCAATCCAAGAAATGAACGCAACTTCTTCCTCACCCATCCATCCAATCCAATCCTCATAAACCTGTAACTTTCACACCTCCATCACCCCCATCCTCCAACCCCATCTACTGTAAGCTTTCCTCCTAGTAACCATCCACTTTACCATGTCAGTCTGGACAGGAAGTCAACTCTATGACTTCGTTCTGATGCCTACACCAACACTGCCACATTGGAACCCATATACCCGTATTTTGTCTAGTGGAGTGTCGATGTCCGTAAGAACCCCATTTCCCCCATGTGCCCCAGCACTGATGAACTATTCAACATCTCCACTCTCCTATGGGATCTTTCATCCGCCTTCAAACCACGCCAAGTAGTCCTCCCCTACTAAAGAACCATTCGCTTCGATCCCGCTTTACCTCCAGAGCTCCGACGATCTCTTTACATTAGTTCCTTTTGCTTCAACAATACCTCGTAGAGTACTACTATCGATTATTCGTTGACAGTAGCTCTTTCTGGTCTCCCTCTACATGATGACGTCAGTGTATTAGTCACAAAAACACACTCCTTTTCATGACTCCCTTTTCTCACACCCCCTTCATGTTGGAGTAAGTCCCACAAGGTTCAGTCCTTCGGCCGTCCGTTTCTCCCTCTATACCTCCTCCCTTGGCAAAACTCATCCAGCCTTTGGGCTGCAATACCTTCCTATATGCTGATGACACCCAAATTACCTATCCACCCTGGCTTTTACTCCTTGTCCTGGGACACATCTTCGACCTTGCCTCTCGGCATCTCTTCATGGGATGGCTGGACAGATTCCTTAGTAAACAACCCTTACTCAAAAACAGAACTTCACTTCCACCCCATCAACCTCACAAAGCCTCCTCCCCCCAACATCTCACTTCCAGTAAACTACCACACAATCATGCTACCACATTCCATCCAGCTCCTGCCTTGGTGTCACACGCTTCGACTCTGACGATCTCCCTTTACTCCCCACATACAGAACATGCTAAATCCTGCCACTCCATCTCCGCACATCTTCAAAATTCCGCCCCTTCCTATCCCAGAGACCACCAAAGTCTGGTAGTTCAAAAGGGCTGTCCATCCTCGCTCGTGGACTACTGGAACATCATCTCTTGGTCTCCCTTCTCTAGAACTGTCAACTCTCTTCAGTCCATCATGAATGGCGCTGCCAGACATCATCTACTATTCTAACGCTCCCTATCCTCTGCGTCTCCTTCTGCAACTCTCATACGCTTATGGCTTCCAGTTGTCCAGGAGAAAGTACAAATGCAAAGTTCTGTGCCCTTGCTTTTAACTCCACTCCACACCTCCTGTCCTCCTTACATTCTCAACTGGCCCTGGTACACAAATAACCCCTAACCGACCCCGGCCGCTCATGCGTGACCTTAACGACATCCCCACTAATAACTCATCACAGTTTGGCCTATCATCTTCGCTTCCTAACAATTCACCACCATACCAGTCCCATCCCCAACTATGTAAGGATATCCTGATACCCCAACCATTAGGACTGGTAGCCACACCACCGTGAGCAGGGTCTCTATTCATTCTGTGTCCTACCTTGATGTTTACCTGTGTGTTATTGTGTGTTGTATCTCCACTCTA
>CM070032.1:185601865-185624552 GCA_036250615.1 Ptychadena robeensis
GAGGTAGGGGGTGAGGCCAAGTTATTAGTGATGAGTGAATGGTTAAGGGCTAACTAGCGAACTATGGGGTTATGTGGAACCAGGAGAAGGAGGGGTTTAGAAGGAAAGGACAGAAAAGTGACAGATGCAAAGTCCAGGTTTATGGCAGGGGTCATACAAAGGAGATAAGTCCAATCAAACATGGTCTAAGGGTAATCACTCATTGCACTTTATTTTCCCATTGACTATCATTGTAGAATTCCTTGGTGCGGATTTATTGTGTGAAAAAAAAATTTCTTGGGAGTTTTGCCATGTATTCCCCTCTGTCATGTCATTGACCAGGTGTTTGACCCCTTGAAACAACTTTCCCAACACTATTGTGGCCAGAAAGGGTCCCTTTGTTTTTTAAAATTCGCCTCCCATTGAAGTCAAAAGCGGGTTCGCCGGGTTCGCGAACTGTTGCACTAGTTCGCGTTCGCCGTTCGCGAACGGCAAAATCAGGGTTCGCGCCATACCTACTTATTTGTGACCTTGGACCTGTGAACTTCTGGATCTGCAAACATAGTGTAGCCCAGGGAGTGGGGTGGCCATAAGTGTGCTCTAGGGGATGCTTCACTGAAACTGAATCATTCTGAGAAGAGAGCTGCTGCAAGAGCGGTGTCTTAGTGTGTTACCCAGGGGAGGGGAGGAGTGCACATTGTGTCTATAGAACTTTTGGAGGAAAGTTTTGGAAAGGTGACTCTATAGTAACCTTTCCATAGAAGGTAGCATGGAAAGTACCTTAGCCCCACACTGGGCCCTACACTTGCGACACATTCATTTATCTAAAGTGTTATTTATAAGTAAAGTAAAGAAGAGTGTGTCAGAGGTGCTTGGATGCAAAAAGAGAGTAAAAAAAAAAAAGTGAGGCCTGCTCTTTTTGGTATTCACACCTGAGACACATTTAAATGCTAGTGAGTCACATGATGCTAGGTTGTAAAAACGTCTGTAGTGCAGTGGAAATGCACTAATAATTGTATAATAAATGTGTTTATGTCTGTAAAATGTATTATGTGCCAAGCACCTGCTGAGGTGTTATCAGAGGTCAAGCCAAAGCTCCCCCTACTTCTTATGTATCTATACTTATCTGCCCAGTTACTGGTACTGGCCACTCCCTGACCCTAAAGCTAGCCATACATGGTTTAATTTGCAAAAAATCGATCATCAGTTCGATCGAAGTATTCGACCATTGAATCGTACATCGATTGTAATTTAATTGAATGGCACACCGCATTGAGTGTTCAATCTTAAACATTTCCATTACTGCAACAGCAGCCTCAAGATAACCTAATCTATGCAGAGTCATCATAGTGGTCTGACTACAGTCATACATGCAAACATCCTATTCTGCCTACCAGTAGAGAGAACAGTATGCTAATTGATTGGATCTAATCACAATTGGTTGGGACAAGGAATAGTATGTAATATACACTCGATGTGGTAGCAATCAATCAAAATTTTCCAACTGGTCCGATTAAATTTCGATCGAGCAAATTGACAATTTAAATCGAATTTAAACTATCGTTCAATGTGGACATGATAAAATTTTCAATCGACCGACCAAAAAAATCGATCGAATTACATCGATTGAACAGTCAATTGAACCATGTATGGCTAGCTTAAGTGATAAATCACCCTGTTGCAGAATGTTCTGGGACATTCTGTCATCTCCTGCACCCTGTGAGGGTTGCTGTGTGTCACCGGAGCAGAGTTGAAGCCTATCGTCTGGAACAAGCCTCCCCTCCTGGACTAACCACATCTTGGGTGAGAGTTGCGGCTACCTCCTTCACTCTCAGCAGGCTGATAAGGCATCATTTGGAACTGTAACATCCTAAGTCTATGCCCCATCCCTTACATTTGGGTGATGGTGAGTGCTTGTAAATGCCCTTCCTGTTAAAGGATGGTGCGTGATGTGTGAAGCCGTAAAGACAGGGGTACATCGAGCATCAAAAGAACCTGGTTGTTGTAGTTCACCACATCACACTACACGTCACTACATGTCTAATGCCCCCCAGACACATTTAGATCACTCCATACAATTTACATTAGATCTACCAACAACTTGTAGTGTAGTATAGCACCCTCCCTGATAGAATACATATTAATTGGAAAGTTTAGAAAGCTCCTCATATTACATGGTTTTGGAGGGAAAAAAGTTATTGTACAGAAATTGTATGTTAAGATTGTAAGGTGTATGGGGGCTTTAATTCAGTACAATCTGGAAATTTTCAGTTAGGAGTATACTCCTTTTATTACCAGAGGTTTAGACATTAATGGTGTGTTATTTTTGAAGCGACAGGATATGTACACAGTTGTACACTGACTGCTCTACATTGTATCAAAGTGTCATATATTCTATGGTGTCCAATGAAAAGATATTATAAACTATTTAATACTAGTGTTGATCGTGAATATTAAAATTTTTATTGCGCATTTCATCCCTTCTCGAATATTGTGCTATATCTTCATAATCTTGAATATTTTAAGATTCTGGGGAGAGTACCATGTATTGTGTTTGCAATATGTGCATGTATAAGTGCCTATTTTTGCAAAGAAATTCCTTCTTTCAGTGTTGTCTCAGTTGTTGATTACACAGCAGCTGCTATTTCAAATTCTGCCACTAGATGTTGCCATGACAGCACACATTGCATTTGAATAATGCACGTGTACAAGTGCTGATTTTTGCAATAAACTTAATAATGACTGGAGATCACGAATTGTCGAACTTACTGTGAGTATAAAGCAAAAAATTGCCTAACAAAAAAGCAATATTTTTGTGAATACTAATATTGCCTAAGCTGCTCATCACTAATTAACACAATGTTAGGGGTTTACTAATTTTTTTTAGATACTGGCTCCTTTTGTAAGATATGGCCATGATTTGTTTTCAAAAGCTTGCCTGTCTTTGCCATTTTCTCCTATTCATTTTACAAATAAATCAATGAGTATGAGCAGGTTTTAAAACACATAACTAACTTTGCATTGGCTGAAAAGCCAAACCATATACTCTCTCTCCTACATTAACCAATACCAATAATGCTACAAAAAAGTTTCTGTTCTATTTTTCAATGTCAGTTACTGTTTATGTTAACACTATACTTAAAGTAGTAATGATCCCACTTTAAATTTACTCTTTTTCTGCATAAGATCAAAAAATCCAAAATTCTAGGTTTAGTGGGACTTTAAGGACCAAAGCTTTAAAAAAAAGAACTGCAAAGAGACAAACTAGTAGTTTAAAAATTACATCCTTTAACGATCTAAAAGATAAAGCTTCTAAGCAGAACACAGCAGGAATTGAATGTTAGAAGGTTTTCAATGAATTATTAAAATAATATGACATTTCTGGAAAGAGATGAAAAGAAACTCACAAATGAGGAAGACAGAACCACATGATCTGAAACAAATGTGACAATGAGCTGCTTTGAAAACATTTTTAGAGCATTTGGCTGACAATGTTTGATTCACAGGTTTCTGCATCAATTACTCATATCATGGAAAGATAAAAGGGCCTTTAATTAAACTCCTTGTGCTGCTGCCATTGTGCTTCGTGTTTTTGCTGTGTACAGTCTACTCCCTATGATAACATCTTTGATTTTGCAAGAAGAGTCAACATTAACATGGAGACTCAGCCATGCAGTGTGGGTGATGGGATACTTTGAGGATACATAAAAAAAGTTTTCTCTTTTATTTGAAGGAAATTATTTTCAAGCAAGTATTATGTTAATATATATAAGATATATTATATATTATTATATGTTAAGATATAAAATGTTGTTTATGCTCTTATACAGTTAATCTCTCACACAAGGAAACCTAGAAAGCTGGAATTCATAAGTAGTGTTGAGCTGTTGAAATATTCGAATTGCAAATATTTTTTACGAATATTGGCTATTCGTGATTTCACAAATTTCTGGAATATGGCGGTGGATATTCGCAATTTCGAACATTCTAGATTTGATGCATTGCAAACTTATGGGCATGCATTGTGATAATATAATTGCAATGCAACAATAAATGCAACAAATACCATTATTTTGAAGATAATCGTGATGTGATTATAATTGTGAATGTATTATCGCAATACATGGCCATACACACAGATTTCATATTTGCAAATATTACTAGAATTATTAGTGAAATATCGCAAATTTGAATATTGCTTATGCTGCTCATCACTATTCATAATAAGTACACTAGATACGTTCAGAGAATATTATTATACTTGTTATCTCATCTCTCACTATTATGATCACAGGTTATGGGCCCAGGAGAGAAGGAGGAAACCAATGCTGGCAAAGGTAAGCCATGGACAGACAAGTTAACATCACTTAGGAAATATGAACCTGACAGTGTCACAGACTAGTATAGGTGCAGAAACAGCTCAGCAGTGATGGTCTGCTGATTGCTATGATTCTTAGATTAGATTAAGTACAGATAATATACACAAGAAAAAACAAGTACCCAGCAACATCAAAGAAAGAGAGACATTAATCTTTTGCATCACCAAACCCGCCCGCTGCTGCAGTCTATTGGTTTTTAATGTATGATCTAACTAATACTACTATATATGGTACTCACCTTCATTTGGTGAGGGATTCATGGAATTTTGTGAAACGCGTTGGGAGCTAAATACTTTATGATATCAGAAACCTGTATATGAACTGATTTTTACAAATGATGTGTTCACGTGATGATGTCTTTTTACGTGTAATGTAATTATGAATATATATGTATGTTAATAAAACTGTTAATAAAACTGTACGCAAGCCTTGCCGTTAAAGTCCCCTCTTGCCCTCCTTAGGGAAAACTGTGTTTTCCTTTTCTCTTCTTATGTTCAGGGAAGTTAGGTTGTTCTACCATTCCAGTTGATTTGCATGATTTCTCACACAACTAGATGCACAGAAGTACAACTAGTTTGTTGAAAAGGACAGATTCCTACTGCAAAGTAGGTGTGTTAGTCTTCCAGATTTTCAACAAAAATTTTTCCTGCAAGAAAACATATGTTTAAAACTCTACCATACAGTATAGGTAGGCATATTTGCAAAATGCAATGCAATATAAATGCTATATATATTATCACAATGCATGGCCGTAAAGCTTGCGGGTGCATAATATCTCAAATATTCAACATTTGCAAATTCTCGAATAGCCAATATTCAACGAATATATTCGCAATTCGAATATTCGATCTCAACACTAGCAAGCAGAAGCTTTCAGTCAGTGAGCAGGCCAGGCACACCAATATAATTGGATGGGTCAGCCATAATCAGCAATGGTGCCCATTTTTTCTTCAATGTATCTGGCAGCCAACCTATTTGTGTAAAAGTGCCACTATGACTTGCCATTTTTGAATGTAAGAAGCAGAAAATGCAGAGATTTCTTTTTAAATGAGTAAAAGTAAAAAGTCTCTGGTTTTTGGATCCATTATTGCTAAGCATATTCATTTGCCAGAAGGGAGTCTGGATATAAATTGTAGAGAGATTATGGAACTTCTACAAAAGATTAAAGAAAAGGATCCCAGGATTTAAAGGATCCCAATAGTTACCAGGATTTGCTTTTTTTTGCTTTGTTTGTTTTGCCGTAGCTCTGTCAACATCACATCCTAACCTTCCAGTGCTTTTACTTTCTCCCACTTTTGGAGTAGAGTATTATGAATCCTGGCATACTCTAGGCAGCAGTGTGCTTACGGCCACGATCTGGTTGGCGGTGGTTGGCAGCTGCAATTATTTTGCTCCGATCGTGCCCATAGACATGAATGGAGGTGATTTGTGATCTCGCATGGAGGTGATCATGTCCATTCATTCTCTGTGGAGGTGTTTTTTTTT
Organism: Ptychadena robeensis; assembly: GCA_036250615.1. Taxonomy (NCBI): domain Eukaryota; kingdom Metazoa; phylum Chordata; class Amphibia; order Anura; family Ptychadenidae; genus Ptychadena; species Ptychadena robeensis. Next base: position 185,607,709 of record CM070032.1, read on the forward strand.
TTTTTTTTTAAATCGCTGGTAAAAATCGCCTGGTCAATTGTCTGGTGATGGGCTGCAGGCTAATAATCGCTTAAGTGTGAACTTAGCCTAACAAAAATTACTGTGAGACCCTGGTGTTTGTTTGGCTGCAAGCACTAAAAGTTTTAGAGGTCTTTGAAAATAGATTTAGAATTTTGAACAAGGTTAAACCTTCTAAAGCACAGAATAGGATTTAATTAGACAGTTATCTAAAACTGGGCATCATCTGTGCTGAATTAATTTCATATAAATTTTTAATTCAGTTTTGTTTCTCTTTCAAATAAGATTCATTGTTTGTTTCATAAATCATGCAAGAGGTTGTGCATGATAAGTTCACTCAGTTTGGATGTAAATAACTGGAGGTGATGATATTAATTAGATTTGAAGGATGAATTTACTAGATCCAAAGGTCAAAGAAACCAATGGATATAAATAAAACCTAAAAAAAACTAATATGGAGTGTACTATGAACATCCATAAGAAGAAAAGTTTTACCTATTATTGAATGACACAATATTGAACCATATTGACCATTGCTCTTTTGAATTACTAGAATTAATTGAAGGTACTAGGTTTTGCTTTGGCTGTTTGTGTTCATTTTGCTGCTGTTACCATGTCAATTAGTGAGGGCCAGTGGTTCCCAAATTTTCCCTACAGAGCCCCCTTTTTCTACATAGGAACATTATCCCCCCGCTCCTCTCCACACAGCCGGTGTCATTAATGACACCGGCTGTGTTGGCGGGAAAGCTGGTGCCCCTCCATTAACATGGAGGTCTATGGCGCCCGCACCCTTCCGCATCACCGTAAAGCGATCGGGCAGTGCCAAAACCCAAGAAATGCTGCAGTGATTAAGACAATAGCTGTATTGCCGTGGATGTATCGGCTACACCTGATGCCCAGTTCCCTTGCGGTTGGGGCGAACCTGAACACCGAACAAACAGGGTTCATCTCAACTGCTAGGGAGGTTAAGAGTTCCATCAGTTTTGAAGAAAAAAGGGGGGGGGTGGTTTATTGTAAGTGTTCTGGAATTCAGTTGAAGTTATAGTGGCACATGAAGTTGTTGTCCCTGTTTAAACCGTATTCCATAGTTTCTAATTTTTTTAAGCCTGAAGAAGGGATCTGCGACATCATGAAAGCTTTCTTCTCTAAATGACTTCAGTTAGCCAATGAACGGTATCACTTGAACTCCAACCTTGCCATAATTTAATTATTAAATTCTTTTTTTTCACATAACTGTTTGTTTTCAAACATTATTTTATTTATATTATATTTTATTTATTTGACATATTTTCGTAAACTAAGGGCCTACAACATGAAAAAAACATTTCCATTAAAGCCTATGGTGCGCTTTTGGTACAGAAATCTGTACCACAGCAGTGTGCTAGGGAGGTTAAGGTGAAGCATAGAGGAATGCTGTAAAGGAAATTACTAAATTATCTGGCCTAGAAGATGTGCAATACGTTCGTTTAGCAGTAAATAAATGCATCATTTTGGCTAGTGCTCCACACCTCATGACTCATGATTTAACATTATAATTTTGAGATAAGCCATTTTTGATCTGTAATGAGTTGGTGGGTAAAAACATGAAAAAAAGTAATAAATACTAATGTATTGTGAAGTCATATATGACTTTGGCATGTTTACTACTTAGGTTAAGTGTTTCTAAGGTTAAATTACTCTTTAACAGAATCCTCATGAAGAATAAAAAACCTTTCAGTTTAAATTAGTAAATAAATCACAGCAATGCATGTAAAATCTATTTGTATGCACAGTATAAAGCTAACCAAAATATTCTGCCAGTCTTCAGCAGATTTTACCTTAAATGTATAAAGTGTATTAGAAACCAGCTAGACTATCATATAATTATGCATTCTGAGTACAAACTAAGCACTAAACTGAATAGTTATCAAATTGCATGTTATTTTATTTTACAGAGTGACATTTTGTTTTGTAGCAGCAAATACAAAGTCAGCAAAGGTCTGTACAAGCTAATGGGAGTTTTCCATTAGACTCATTGAGCCAAAGTACCATATACATTGCTTATATTGCCATTGCTTACATTCTGATTATGAACATCATAACGAAAGCTATCGCTGTCATTTGACAGCAGTGATGTCTGGGTTGTTAAATTTCTTTTTCAATTAAAATCAGAAGCGTTTGCTGCAATTTCGAGTGGCATTTAACAGAATATTGGCTTTCAGAAAAGGAATTGTAAAGGTGATTACATCTGCCCCTGAATTTGAAATAATGTTCAATTACATCAAAGCATAAATGCATTACTCAAATTGTCAGTTACATTTCAACCATCTACATTTTCATTGATGTGTATGTCAAAGTATCAGTCTAAAACATTTAAAAACACCAAGCACAATAAAATGTGTTTTAACACCGATTTACAAAAAACAGACTTTAAAAAAATTAACTGAAATTGACTAAATCATTTTCACTACAGAATGCATACAAATGATTCTAGTATGATATCTGGGTGATAATTACATCATGGTAACTTGCTACCACAATAAAGCCATCATGGGGATAACTTGAGAATGACTATTATGGGGTAGGTTTTATATACATAATGCTTATTTAGAAATTGCAGGAAAATACACATGCAGTCTACTTACATAGTAGACGTCCAATTTAGCTAAGATACTCTTAGAACAATGAGTAAAAGACTACCATTAGGTGTTAGTTCAAAGCCAATTATATTCTTATTTATTGCAAGCTTTGTAGAATTAAACCATAAAAACTGCTTGGGTGTAAAGGTTCTATGAAATGATCTGCCTATGTGAACTTAATAGTAAAATGTGTTAAAGTTATTGATTACATTAATTATATTATATATTACACTCACTGGCCACTTTATTAGGCACACCTTGCTAGTACCGGGTTGGACCCCCTTTTGCCTTCAGAACTGCCTTCATCCTTCGTGGCATAGATTCAACAAGGTACTGAAAACATTCCTCAGAGACATTGGTCCATATTGGCATAATAGCATCATGCAGTTGCTGCAGATTTGTCGGCTGCACATCCATGATCTGAATCCCCTGTTCCACCACATCCCAAGGGTGCTCTATTGGATTGAGATCTGGTGACTGTGAAGGCCATTTGAGTACAGAGAACTCACTGTCATGTTCAAGAAACCAGTCTGAGATGACTCAAGCTTTATGACATTGTGCATTGTCCTGCTGGAAGTAGCCAGAAGATGGGTACACTGTGGTCATAAAGGGATGGACATTTGATACAAGGCAGGATGGATCCATGCTTTCATGTTGTTGACGCCAAATTCTGACCCTACCATCCAAATGTCACAGCAGAAATCAAGACTCGACAGACCAGGCAACATTTTTCCAGTCCTCTATTTTGGTGAGCCTGTGCGAATTGTAGCATCAATTTCCTGTTCTTAGCTGACAGAAGTGGCACCCTGTGTAGTTTTTTGCTGCTGTAGCCCATCTGCCTCAAGGTTTGATGTATTGTGCTTTCAGAGATGCTCTTCTGCATACCTTGGTAGTAACAAATAGTTATTTGAGTTACTGTTGCCTTTCTATCAGCTCTAACCACTCTGGCCATTTTCCTCTGCCCCCTGGCATCAACAAGGCATTGGCGCCCACATAACTGCCACTCACTGGATGTTTTCCCTTTTTCAGACCATTCTCTGTAAACCCTAGCAGTTTCTGAAATACTCAGGCCAGCCTGTCTGGCACAACAACCATGCCACATTCAAAGCCACCTTTCTTCCTCATTCTGAAGCTCGTTTTGAACTGCAGCGGTTCGTCTTGACCATGTCAACATGCCTAAATTAGTTGCCACCATGTGATTGGCTGATCAGTAATTTGCGTCAAAGAGACAGGTGTGTCTAATAAAGTTAGCCGGTGAGTGTATATTATACTTGTATGAATTTGGAAATTGATGTGAGAGATGTGATGTGAGAGAACTGTAACTTTAAAATTGTAATGGGGTGACAATGGGGGTGACTAGCTAAATAAGTCTGTATTCACTTTTAGAAGGGCATTTTCCTACACTTTGTGAATGAGAATTTGCGCTACATTTACCAAATAAAAACTGCCTTGTAAACATGCTCAAAGTCTTTAGTAAATCAATCATAATGTATGTTTGAATTTGTATTAAAAAACATGTCTTCTCCAATGTCCCTCAGTTTAAAACTAAAATTTTGTAATGTGGAGTTTAAATGTGAAGTAATAGTTGTATATATTGGTTGGTCATATAAAGTAAACATAGGGTTTCATTTGACAACAGGAAAAGAAAAGAGATGTTGTACATAGTTTTACATTTATTATTTGATCATTGATATACTTCAATATTTTATCAGATTGCAAATGGAAAATTTGCTGGAGATGTAGAGAAGGGTTGGGAGTACACTACAAAAAACAGTATTGCTCTAACACAAATAGTTTTTGCATAAGTTCAATGTCAAGTAAAGATTTCGATTTCGATTACATTTGAATTTGAACTTAATATATGCAAAAACTACATGTGCTAGAGCAAAGAAATGTTCCCACAACCCTTCTCTACATCTCCAGCTATTTTGGTGATAATATCATTTTCAGAGGCTTTGCAAGCAGCTCCCAAAGTTAGCTAGTCGAAAAATTGGGCCATCTCTACTACTATAACATGAATGACCATCCATACAGGTAGGTCCTTTTGCTTTAAATATATCCCCACACTCAGAATAACTTGGGCATATAAACACTGCAGAACAGATAATTCAATCAAGAGCCCAGATACATATTGCAGAATTGGACTACATTCACTAGACAAATGATAATCTATGATGAACATGCTTGAATTATCTTTTACACCTGTCTGACATCCAATACATTGTATTCACAAACTCAAATGTCGGTTTTACACAAGGAATGGAATTATTTTCTCTAGATTTGCCATGTATTTAAAAACTTGTAAAATAAACATATACTAACTTCTGGCAGTTAAAGGTGTAATGTCTTTTGTCTAGGACTCCTGTTGTTTTCTAATAGATCTAATGTAATTAACAAATGTGATATATATTTATAGACAACAATCACCAGTGAATATAATACTTTTACTAATTTCCCACTGTGAGAATAATAATGAGATGATACAGTCACTACCACATTCAATTAGCCTTTATAATTCCCATGAGAAATTAACAAGGACAATTGCATTAATTCACCTTATAGTTAACAAAGGGCGTGCAAGCTACAGTCTAAAGCAGTGGTGGGCAATAGTGATGGCTCGAACCCGGAATTTGATGTTTGCGAATGGCGAACGGGAACTTCCGCAAAAGTTCGCGAACCCGGCGAACCGGCGAACCCGCCATTGACTTCAATGGAATTTTAAAAACAAAGGGCCCGCTTTCTGGCCACAATAGTGTTGGGAAGTGTGTTTCAAGGGGCCTAACACCTGGTCAATGCATGACGAGGGGCAAACCCCAGAAATTTTTTTTTTCACCACTAAATCCGACAAGGGATTGCTCAAATGTAGTCAATGGAATTTGAGCTGGAGAGCGCTAAACAAATGGTGGACCTGGGGAGATGGTCAGTTTGGAGGACACTGGTTGTGTGATGGTCATGTATAGAGGACACTGGTGGTGTGGTCAGTATGGAGGACACTGTGGTGGGGTGTAGGGGGTGGGGGTGTCAGTGTTGATGTGGGTGGTGGATGGTAGTTGGGGCACTGGGTGGAGTAGTGTTCAGTGTGGGAGGACATGGTGGTGATGGTCGTTTTGGAGGAACTGGTGGTGAGGTTAGTTGAGGCTGGTGGTGATGGCCGTTGGGGATGGGGGAGGGGATGGTGGGCAGTGGGTGGAGTGGAGGGGGGGCGGGAGCTGGTGGTGATGGTCAGTATGTGAGGACACTGGTGGAGATGGTCAGTATGGAGGACATGGTGGTGAGGGTGCGTATGGGAGGACCTGGTGGTGATGGTCAGTGTGGGGACACTGATGGTGATGGTCAGTTATGGAGGACACTGGTGGTGATTTTCAGTATGGAGGACACTGGTGGTGGGTAGTGGTGGCGGTGGTGGGGGAGGTACACTGGTGGTGAGGTCAGTGTGGGTGACACTGGTGGTGATGGTCAGGTGGTTGAGGACACTTGGTGGGATGGTCAGTGGTGGAGGACCTGGGGTGGTGATGGTCGGTGGAGGACTCTGGTGGTTGAGGTCAGTTTGGAGGACACTGGTGGTGGATGGTCAGTATGGGGACCTGGTGGTGATGGGTCAGTATTGGGTCTGGTTGGTGATGGTCATTTGGGGCTGGTGGTGATGGTCAGTGTGGAGGACACTGGTGGTGATGGTTGTATGGAGGGACACGGTGTAGATGGTCAGTATGGAGGACCGGGTGGTGATGGTCAGTTTGGAGGACACGGGTGGTGATGGCGTGGGGGCATGGGTGGTGGAGGAGGCACTGGTGGTGATGGTCAGTATGGAGGACCTGGTGGTGTGGTTTGTAGGGGGTTGGTGTGGTCAGTATGGAGGACACTGGTGGTGATGGTCAGATGGGAGGACACTGGTGGTGATGGTCAGTTTGTAGGACCTGGGTTGGTGTATGGTCAGTATGGAGGACCTGGTGGTGAGGTCAGTTTTGGGGACACTGGTGGTGATGGTCAGTATGGAGGACACGGTGGTGTGGTCAGTATGGAGGCACTGGTTGGTGATGGTCAGTGTGGAGGACACGGTGGGGATGTTCAGTATGGAGGCACTGGTGGAGAGGTCGTAGAGGAGGACACTGGTGGGATGGTCGTGTGGAGGACACTGGGTGTATGGTCAGTAGGAGGACACTGGTGGTTGGATGTGTCAGTTTATGGAGTACATGTGGTGATGTCTTGGAGGCACTGTGTGGTGATGGTCAGTATGGAGGAACTCGGGTGGTGATGGTCAGTATGGACACTGGTGGTGATGGTCATATGGAGGACACTGGTGGTGATGGTCAGTTTGTAGGACACGTTGGTGATGGTCATATGAGGACACGGTGGGTGATGGTCAGTTTGAGGACACTGGTGTGATGGTCAGTATGGGAGGACACTGGTGGTGATGGTCAAGTATGGAGGACACTGGTGGTGATGGTCAGTGTGGAGGACACTGGTGGTGATGTTCAGTATGGAGGACACTGGTGGAGATGGTCAGTATGGAGTACACTGGGGGGGTTGTGATGGTCATTGATTGGAGGACACTGGATGGTGATGTCAGTGTGGAGGACACTGGTGTGATGTTCAGTATGGAGGACACTGGTGGAGATGGTCAGTATGGAGGACACTGTGGGTGATGGTCGTGTGGAGGACACTGGTGGTGATGGTCAGTATGGAGGACACTGGTGGTGATGTCAGTTTGGAGGACACTGGTGGATGGTCAGTAATGGGGGCACTGGTGGGATGGTCAGTATGGAGGGACACTGGTGTTGATGGTCAGTATGGAGGACACATGGGGGAGGATGGTCAGTGTGGAGGACACTGTGGTGATGGTCAGTAAAATGGAGGACATCTGGTGGTGATTGTCGTGTGGAGCGACTGGTGGTGCATTGGTGCAGTAATGGAGGAGACTGGGGAGATGGTCAGTAGGGAGGACACTGGGGGATGATGGTCAGTGGGGGACACTGGTGGTGATGGTCAGTTGGAGCGACACTGGGGAATGGTCAGTTGGTAGGAGGACACTGGTGTGGTGATGGTTTTCAGTATGGAGGACACTGGTGGGATGGTCAGTATGGAGACACTGGTGGTGATGGTCAGTATGGGGACACTGGTGGTGTGATGGTCAGTGTGGAGGACACTGGTGTGATGGTCATTATGGAGGACCTGGTGGTGATGGTCAGATTGGGGACACTGGTGGGATGGTCATGTGGATGACACTGGTAGTGATGTCAGTATGGAGGACATGGTGGCTGCATGGCAGTTGAGGAACACTGGTGGTGATGGTCAGTATGGAGGACACTGGTGTGATGGTCATTATGGAGGACCTGGTGGTGATGGTCAGTATGGAGGCACGGTGGGATGGTCAGTGTGGAGGACACTGGTGGTGATGGTTAGTATGGAGGACACTGTTGGAGATGTCAGTATGGAGGACACTGGTGGTGATGGTCTTTGGAGGCACTGTGGAGATGGTCAGTGTGGAGGACACTGGTGGTGATGGTCAGTAAAATGGAGGACACTGGTGGTGATGGTCAGTATGGAGAACACTGGTTTGATGGTCAGTTTGTAGGACACTGGTGGTGATGGTCAGTGTGGAGGCATGTGTGTGTGTTGTATGGGGTGGGGGGGATGTTGTTGGAGGGGACTGGTGGTGATGGTCAGTATGGAGGACCTGGTGGTGATGGTCCAGTTGGAGGGGACACTGGTGGTGATGTTAGTGTGGAGGACACTGGTGGGGAGAGTGGGGTGGGAGGGCAGTATGGAGGACACTGGTGGTGATGGCAGTGTGGAGGACACTGGTGGTGTGGTAGGAGGGAGGACACTGGTGGTTGATTGTCAGTTGGAGGACACTGGGTGGGGATGGTCAGTATGGAGGGCAATGGTGTGTGATGGTCAGTATGGAGGACCTGGTGGTGATGGTGTCAGTATGGAGGACAAGGGGGGAGAGGGTGTGTGGGGCCATGTTGTGTGTAGTTGAGGGCACTGGTGGGTGATGGTTGTGTGGTCAGGGTGGTGAGGGTAGTTGGAGGAACTGGTGGAAGATGGTGTAGGAGTATGGGGAGCCGTGGGGGAGGGGGATGGTCAGTGTGGAGGCCTGGTGGTGATGGGGTCAGTATGGAGGACATGGGGGTGATGGTCGGGGAGGACACTGGTGGTGATGGTCAGTATGGAGGACACTGGTTGGAGTGGGTTCTGGTGGCTGGTGGTGATGGTGTTGGAGGACATGGGTGTTTGATGGTCAGTGTGGAGGATGGTGGTGATGGTGTAGTGGGAGGACTGGTGGATGGTCATTAGGAGGACCCTGGTGGTGATGGTCAGTGTGGAGGACACTGGTGGTGATGGTCAGTATGGTAACTGTGGCTGGGCACTGGGCACACACAGTTGGCAAAAGGCTGTAAGGGACGGAAAGCCGTGCAATACTTAGTAATACCCTACAATAAAGTAAAAAAGTCAGATGTGTAATGTTCCCAGGGCGATTTTTATTGATTTTTACCTAATCAAGCATGGCCGGCCCTGTTGAGAATCACAATCACTTATTTTGCCGACATTTACTTTAGATGGGGACGCTGGTCCCCATCCAATGTAAGGAGCCGATCTATAACCTCAAAAGCTTATCACAGGTCTTCAGAGATTTTAACCAAAACCAGTTTGTAAGAAACTATAAACACCTGGTTTTCCCTATTTAGAAAATGCAAATACTTTGTGCATATGTGGGTCAAAGATTCAAGACATGCATTTTTCAGAATTAGGTTTATACTGTTCTGGTACAACTTATTACTAAGTAGCTGATATAGACTTTGCCCATTTAAAGTATGTTCCTTGATTTAGTGAAGACTCCTACCTTGCTATATATCTTATTTGTTTGTTTGATTAGATAAATGTCAAGCCTCTAATAATATTGAATAATTCATATTTGATTAACAGTGAAATGTACATTGATTTAATAAGTTCATTAAAATTGACCATGCAAAAGTTCATATGCGTATGGCAACCTTTACAGTCTGTACAAAGTGTTCATTTTTTTTCTTCAGGTGAGCCTATTTTGCCTATGGCAGCATTACAATCCTATTAAAATACTTATCCACTCTGGAAGTCCTCTTCACTCCTCCAAGGTCACTCCTCAGGTTTATTCAGTGCTCAGGATTGAACAATTTCTTGCTGCTGAAATGTGTGTCCAGCAAGGCTTAGATACCACAATTGCTGCAATTTTTTTTGTTAACTGTTTTCCAAATATTTCTGTATGTGCACATGATAAAAAAGGTGTTATTTATCTTATTATATTCCATGCAAACCCAACAAGGCAAACAGAAAGTTGCCACCAATAACATATTGCTATTATGAACAAAGACTTGGAGACGGCATACATTTAGCTTATTTTAAAAAATCTGTGACAGATGTGAACATTTCTAATGCAAAATTGTAGACACCTTTGAACAACAATGTTATAGTTCTGTTTGAGCATAATGAAACACAAAAAAAATAGTCATGGACATAAATAAGTCTATGTGATTAAAATCGATGATTCTAAATTTTGGATTTATATTTGATTTGAAATAATAGGGAACATATGGTGTGTTCTGCATAATTAAGCATACAATGTTGATTCAGACAAACCACATGAATCATCGGGAGCTACAAATAATTTTCATTTACCCGTTTCTCTGAAAATGTATCTTTTGGCTGTCGGCAGCCTCTTCACAATCAAGTTGTGATTCTGGAACAGCATCTCATGCAGTTAATAAACATTATTCTAACATTATATCTGTGCTTAGCAATACTATTGCTACTGCTTAAAAAACAGAAACAATTAAAATACTGACACACTTTTACACAAGTAGCATTTTACTTGATTCAATGATGATAAGGCAATACTTTTTCTAGGACAAGGTAAAAAGTATAACTGACTATTCAAAGCATTTTGAAGCAATTCTCTGTACCATGGATTGCAGGATCACTGATCCTGGTTACATAAAAAAATGCTGATTTGTTTTATATGTGTGTACTGTACACTGCCTAAAGTGTGGTTTCTTTTTAGTTTAAATAACAACTATATATATATATACAGTACAGGCCAAAGGTTTGGACACATCTTCTCATTCAATGTGTTTTCTTTATTTCATGACCATATACATTAGTAGGTTCTCATTGAAGGCATCAAAACTATGAATGAACACATGTGGAGTTATGTACTTAACAAAAAAAGGTGAAATAACTGAAAACATGTTTTATATTCTAGTTTCTTAAAACAGATTACTGCTTGGCACACTCTTGGCATTCTCTTGATGAGCTTCAACAGGTAGTCCTGTTGTTTGTCTGGTTGTATTGCCTGTAGCCTGGGTTTCAGGCCTAGTGTGGTCCCTAGGATCCTGGTAATTTCTGGAATATTGTTGTTTGTTAGTGAGATCGGGTTTGGGGTGATGTGGTGGTTTATTTTGTCTATGTTGGTCCCCAGATTGAGTAGAGGAGGATTTTCTTTCTGATCAATGATTTTGTTCACAAATCTAGCTACTGAACTTCGTATTTCCTTTTCTTTATCAAGGAAGTGTATGTTATCGAGATCCATGGAGTATACTGAATATAATGTAGAATTTTCCTTTTCCGTTTCTTCCAGAAACATTGAGTGCCTATCAATTAGCAATCTCATCAAGTCAGCTGAATAACGTCTGAGAATGTCCTCCCAGGCATGTTTAAACTGTTTGTCCATCTCATGAACGTGGGTAATAATTGTATCCTTAGTCCAAAGGGGTTAATATTTGATATAATATTATCTATGAAAAAATCTGACATTCCAGAAAAATTTGGTTTTGCGTTCTAACAGTTTATGAAGTCTTACCCCAAAGGTAAAGAAACTATAGTTTCCAAAATAGCTCATCATGTCATATCAGAGAATCATATCAGAGAAAAGAATCACAAGAATGAAAATTATCACCCCACCAAAAAAATTCAGTACAAAATCAAGAAATCTTTAGTAGAGGAAACAAGGGGACCAAAAACTGTCCTATTAAAAAGGAGGGTCTCTGAGTGATTGATCCCCAAAAAATTATATTACACTGGCACCTGATGCGCACTCCCTACGATGGGGTTTACCCCCTTGGTACAATATGAATTAGTTACTATATTGCATGGGTGGCCAGCGTAAGTTAAGTCACCCTCTTTCTCATGTATGGAAATTTGAAAAAATACCCTATCCCTAGATTTAAGGTACTGGGATACCAAACTAATTATAAGGATTTAAGGCACTAGAAGAGTCAAAAGCCGGTGGATGTGCAACGCCCTGGCTACTTGACGTCATAACCTGCTTTCTACTCAGTCACCAATGGGCAAGTACATCTATTTACACTTAAGTAATTTTAAATATGATGCTTTAAGGGGTTGTCTAGAATATAACCCCACAACCCAGTGCAGAAAATTTCCATTACTATTGTGAATACTGAAAGTTGGTGAATAGCACACTAGGATTTTAATGCAAAAGTGTATTTATTTATATGTATGAATATATTATGTGATGGCAATATTTCTTATTTGCCTTAGTGTATCAATAAGATCACTGCTGAGAAACTTTGAATACAATGGTGTATTTCTTTATATGTATGAACATAATATATGATGACAATGTTTCTTATTTGTCTTAGTGTATCAATAAGATCACTGTCGAGATACGTTGAATGAACCAAAAGATTTTATTGAAGTAATAATGCAACAGATCCCATGTCACAAACAGGGACAGAGTAACAATGTTGTATATAAATGTATAGAATGATTCTTTTCATGTATGTTGTGAACCATTATATTATGAAAAATAGGTTTATAAGGACAAATATGGGCGACATATTATTGGATAATTGTTACAGGGCTAGATTTCCAGTATAACCACGTGGACAACACAGGAAGTGAAGGCAAGCCAGCACATGGGTAATACATCACTTCCTGTGGTGGAGACCCCACCCCTTCCTGGGCGGGCATAGGGAGGTGGGGATGCTGGGACAAGGGTCAGTTCTAATCTTGCAACCGAGCTGAGAGGAGATGGGAGATGAGGACCGTGTGGCATGATCTAACAATCTTGGCTAAGTACCCTTTGTTTATATTATTATATCTATAGGCCAGTTACATTGTGTTTGTACTTACATGACCATGAGATAAATGTAATGTGTTATTGTTAATTGTAACATAATAAAGGTGTCTTGTATGTTATATCTGCAAAGTTTCAAGTAATTTCTGGTAATAGTGCTTACATATTGTAGTGGGAGACATAACTGAGGTTTATATTACCACCATCCTAGGATAATAAGGCTGAATATCGACCACCATCTCATGATACGTGGCGATATCCGGCCTTGATACTAAGAGGGAAAGATATTGCTTGGGAAACAGTAATAAGCAATAATCCCTCCTTTATCAATAATTATTATGATTGTTAATTGTTCAATTATAGTGATCTACTCTCTCCCTGAGGAGCCCCAGTTGTGGCCAAACGGGTCGGAGTATAATTGGATCTACTACTACTGTGTCTATTAAATACATTGTTCAATAATTTACTGTAAATTGGTGACTGTATATATTATACATTTTTAAAGAATTGTATTTATGTTTTATAAATGACACGGACATTAATTTAGGTCCACTATTGAATAAAGACCTTTTTAAGGATATACTTTTGACTCTTCTAGTGCCTTAAACGCTTATAGTTAGTTTGGTATCCCAGTACCTTAAATCTGGGGATAGGGTATTTTTTCAGATTTCGATACATGAAAAAGAGGGTGGCACACATTGTGACTTAACTTACGCTGGGCACCCATGCAATATAGTAACTAAGTTATATTTATATATATTTCAACTATGCACTAGTGATAAGTGAGCATGTGTTTGGCTTGAGCAATGCTTTGAAATGAATAAAATTCGATTCTACTTAAATTTCGAGTTTCCCAATCGAATTTCAATTCGACTGAGAAATTTCGAAGTTTTTCAAGTCGAAATTTCTAAAGTCGAAAATTTGCATAATGCAGAAAATTCACATAGAACACCCAAAAAAATTTGCATAAGGCCAAAAATGTTGGAAAATTTGGATTTGCTATATGAGCTTGAGCTGTAATAGAAGGATTAGTGTACATAGTAGCAGAGCTTTACAATCAGAGCTGAGACTGCAAACAGTGATGTCACCATAAATCATCCGCAGACTCTAGATCACACATGGAGTCAAACAGTAACATTGCAATGCTAGAAATATAAGTTGAGAGCCTGGGGGTTGCTGTAGAAAATGACTATCAAGAAATTTAATAGTAAATAAGGATTTGTTAAAACGAAGTATAACAATATAAATTATTCACTCACTGTCAGAAGGAATGGCAATGTTGTCACTCACTGTCAGAAGGAATGGCAATGTTGTCACTCACTGTAAGAAGGATGGCAATGTTGTCACTCACTGTCAGAAGGTATGGCAATGTTGTCACTCACTGTAAGAAGGGTGGCAATGTTGTCACTTACTGTCAGAAGGTATGGCAGTTGTGTCACTCACTGTTAGAAGGAATGGCAATGGTGTCACTAATTGTTAGAAGGAATGGCTATGTTGTCACTCACTGTAAGGAAAATGGCAATGGTGTCACTCACAGTCAGAAGGAATGGCAATGTTGTCACTCACTGTAAGAAGGATGGAAATGTTGTCACTCACTGTCAGAAGAAATGGAAATGTTGTCACTCACTGTAAGGAGGATGGCAATTGTGTCACTCACTGTTAGAAGGAATGTCAATGTTGTCACTTACTGTAAGGAGGATTGCAATGGTGTCACTCACTGTTACTGACGGCACTAACAGGTAATTGTTGGTTGGTTGATGAGCCAGTGAGGCAGAAGGGCAAAATAGTCCACTTCACTGGCTCTGCTGCAGGAGGGGAAGGGTGCTGCAAGGACATAGGGGAAAATTTTTTAAATGGGTGTTAAAACCTAGCACTAGCAGAAAGAGCCAGACAGGAGGGACTAGAGAACCAAATATGGCTTGGGAGCCCCACTTTGACGACCCCTGCCCTAGGTGATGAGTAGTGTTGAGCTGGAATATCGGCAATTGTGCGTTGATTAAGCGCAACAATGCGCAATTCTGAATATTCGTGAATGTAGAATCAATTGTCAGTAGAATTATTTGCGGAATATGGCGAATTCAAATATTGCCTATACCGCTCATAACTAGTGATCAGTAGAGATGGTGGATTTTTTAAACTCTACCAGTTCAAATTTGTGAGTTGATTGTAAAGCCCCTGAGCAAGATATCTCAAACTTGCTGGAAATGTAGATAAGGGTTGGGGGTATACTTCAAATAAGAAAGTGTTGCTCTAACACAAAAGGTTTTTACATAAATTAAGTTTAAATTCAAGTTAAAATATCAAAAGTCAAACATTTTAGGGTTCAATTTAAACCTAATTTATACACAAACTTGACATGTTAGAGCAAAACTTATTCTTTCAACTGTTTCCCCGACCCTTTTCTACAACTCCAGCAATGTTTGTGAGCATACCATTTTCAGGGGCTTTGCAATAAGCTGACAAAGTTAGCTTGCCCCATGCGAATTTTTCAAATGCGAAATTTTTTTAAATAATTTTTCCAATGCGAATTTTCCAATCACCCCCTCATGCGAAAATTTTCACATAACATTTAAAATGGTGATATTCACATGCGAAATAGCGGCACGGCAAATCAAAACCAAAGTTTTTTTTCAGTCGAAATATCAGTCTGATTTTCGACTTTTTCAGCGAAAAGTCGAAATGACCCCATCAAAATACGACTATGGAAATTTCTACTTAAATATTCGCACTGCGAATTTTTCGACCATCCCTACTTGGCACTTGGCTCTACTCGGACGAGCACCATGCGTGCTTGGGTGCCCTGCATGTTTTGTTGTTGACAAGCAATCAAGGATCAGGTAAGTACTGCCGTTACTGTAATGCCAGTAGCCATGCCAGGTGCCGACATTACAGTGATTGGCTGGCTGGAACAGGCTATCGTGCTATATAGCACCTGATGCTGCATGCTCGGCTCAGACAGAGTCAGGTAGAGGCAAGAACATATTTATTTTGACATGCAATTATTCCAAAAGAATGATTACATGTCAAAATAAATATACATTCACCTTCCTAGTCCGTCCTATGTACAAACATGTCCCCGCACACTTATAAAAAATTAATACATATAGTCCCCCCCCCCCCCAATATCATCTGTAATCATGAAATAAATTATTACATATATTAACTTAGAACGACTTTTGGGTTATATTAAGGCTATAGTGGTTCCAAATCCATTAACCCCTGCACAGAAATAAGCAAATTAAAAAATCAACAATTGTCAAACCCCAAAATAACACATATTTTTCCTCCTAAAACCTCAACATTTATTAAACCCGACAATTATTAAACAAGAGATAACATCTAATGGCCATCAAAACCACACAAATTTCTAAACCCGACAATGCCCAAACAAGAAATAGAAAAAAAATCACACTAAACAAACCATACAAATTACATTGACCTTCAAAACCTAACCACCAATAACACACACTATAATAAAAAAAAAACTGCCAGCACTTTATAGGAGTAAAAATCCCCTATAATCATAATCTCTGTACCCCACAATCAGCGCCCCGCTACCCACAGGGGCCCCCTCGCCGAAGTAGAAGTTGACCCGGTCCCGTCTCGGCCACTCTAGAGATCACCGGGGTCCCGGCCCAAAATCGAGGCCGTGGCTTTGGCCTACAGCGGGCCGAATGTAGGCCATGACACCTTAATGATAACACCCTTTGGCCATCCAAACCCTGCGCGTACCTCACTACAGACCGGGCACCGCTACACCTGCCTCCTGAGCACATGACCGGACATTGTACATCTCGGGGCAAAATCGAGGCCGTGGCTTCGGCCTGCACCGGCCTGAGCGGAGCCCACAACAATGCTGTAAGGGGACTGGACCCCCCAAACTCCATCTGGGGACACCAGCGACCTTCACCCTGGTGAGTCCAGGCCTCCGGAGGACAATTTTTTCTGGCTATCTTGGTGCTGGGGACGGGCACAGCAAAAGTCTAGGCCCCAGCTTTGGCCTACACGGGTGGCAGATTGGCGGTAATTGGCGCACAGGCGCGCTATTAGGCGACCCCGGATAACACCCCCCATCTCTGACACCCTTGCCCTGTACATAATTGATCTCCCTACCCTTCTGGGACAATCACCAAACC
>CM070032.1:185654758-185667094 GCA_036250615.1 Ptychadena robeensis
TGGCTTAGATTCCCTGCTCCTGGTACCCCCGTGCTAACCCAGGATCTGCGGCATAACACAATCAAAGTACAGTTAGCTGACATCTTTCTAATAAATAGGATACGCTGGGAGATCACATTTTCTTTTTCTCCTATTTCAGAGGTGAAAGCCAAATGTATGAGCTGAGTGGTAATGTGCTGTTTACCTTCACTCTATTTCCAAGTCTTTATTACTATCATGTCTTGCTGTTCAATAATTCAGCTTAGCAATATTGTTTTCAATGAAAAAAGTACAGTGTCATCATATTACATACCAGAAGCAATTCTTTACTCTAATTAAAGCAGTAACTCTAACTGGAAGTTTGTCGTTATAATGAGTTCCCTTGTGACACAAAACATTTTTTAAGACTGAAATCAGCAACTGTTCTCTTCAGTCACATGGCAAGATAATTGGAAAGAGTCCATAACAAGATAAATGTAAATCACCCTAAAAATGCAAGAGATGAACAATAAGTGGGTGTGATTAGATTGCAGAGGCTCTGAAGTGTGATTGATCAATAGATAATAAAACTAGTAACATGTTCACAGCGGAATACCTAAATGACATTGTTGGAGCTGAATCGATCCACTGATCTATGGACATAGTTCTGTTTATGTGTGACTGTGGGAACAATTCACTTAAAAGAGAACTGTAAAATGAATGTATGTGTGAAATTTGTCACTGGTACTTTTGTTGGGCTGGGCAATTAATTCAGAAGCTAATTTGTTTTTTGTGAACTACAGATGGTCGAATATTTATTTCGAGTTAATCACATGGCACACATGGCAACTAAAACAAATAGTTTTTGCACAAATAAAGTTAAAAGTCAAGTAGAAATTTCCAAAATTGGAATTTTGACTTTGATTTTGAACTTAATGTATGCAAAAACTACATGTGCTGGAGCAACACTTTGTTTTTTCTCCAGCAATTTTGGTGATGGCATTTTCAGACTAGGCAATATTGACTAGGCAATATTCAAATTCGCGCAATTTTGTGAATAATTTCTCAAATATCCGCACTTGTGGATATGGATTGCGATCTCAAAATCGCAATGTGATCAAATATGTGCAATGAAGCTTGCATATTAGACTGGGAGAATATTCGTCATTTGTCAAGAAAAATCGCTGTGCGGTTATATAATCGCGATCCATTAGCAATGAATGAGATCGCAAAAACTCACAATAAATCGCAAAAAAACTATATTGCAGCAGATATCCGAATATATGTTTGAGAACATTGCAAAATGTTGAAACGGCAATATTCATGCCAAGTATTCGAAAATCGAATATTCGAGCTTTACACTATTTGCAATCAGCTCACAAAGTCAGCTAGTCAAAAAATTTGACCATCTCTATTGTGAACTTGTTATTATCTGGGGTTTGATCATTTTCTGTCTATGTGTATTATACAGAAAACAATCACATGCTATGTTTTCATCAGAATGATGGTCTTGGTAGTGTTTGGTAGTGTTCCACAATATTTAAAAATAAGCTAACTAGTTGTGTGTAGTTGAGATATCCTTTAAGCATTCCAAAACATTACCAAAATATTTTTTATTCATAATCTTTAAGAAAGACAGAATGCATCAGATTGATCCTGCTCGAAGACAGGGATGGCCGCATTTGATACGCACTAGATAGATGGCGCACGGTGCTCGAAGCGGCCATGGATCGGGTGCATCTTTTTGGCTATAGACTTTTACTCCAAGCGGCCATTCCTGTCTAACTCATCATTATAAAAACTAAATTACATGTTACATTAATGCTATATAGAACAAAAATTAAACAAGTAATCTTGTTGACACTCTTCATTTCTATATCTGAAACAGAAAGGTGGAAAAATTTTAAGCTTTTAAGTCTTGGTGAAAATGTAATTCCTTATCTTATAATAGAATTACTGTATTTTCAAGTGATCTTTTCCTGATGACAGATTCCATTTAAACATATACATAAATTGTATGACAGCTTTTATATAAAGCAAGCAACGCTAATTTGTGCAGACGCCAAGTATGGCTATGTGACTAATGCCAGTCAAAGGGCAATGACACAGACATGTCAAATAGTTAGCATATTGCACCAAAGTACCACACAAGAAATTGTATATGATGGCTGATAATCATACGCCCCTGTTCATATCTTATTAAAAAAGCTGTCACAGGGCACTAAAAACATCACGCTGATGTAAATCTGAAGGAAGCCGTGCTGGCTTTACTGCCAATTTTCTCCTCACATTTTGACAGAAAATGTATGAGACAGGTCTCCTTCAACAACTTTTTTACATGCAAATTAAATTTTCTTCTACAGTAAATATTTAAATATCAGCAATGTCAAATTATACTGCAATTACTCTGACAGCCCAGTGCTATGTGCAACCTTCTCAGTGACATTGTGAATGCACTGAGCCATAACTTTTACCTAATGTAAATCTTTCTTATTTTCATGTTTTCATAAACTTCCAGTTTAATGCTATCTGGCTTATATATCAAATAAATACTTGCCAGCCCTGCCCTAAATATCTGCCTTATAATAATGTTTAAATATTATATTCCCTGGGAACACAAAGCAGTCCTGCTAATCCTATCTCTTGTAGTGACTAAAAGCAAGGAAAAGAGGTATGTATCACATCTGACAAGAGAGCCACTTAATGTGCTACACAGAATTAATATATAAATGTCAAGTCATGTATTGTAAAATGAATGTCAGACTGCTTCTGCTTTACTGATGCAGCTGCAAACCCAGTTTTGATTGGCACAACCAGGTTTGTATCCTTTGAAGATAAATTGTCTTATGAAGCATTTTGTGGTATAAAACTAATAAAATGTAATTGTCAATTGTGAAGATGTAATTCTGTGTATGATCTTTTATCTCACACACTAGACCTTCTGTCATGTGACAGCATGGAAGGGAAGCATGGAGGGCACATTCACACGTTATGCATTTTTAAAAGGCACTAATTTTTTATAAGCATGCGTTTCTGCATATTCACAAAATGCGAAAGTTTTTCACATTACATCTGCATTTGCAATTTGAATTTGCGTTTTTGTACAAATGAATGAAAAATGCAGGAAATATTTATAAAATATGCATACAGCAGTGAGTTTTTAAAAACGCAAGCAAACAGTGTCAATGGTAACATTGGTTGTCTATGTAAAAACGTGTGCAGTAAAAAAACACGTGCAGTAAAAAAACTTGTGCAAGGCATATAGTGTGAAATGGCCCGGAAGCATCTGACATAAGCAGGAGTTCACAAGATAAGTTCATAGAACATTACTGGTTATTGTATCTCTTACTAAAATGTCGACAGTAAGAATTTTTTTTTATATTATTCGGAATTAATTAAACAATAGATAAAAATAAATAAATAAATGTGAATCTCTGGGGTTGCGTGAATTTGGTAACTCACTACACCATGATGGACTGACATTCTGCAGCTCTAAACCAGTGGTGGGCAACTGAGTTGATATGGAGAGCCACAAGTGCGGCCCTTGGCATCACTAAAAGGCCGCACATAACTTTTCCCATCTATACTGACTTGCATAAACATTTTATAATAAAAAGAGGACAGCATGCATAGCTAGAAGACATTGGTGTCTTGGTGCAAGCAGTAATATGATAAAGAACAGCAGTAAAACTATATAAATGATGAAAGAGTGCAATGCTTCTAGTACTTATCCTGACTATTATAAAGTTTTAAACACACAAGTATTTAAAAGTGAATTGCTAATTATAATTAATTAACACAAAAGTCAGCTGACACAAGAATAAATCCTAGCAATCAGTGTGTTGATGGACCAGGACCACTTCTCATTGACCTCCATACAGTTGCTGTGTTCATCGGTATATTGGATGAGAAGGAAAAACTCCCAGAATTTTAGAATTTTTTTTTCAATTAATATCAATGTTGTCCAAGTGTTTTATTTTAGCTCCCTGAGTATTTGATTTAACGGTTGGGGGGACACTCAAAAAAAAAAAAGTACTGCTCTAGCATGTGCAGTTTTTGCACAAACTAAATTCAAATTTAAGTGGAAACTTCAACAAATTTACTTTATTAATTAAAAAACTACAGCAATACTTTCCTTTTATAATTTTTCTACAACCCGTCTCTATATCTTCAGCAATTTGGGAGATGATACCTTGTTCAGGGGCTTTGTAATGAATTCACAAAGTCAGAGTGGAATTAAAAAAACTGAAAATGCCTAATTAGTCTACTAGATGGCAGTGCCGCTTAAATCTATCTACAGTCAGGTCCTTAAATATTGGGACATCAACACAATTCTAACATTTATGCCTCTATACACCACCACAATGGATTTGGAATGAAACAAATACATTGTGCTTTAACTGCACACTGTCAGATTTGAGGGTATTTACATCTAAATCAGGTGGATGGTTTAGGAATTACTTTTCAAACTTTTTATTTTTAGCACTCGCGCATATGCAAACTGTTGTAATTCCTACACCATTCACCTGATTTGGATGTAAACTCCTTCAAATAAAAGCTGATAGTCTGCAGTTAAAGCACAATGTTTCTTCCAAATCCATTGTGGTGGTATGTAGAGCCAAACATTTTTGAATTGTGTAGATGTCCCAATATTTATGGACCCGACTGTACATGTCCGGAAGAGCGGGAACCGAAAGAAAAACAAAGATTAGCTGTCAGGAGCTGTGAGCACCCGCAGAGGATGTGTCGGCGGGGATCAGAGGACAGGTGAGTTTCTCTGCACTAGGTCGGGGGCTGCAAGGAGGGGGGGTGCCAATTATTGCGGAACGGGCCGTGGGTTGGGCACCTAGGCTCTTCGCTAACAGCAGCAGGCAGGTGAAGCTGGTAAATCAACAATTCTGGAAAGCCAAATAGAGGGTACTCCAACAGGTCTATATGGCATTGATAGATCTGGTGGTTATCATCAATCAGAGCCCAAAAGCCTAGACCTTCTTAAGAGCAATAAATGTTCTAGAATTTATCTTGGCCAAAAAGGCAGAGAGAGAGTGTGCAGGATGGCAATGGACTTTACATTAGAGAGGTACTCCAACCCAGCTGCTACCCCAGTGACCTGTGGAATACTAGCGCCCTGTTGTACTCTATTGTCCTCCTCTGCATAGCCTGTGGCAGATTAAAGTGGCATGTGCTGACAATTCTCTACCTTAACAAAGTTGTGAGACACTAAACACTGAATTTTGTGAAAGCATCTATGGATGCTCTCCCCTCTAGTGTCTATAATGCCCTCTACATTAAACCAAGACAGTTTAACATTAATACACCACACACTGAAAGTACCGTGAACCTTTTTAAATACATATTTTTTTTCCAAACCAGTAAATAAGTTGTAAATACAAATAATATTCGCTATATTAACGGGGTCATGCACTGACAAAGTTACAAAAATGACACACTCCTGTTCAAAGGATCATGACCGCTTTCTTATTTCTATTCTGCTACCTTCAATATCTTATTATTTACCTGTTATATTCACAGCAAAATGCTATGAATGTATGTGGAAGATAGCAGAGCAGTGAAAAATGAAGGAAAGAAACACACAGTAACTATAAAAAACACCCTCAGCCCTCACTGATACTGGCTTGACTTTAAGTTCTTTAAGTAAAGAACTGGAGGTTTGGTAACATCCGGTACTCCATGCAGGGTCCACCCAGCTATGTATTGCAAATAGCATGACCACACTCTCTTTATGGACGTGCATCCAATATCCAAACTCCTTGTGACAGCACTGGAACTCTCAGTACATGAGGATTGACTCCTCATAAACTGAGTCTCTGGGGTAGCTAAATAGTTCTAAATTACTTCTGCAAAGACTCCTTTGCTAATATCCTCCATTTGATTAAACAAGTCCTCCGGTACATGTGGGAATTCGAGCCTGAACTTCAACTTAATATAAACATCCTAGATGCCATATTATACAGGGGATTTACAGAACATGATAGAACATACATACCAAACCACAGAGAAGCATTAACTGCCTCATTGTCCAAAAACCATTAGAATTCCAAGCACATTCTGTTACACTACAAATGTACTACCAGAGAGGTTAAGTTATACTATGTTGCACTTAAGCTTATCTTTATTACTTCATAACCAATGCTTATTTTCAGCCATTTTCAGAATGGTTATTGCAGGTATTTATACCCCATGTACAGAATATGTAACTAAGTGCTCAAAAGATAAAACAAAACTGCAGGGTTCTTAAAATTCAACATCTAGATAAAATTAAGAATCACATTTACTTTATCAGAGTACAATGTCTTAATAAACATAGCCACTGTATTAATGTTGTGCTTAATACATATGAATGTGCTTTCCTTAGTTTGTACTGTACAGTAGATAATAATAATTGTTTGATTTATTTTTCATGCAGGACTCTGTATCATGTATTTACATAATGAACTAAAATAGGTTTTCATCTAATACGAGATCCCTGGGTGAGGTGAGGGATAATAAAATATTTGTGAATTTCTGTGTTAGAATCACAATAAATGGGCAAGGACAGTGAGGAAGAATACATTTATGGAAAAGTAAGGGTCCTATGGGATTGCACTTTTCAGATATCTGGCATAGAAATTTGTCAAGATTTATTAGAAAGCCAATTAAAACCACAAGTAGCAATCTACAAAGTGACCACTATGGAATACTTTGAAATACTAATGCAACAGTTAATTCTTCTGGGTATTTACCTCTGTATTATTGGCACAATAATATAATTCTGTTCATTAAATTGTTTTGTAAATGAATGAACACAAGTAACCGCACTACAATAATATGAACATTATCAATAAACAAAACTTGGTTCTTTATGTCCCTCCTTTCTCTGATTAAAATTAAAGTTTAATAAATATATAATAAGATTAGGAATGTTTGACTTACAGAATGTCTACAACATTTTTTTTTTACTTTGATTATTCCATTACTTGAAAAACGTAGCTGTCCTGCCACAGGACAATCCAGTACGAATTGTACAATATTAATATTTTTTTCTACAGTTGATGTCTTTCATTCATACTTAGTAGAGAACTGCATGAAAGTGCTACTCTCAATTTCAATGTGACACCACAAATAAACTGCCAGAGGTAAACCACCAGCTTTCAAATAATCATTCCATGGTGACCATACTTTCATACTTGTGACTCTAGATATATCCTGACATTTCCATCCTAAAAATAAGATACCATATTTTAAACAGTCTTGGTAAAAGTGTATATATTTCACAGTAAAAAAGAATGCTTGTAACTAATAATTGTGCTGTGAATTTTAGTGACAAGGAAATGCGCCATGTGTTTCTAAATATGACCTAATGGTCTTTAAAATTTAATGAAGACTGGACTTGACTTGCCAATGGACAGAACATCTAATTTTGAATAAGTGGTCAGAATAAATGTTTTTAAGAAAGCAACCATGACCAATGTTACACTACAAAAATTGCTTATGAATTATTTTCATTGGTATTGTATATAACTGTGTATTGCATATATATTTCTTGTATATAGATGTATAGAATCGTGTTAGTTTTATGGCTACTTGATGAGTATATATGTATATATATATATATATATATATGTGTATATATATATATATATATATATATATATATATATGTATGTATATATATATATGACTTCCTTAGGTTAAAATGATCTGGTGTAGTAGACAATAGTTTGCTTTCCAAGGGAAGAGTCATAGAGTCTCAATCCTTAAGTGAGCAGATGGCTAGCGATAAGGTTCATAAAGGTCAGTGACCCCTGCCAGACGTATTTTGGCAAGCCAATGGTCTTTGTTAGTTATAATTGACATGGGGGGTTTGACTTTCTATGGGAATAGTTTAGGGACAGAAATGGATTTGTGATGCTAGCTCATAAATATTTAACATTCTAATGAGAGGGGTTGTTCATTCTATTTAAAATTGACCACTCAGAATTAAGGAAACTCCCTGTGACCAATCTACAGTTTACAATACAAACTATAGGGTCGATGTTAGATATAAGGGTGAGGGAGAGTAGTTAGTTGTGTGTGTTTCCATCTACATCATAAGATACCATGTACCACCAGGTAGCTATATCACGATATCGGTAATATTATTTTATTGTTTGTAAGTTTGTTATTGTATGTACTGTTCAAGTTATTAATGTTTGTTTAACTTGTATTTTTAATAATAGTCTTATTGTGAAATTGTTTCTGTTAAGCTGTGTATTCAATAAATTTGTTATATTTGGTTTAGCTAACTCTAGTTGCAGAGAATTCTCAATCATATATAGAAGTATTTTATTATCTTTAGAACTTCTGTAACACCAAGCAACTCTGGAAAAACTGAATGACGCTAGTAAAAGCCGGGGGGGGGGGTGGGGGTGAAGCAGCTACAGAAACACACAGCAAATGTGTTTCTGTTTTTTAAAAGTTTTTGTAAGTTAATTGCAAAGCCCCCGTTTTGAAGTTGTTTTGAAATACTGATTTGTAAGTTAATTGCAAAGCCCCAGAACATGGTATCATCACCAAAACTGCTGGAGATATAGAGAAGGGTTGTGGGAACAAGAAAAAAGTATTGCTCTAGCTTATGGAGTTTTTCCATAAAGGAAGTTAAAACAACTTTTAACCTAATTTATTTAAAAACTACATGCACTAGAACTATATTTTCTTTCAATTGTTCCCACAACCCTTCTCTATATACACAGCACATTTGGTGATCATGTTCAGGGGCTTTGCAATGCACACACAAAATCCACCCGCGAAATGCCACAATTTATATTTCTTAACTCGAGTATAAGCCGAATTTCATTTTTTTTAGAAGATTTCATGTGATGAATTATATTCATAATGGTATGAATTATAACCATAATTTGTGGGTTAATCAACGAGAAAGCACAGTAGAGAAATACAAATAACTTGCATTTCACACTTCATGTGTGTGCTCATGAGAGCATAAGGACTCCTTTTAGGTAAGCCCCTAACTTTAAATTGTGTCTAGGTTATGTGTTATGCCTACTTGTTGAAAAAGCCTACACATAAACCCCAAGCTCATGCATTCAAATTTGTTTTGTTGTTTGGGATTTTTGTTAAACTTATATTGTATTTTAACCCTTCCTTATTTTATCCTGTATTATTAAAAAGAAATAACAATTTTGGTGTAACAATTTTACCATGATTCATTCAAAATCTTATTAGAAGTGTTTTATTAAGGGCCATTTTACACTAGCCTCTCTGAAGTTTATACTTGTTAGACACATTAGCAATAATACTACCTTGTTAAAAATGTAGGCCTTGATGGTTACAGAATATACTACATTACATTTGTTTTATTTCATATTACAAATCTTAATTACCTTAACCATAAGATATATGCCATAAGAGTAAATAAAAGAGAGAAATATACACTGAGCAAAAATATAAACACTACACTTTTGGTTTTGCTTCCATTTTGCTTGAGCTGAATTTAAAGATCTGAAACATTTTCTATATGCACAAAAGACCCATTACTTTTAAATATTGTTCACGAATCTGTATAAATCTGTGTAAGTGAGCACTTCTTCTTTGCTGAAATAATCCATCCTACCTTAATGATGTGGCATATCAAGGTTCTGATTTGACAGCATGAATATTAAAGGTGCCTTAAACTGCTCACAAAAAAAGACTCTGAAATATGAACAGTTTTACCTTATTGGGGAAGGGGGTGAGAAAACCAGTATCTGGTGTGGCTAGTCAGTATCTGGTGTGGCCAGTCAGTAGCTGGTGTGGCCACTAGTGTTGAGCGGCATATGGTATATTAAAATTTGCATAATTTCGCAAATATACAAAGGAACATTCGAAATTCGTTACATTTGATTAGACTGTATTCTATTGCCTTTCATCGCGCGACTGTTCGCAATTATTCGAAGCGATTCGCAATGCAGCCTTACAGCTTCCCTTCTTCATTCTGTGATCTTAGCCAGTACAAGCACTGTGTGTAATGCACATATGCATTCACAATGCGCACAAATATGCGCAATCTATGCCAGTAAACAATGTTGAAGCATAATATGACAAATATCCGCCATTGCGAATATGCGAGTGCACAGTCGCAAAATATTGCAAATTCTCGAATGTCAAATATTCGTTGAATATATTCGAATATTCTTGCTCAACACTAGTGGCCAACATTTACCTCACGCAGTGCAATTAATCTCTGTCACATACAGTTGATAAGGTTGTTGATTGTAGCCTGTGTGAAGTTGCTGAATATTGACAGGAACTGGAATGCGCTGTCGTATATGCCAATCCAGAGCATCCCAAACATGCTCAATGGGTGACATGTCCAGTGGAGTATGCTGGCCATGCAAGAACTGGGATGTTTTCAGCTTCCAGGTATTGTGTATAGATCCTTGCAATATGGGGCCATGCATTATTATGTTGCAACATATGCAATATATGAAGGGCATTCAAAATTACATCAATAAAATACACCTGTGTTCATTGTTCATAACATATGCCTGCCTATACCATAACCCCACCGCTAGCATGGGCTACCCGATCCACAATGGTGACGTCGGCAAAATGCTCACCCACACGATGCCACACACGCAGTCTGTCATCTGCCCGGAACAGTGAAAACCAGGATGACAAGCATGCAGATGAGCTTCCCTGAGAGGGTTTCTGAGAGTTTGTGCACAAATTCTTTGCTATGCAAACTGATTGTTGCTGCAACGATCCAGGTGGCTGGTCCTCGATCATTAAGGTGAACATGCTGGATGTGGAAATCCTGGGCTGGTGTGATTACACGTAGTTTGCGGTTGTGAGGCCGGTTGGAAATGGCTTATGGTACAGAAATTAATGTTCATTTCATGAGCAACAGCTCTAGTAGACATTCCTGCATGCCAGTTGCACACTCCCTCAAAGGTTGGCCCTCAATCTGTGACATTGTGCTGTGTGATTAAACTGTACACATTTCAGAGCGGCCTTTTATTGTGGGCAGTCTAAGGCACACCTGTGCAATATTCATGCTGTCTAATCAACACCTTAATATGACACACCTGTAAGGTGGGATGGATTATCTCTAAAAAGGAAGTGCTCACTTACGCAGATTTAGACAGATTTGTGAACAATATTTGAGAGTAATGTGTTTTTTGTGTATGTAGAAAATGTTTCAGATCTTTGAGTTCAGCTCATGCAAACCGAAAGTGTTGCGTTTATTTTTTTGCGTAGTTTGTGTAGTTTTAATGGAAAGCTGGTAACTGGTGACACAGTGCAATTTTCACTTTGGCCACAAGAGAAGAATTTTCTATATACACTGCCTCTTAATAATTTTGTTAAACAATTACAGAAATACACTGAAGTGTTCATTAAAATGCATAAGAACACAACAGACACAAAATACAGTTTTAAATGTGTCTTAATTTAAAATAATTTTAAATTGGCTGCTCTGCCTATCTCTAATGTGCAATGATGTATGTGCCATTTTTTATGTTTCCTGAAGGATGTTGAACAGCAATTTTATTAAATTTTTAAACAAAATCAAGTTATAAACCATTGGCATTACACTGTAATAACAATTTGATGAAAACCAACATTTTGCTGTGTATGCTAACAGTATGATGAATCCATTCATTATCATAAGCTACATACAATAATGAATACATTGATCACCCTAGTTGCATATGCCATACGCGATCTTGATGCTCTTCAAACACCATCAATGTGAAATAGTACACCATTTATGTTTCTGAGCTGGCTGATAAACATAAAACACACAAAATCAAGCCCAGTACTACTTTACAATTCTCCATAAACTCATTCTTCTGTATATTTATGGAACCTGGTCTCAGCATGTATTATACATTTCTGTTCCTTCATACATATTTTCAAAAGATTAGACAAAGCAGAATTCTTCTTTACAAATGTTAGAATTTAATTAACCTTATAACATTAGTTTTGTCCCTGTGGCTACAAAAAAACCTTTAGGTCTAAGTCAACCTTCAGAAAAAGATATTCAGTGAGGCTTATTGAAAAACATCACAGGAACAGTGCAGGTAATAGCAGTTAACACTGCATTAATAGAACAATGGTTTAAAGGGTGAGATCAATTTATAGAATTAGATTAAACCAAAGCACCCAACATTCATCATTGTTATGAAAAGTAGCAAAAAATATATTTTTATAGCCAGCAGAAAATAATTTGAGGGTTAGCAAAGCAAAAGCAACAAAAACAATTCACAGATTCCAGCTAACTTTACACTTAAAGAAATACACCCTGTTCGCTTAAATAACTCCCTGTAGTGTCATCTTTACAATGACCCAAAACAACAGCCACAGTGGGTGGGTGTGCATGTTATTGTTTGGGGGGGGGGG
>CM070032.1:185694702-185708906 GCA_036250615.1 Ptychadena robeensis
AGAGGATGATGTGGTCAAAATACTCATTTGCCTAATAATTCTGCACTCCCTGTACACATCATGAAAACAATAAACACATTGTTAAACGCTCATGATGGTGACCCCTCTTACTCCTCCCAGTGTATAGGTGAGAGGGGTAGAGAGGCCAAAGGAACATTTTCTCAAAAGAGAACTTAGCTCCCCTTCCCGTACCTTAGCAAGTACCCCAATTTAGACATCACATGTCTGGTCCCCCCAGGGCACTCACCGCCGATGCCTTCATCCATCACTGTAGGCTACTAGTCCTTTACCATCCCCCAACGGCCACCGGTAGTGGTATGTTGGTTTCAAACAGTTTACAGACTCCAAAATGGTCAATGTGTCTACCTATATAAGCGTGAAAAAGAACACCAGTATGAGTACAAATGGGAATAGATGGAAATACCCCAACCAGTCACTTACTGGCACAGTCATGGCAAAAAAAACCAGTGTAGAATAGGAGAATAGGAGAGATGTGCTAGGTGAAGGTAGTTAGGACCCCAAAGTTTAAAGGTTCAAAGACTACCATATAGTAAATCTCACATGTAATGAGATGTATGGGTAAGGTATTGAGTGTCACTGGTCAGGTGAGTGCCTTTGCCCTGTGCATTAACACTTAGGTTTCAGGGGCCACAGGTGGAGGACTGAGGGGGGCCACTGAAGAATGTCCAAAGGGCTGGATGGGCACCTGGGGTATAGAATGTTACCATGTATAGAAGGGGTTTATTGTGCTTTGGGATATGAGCTGTTGCTGAGTAAGGCAGGTGCAGGGTTACTCATTGTTATGTGTTTCTAAATGTCGCTGAACATTCTGGAACCTGTATGTGATTTAACCATGGTGAGCCATTTGGGTGGGGTCAGCCTGGAAGTAGAAGGTTATATAAGGTCAAACAGTGGTATGAGCAGGGGTCTTCAGCAGCTGGAGGAGAGAGCAGTGAGAGAGCTCTGGTGGATCTGATGGGAAGTAGGCTATTCAGGCCTGCAGATCCGGAGACCTGGAGAGTGCAGAGATGTAACCTGGGTTGGGAATAACATCATCCACCAACCGATAGAACCACTACCATTGTTGTTGTATACTGTTTGTATTCTTGGTGTATATATGTAACCAGACATCAAGCTATCTGTTGTTTTATGGGCCTGAGGCCCAATGTTTTACAATAAACACACAATGCTTTATTTACATACCTCTCGACCTCTATGATACATACTCTGAGCCTTTAAAGTCTCCTTGCCCCTGATCCTCAGGGGGAATCTCTCCGCATCCGGGCTGACTGAGCTTGTTCTCGTCTCCCGGTGCTAAACTCGTAGCCCTATATTGTTTGGGATGCTGGCTCAATTGCCTTAGAATAGCAGTTTTTTGGTCCTACAGGTGGCTCTTAGGTCTAAACAACCCGTGTCCTCACATTAATCCCTTATTCTGGCTCAGACCCAGTGTTTGCTTATACCGATCGCTGACTACTGACACCACCACCTGGATCAGACCCTGATTTCCGGCATCCTTGTGCAGGCCCTGGCTGTGCAGGCCCTGGCAGGAAGTAGAGAAGGCACAGACTGCTTGTATTGCCATACAGTAAGCGAAGTACGCCTGGCAGAGACTAGTGTTGCTTTCCCCAAGGATTGGCCACCACCAAACAGGTTTCCCCAATTACCCATGTGGACGCCTAGGAAACTGAATAGACAGCAGCTTCATCTGAAGATCCAGCTGCAGTTTGCTCCCGGCCCTAAGCCACTGCCCCTTAGCTGCTGTTCCAGTGGGGGGGTGGTTCCTGCCAAATCCATAGATCCTGCCTCATGTGCAATCATATGGGCCCAGTTCCAGTGACTGTGAACTCCTCAGAGGTAGACAAATAAGTAATGATACCAAACCACAAAGTATTACCTGGCCCTAGTTAGGCGGGTCTTGTAATTAACTTCAGTGCTTTATTATACCACCCTAAATCTCTTTTTTCCTGTTTTGCTGCCCTGCAAAAAATTAATAAATATTTTTGCTGTCACCACACACCTCTGGCTAATTCCTGACCTGCAAAGTATTACTTTTTAACAAATTAAAGGTTAATCAGCTGGGGGAGGAAGCCAATTAAGGATTACCACCAGTGATTGGATTTCCCCCTGGGAATATCTCAGGGGCATGGGGACTTTAACGGCCTAAGTAAAGATGGTGTATCAGAGGATTTCTTAATTAGTAAAACAAAATTTTAATGAGAAAGTAATGAAAATCATAGGTAAAAACTGCACAATTTGACCTTACAAGGCTGGTCATTCTTGTGTTGAAGTTGTACACATAGACATATCATGTTATTAGGTATACATACGTTCAAAACATTGTTCAATAGTTCAAGACAAACGTTAGGATAATGCCCTGCCAGCCGCAGGAGCGTGCCCCAACGCGTGTTTCGTAGTATTTACCTATGATTTTTGTTACTTTCTCATAAAAATTTTGTTTTACTAATTGAGCAATCCTCTGATACACCATCTTTACTTAGGCCGTTAAAGTCCCTATGCCCCTGAGATATTCCCAGGGGGAAATCCAATCACTGGTGGTAATCCTTAATAGGCTCCCTCCCCCAGCTGATTAACCTTTAATTATATAATTCGGGATGTTGGCCTTACACATTTGATTAGTGCAGCTTCTTGTATATACTTTTTAACAAAGCTGTGCCGTTTTCAGCAAAGCTCCTAAACCTAAAGTAGGACTATAATAGTATAACCCTACACTGAAATACCTTTGAAGTCATGTAGTACTTTTTACTTACTCAGGTTTCACTTACTCAGAATATATAGTAGTGTTGAGCTCGAATATTCGAATGATGAATATATTTCGCGAATATCGCGAATACCGGATATTTGTGTTTCTGAATACTCGCAGTGTGGCCATTTATTGCAAAAATCATATTCACATTGCGAAAATAAACATAGCATGCCTATGCCACTCATCACTAGTATATAGATGCAGTATTTTGGACTATGCATTGACTTACTGCTCTGCATTTAGTGATTTCAGTAGGAAAAAAAACCTTGCTGTCAATGGACGCTTAAAAGGCTTTAATCACTTAACTACTACCTTTTACATGCTTCAGCCATTAGTACATTTTGCTCTTACACATATCAGTTAATTTTGGCAGGAAAAATGGTTCATGGCAAAAAGGGACCATACAAAAAATAAACTGAAAATCGTGGAAGAATTGAGTACAGTAAAACCTCACACAAAGATCTATACAAGTTGAGTACAAAGGAGATGACTAGGAGTTTCGAGTGAAACCTTTCAAAGCTATGTGAAGCATTGTTCTTAGTAAAGCAAGTACTTAGTAAAATTACAGCTATTAAACGGTCCTGATCTTTTGACAGTTTAAATCTCTATAATCCTAGGTGTACAGGTCTAATAATATTCTTACTTAAAGTGAAATAATGAAGTGTAAAACTTTATTTAAAGTAGTCTTTTCCTACAACATTTGAATGTATTTGTAATGTTTACTAAAAAGAAAAACATACAATGTTATTCACAAAAACACAAAACTACATACAGTTACAAGCAAAGGAACATTGGGCAATTTACCTAAAATAGTTGCATGCATTTGTAACAATTACTAAATTACCCTATTTTGGTACTACCGGTATAAGATGCACCGGACCATAGTTCTAGAGAGAAAATTAGGGGAAAAAAATTAAAACACAGCCATTCAGATATAAAGAATATAAAGAATGTTCTAGCAAATTAGGCAGGACTGGACCATACAGCATTCACTCTATATTCCTCCAGTTAAAAGGCCAGGGCCAGGAGGGAGGTCTTTGCTGCAGCAGAGTGCGCAGGGCTGAAATTTTAGCATGTGTCTATATACTAGCAGTACCCATTATCTGAACACTCTGACCAACTTATGAAGAGAATTTTACAAACCCATGAGTAGTTATTAACATATGGAAGGAGATATGAGTCTTTGTCACAAAATGTATTTATTGCAATGCAGAATGTTAATGTAAATACACAACTCATGCTATCTATATATATCCATCTATATTGTAAAATGTGTCTCTCCATAAGTTGGTCAGTGTGTTAAGAGAATGAGGACTGCTAGTGCTAATGCAGATACGATCTCTTTTTGGCAGTGGCTTTTTGGCTTGGCAGGAGAGAATGAAAAAATTTCTGCCTCCTGGGATGCAAAGGGATGCTATTTCTCCCAGGATGTTTGGGACATATTTGCACCATAAGACGCATGCAAGTATGTGTAGATAGCTGCATGCATTTATAACATGCATGTGGATAGCTCTAAAAACATAAAATGTTATTACACATAGTACACTTGAGGGTTTGTGTCCACTGTGTCCACATATCCAGTGTAGATAAAGACGCAGACCAGAGGATTCCCCCCTGTTTAGGGAGCCTTACAGCCGCATTGGCCACACAAAATCAATATTAGCTAACAAAACAGCTTGTTGAAATATTGAAATTTGCTTGAGTTAAATATAATCTTAGAATTTTAATGTATGCAATGGGTTTTTTTAGGGTTAATTACTGTTGGGGGTTTCAGTATGCTTGGTACAGCAATCCTCTTGGTTTCCCTGACAACAGTAGCATTACCCAAGTAGGGCGTTTAACGTTAAACGCCCTACTTGGGCAATTCTTCTGTTTACTGTATTTTGCTTAAATTGTATGTAAATAAATATTATTGACTATTTAAGTGCCATTAAAGTCCGTTATTATAGGGTCAGTGGCTGTTTAACAACATTGACCCAGGGTGCAATACTTGAGAGTAGGGACACTTTTTTCCCCATCTTGAGTATATTCTTTCTCTTTGCTCTTGGATTAAACTGGATTAGGCATAATCCCCGGTTCTCTGTGAGCCTGCAGTGTTTATGCATAGCTGCAGCCTCACGGATTTCTTGTGGCCCCAAACAGGGGCAGCGCCATGACCTCCATGTTAATGAAGGGGGCTGTTACCCGCACACATCAGCGGCATCTAATTGACACCGGCGTGTGTAGGGAGCCGGGGGGAGGGCTGGGAATCACAACAGAGTACAGTGTACTCCGCCGTGATTGCCCAGACCTTGAAATGCCCAGGAGGTTAAGTCACAAAGTAGTTTTTTTAAAACTTCACAACCATCCCAAAACAAAAGCGTTGGTTGCAGCATTTGCCATTCCTGGATCATCCTAGGCTTCTCCAGGTTAATGACAGCTTAATACCCTGCTTATATTCAGATCAGTTTGTACTTGAGTAAATATATATAAATGACCACAGCAGAGTACTCTGCTTGGATTTCCTGCCCTCCCCCCGCCCCTGTCCCCTATCCATGTGGGCTGGGAAACTGATGCCCCTTCATTATAATAGAGGTCTATGGAGTGTCCCTTTTGTGTACTGATGACGAGGAAGGGCAGCTCCGGAACCCCGGAAATGCTGCAGCGATAGAGTCACCACAGCTTACCGGGGGTATATCGGGTTTTTTCAATAAGGGTTCCAGTTGAGATAAACCCAAACTCCAGAGTTAGCATGTCACAGCTTTTCCTTTTTTAGGTACACAGGTTGTTGTTTAATGTATGGATGGAAACTGCAATTGTTTAGTTTGTGTAAACTAAAATAAATGTTTTGGTGAATATATTGATAAATATATAGATTTCACCATTTTAATCCCACTGTAAAGTGTATAAGCCAGTGAAAGACCTAACAAACATTTTATGCACTTTATCACTAAAAATAAGCCTTAGCACAACTACAACCAACAGTGGAGGTGATTTACTCCACAGGCTCTTTGAGCGTTTAGTATTTTGGATATTTAAACTTGGATCTTTTGTCCCTGCAGTAGTAAAGCCCCCCATAGACAGGCAGACTCCTCCATACAACTTTCATGAGACTTACCAACAACTATGTAGTATAGTGACCTCCCTGATAGAATACATAGTGATTGGAAGGTGTAGAAAGGTCCTCCTATTACATGGTTTTGGTAGAAGAAAAGTTGGTTGTACAGAAGTTGCATGGAGGAGTCTGCCTGTCTATGGGGGGCTTTAGTGGCTACCAATTTGTCTTTAAAATATCTCTCAGTATGCATTTTTTAAGTTTTTGTCATAGGTGAATTTTTTTGAAGCATCCACCATTTACTTATGCATTCCTAACTTATTGTGCTTTAGCAGTGTGTGGTGCCGTTTCCCTTTTTTCAGTTTTTCCCAAATCATTACAAGCTATTTATCCTTTTATTGAGCGCTGTAATACACAAAAGAAAACAAAATCTGTTTTCCAAAAGCATTATGAAAGGAACCATTGTTCTCTCTTTACAATAAATGTTGATGTCAAATGAAATCCTCCTGATAAATAAGGTATATTTTCTGTTTCAAAAACATAGATTTGTTTCAACCCACCTGCTCTATTCTTTAGTCTAACACAGAGAATTTGAGTGTTTCAGGAGAATGATCATAATCCAGAAACAAGCCATCATGCATGCCGTGTTCTGCTTACACACCCCCTATTCATTCCTCCTGTTTTAGTATGGCCTGCAGAGTTGTTTGCATGACACATTCATAACCAGCTATTTGGCAGGTAATTGAGAGCAATCTTGTTCAGGAATGAGGACATATTTTTAGGCATTAGAGTATGTGTTCTACTGCTGGGACAAAAATAACATAATGTTTGTTAGGGGATGTTACGGCATTGTTGGATTTACAATTCTCAACAATAAAAATAAAACTGTTCTGCAGCAGTTTTAATTTCCCATTGCTTAACTTTTTTTCTGTTGATGGAGGTAAGTGTGGAAAACCGAGAATGCACTACATTGCCAAAAGTATTAAGACACCCAAATAATTAAAAACAGTATTTTTAACAACCATGACCACAGAAGTAGAAATTTAAGCATCTGGCAATGCAGATTTCTTCTACAATCATTTGTGAAAAACTAGGCACACACAAGTAGATCTGTAAAAAGATTCGAGTTCAATCAATGTGCGCGGTCATGGTGATTGATTGTACTCAATCTCCATTACTTTGCATGAAGACATGAATCTTCATGTAAAGTATTGAATGTCACCGGCTCCTGCCTCATTCTTTCACAGCAGTCCACAGCAGTCCAGCAGTCAGTGTGAAGGGGGCGGAGCCAGCACTCCTCACACTGAAGCTGGCTGCTGTGAGGAGAGAGGCAGGCTGGATGGATTTCTGCCCAGCTTGTAGTGTGTTCTGATTCACAAGCTACAAGCTGAGAAGCCCCCAGGGTCCCCATTGAACGGGAATCCATGTGCCCATGTGGTGCACATTGATTTCCATTCAATTGATTCCTGATCAATCACAACGTGGTGACGTTACTACGCTGTGATTGATCGGGGGTCGATTGCATGGGAATTTACCAGTGTGTGCCTAGCTTTATGTACAGTACAGAAAGGATGGCACCTGTGCAGTAACAATTTGAAGGGTCAACTGCCAACTAAGCCCCCAATGCACCTTTAGCTAAATTTACACTCTCTCTGCAGCCATAGAAAGAGCAGTCGCTCCGGCAGCAGCTGGGGAAATGACCTGTCATGGGCACTTGCAAACTTGTGCAGGCGCTCTGGGGTCATTTAGATAGCATCCCCATGACAGGCCTATTGGGCTAAAGCCCAAAAACCGACCAGCATTGCTATAAATGCTTGTACATTCTTGGGGTTTCCCTAGCTTAGGGAAGTGACAGGGTCTATTCACTTCTTGTATATATGTTGTACTATATTTATAAACCTGCCCTGTACACTACACCTATGTATCCAATTAATATATGTTTGTTCCAGTAAATGCCTACACCATCTGGTTAAAGAGGAACATCCACAAGACTGGTGGTACAAACCATTGTAGGCTTTTGGAGACAGAATTCAGCAGAAGCTATTTAATTTCATACTGTCTCTTGTTTGGGGTGTTCCAAACAATCTGTTGGTGTGTGGCCTGTCTGGACTAATGACTGAGGCTCTTCATCAGCAAATGTTCTGAACATGCAGCGTCATGTAAACGCCAACCATCACTAATACCTGGATGCATCAATTCTAGATATATTTGATACTATGGACTATTAAACTGTTTGTGTACCGGTTGTGTATGGTAGTGTGTGGCCTTTAAAGTCCCCCAGCCTCTGTTTCAACAGAGGAAACTCCCAGCTGTAGAAAGGCGTCTGGTCTTCACCCAACGCCCTCTTCAGCCCTCCCCTTGTATATTCATACTGTCTCTTGTCTTTTATGTCTTATGGATATGGTTAAACACAACAGACAGAATGGGACCAGTACCTTTAAACCAGGAAGGTAGCAGTTTAAATTGAATTGACGGTTGCTTTATTTCTTTAATGAAAGGGGTTCCTTAATATAATCTGTTCTTTTTGCATGCATTTAAAAAAACTGTATTAGAGAATGTACTACAATTTTTCTTTGTCAGAGCAAATTTTTTTAAAGAATTCATGAATGCCTAAATTGCTAATTAGTTTTCAAGGACAGAGAGTTATTTTATTCAGTAGAACATTAAAAACATTATTTTTATAGTCTTAATACTTTACACTCCCACTCTCCCTTCTTTGCCTTCTACATTTGTATTGATATTTGTATTTGAAGAAAAATCTATAGATTTTTTTAAAAAAAATACTTTACACAGGCAAAAACTGGAAGTGAATAAATTATATTTATTAAAGTAAAAATGTATTTAAGTTTGTTGTAAGTCAAAACCATTTTTCATATGAAATTATAAAAATGACAATAATCCATTCTTGACCTCCCAAATTACTACTTTTCATAATAAAAGAAACACCAATAATATTCCTACTTTTACAGCAATTAAAAAATTTAAGGCTGTACTCACTATTCATGTTGACATCTCTTTATTTTGCTCAATTTTAATTGCTTGGACTATAACTGGTCAATACCTATAGAGTACAGATGCATTTAATAAATCCTAGCTGATGTTAGCTACTCCTGTGAACCTGGAGGTAGAAGCAGGAGATGAGGTGTGGCCCAGGGTTGTGGAAGAATCTTGATCATGAAGATGAAGCCCAATGTGGTGAGAAGAGCTATCCGGGAATGTCAAAAAGTTGTTGAAGGAGTGGTTTCATGGCCCCCCATTTTTAATAGTGGTTGAAGAGATGTCAGCGAGTTAAAGATCACATGATTTCCTTGTTCCTTAACAGCATAGAAGTGCAGTTTCACTATAATAATTTTAAGTACACCATCTTGGCCTATGGGTTGGACTGCTCTATGTCCCTAACCTAATTTCAAGCAATGAGCGTGAATCTCTGGAATAAGTTGTTTGAGGAATTTCTAAGTTATCAAATTTAGCATATGCTTCTTACAACTGGTATATCTTACATGTGCTCTGTGTTCTGGTTAGTACAAGCAATAGTTGTGTCTATCTTGCATTTGATTGTATTTAATTGGGCGTGTACCCAGATTGCAGAATTCCTATTTGAGGTCTGGTGATATTTAAGCAATATGGAAAATCTGGTGATAAATATAGGAATATAGAGTAAGTTAGAGGCTGCACAGGAGCTGACTCTGACCTTCTGTAGCTACAGGTCCCAGGATCTTATGAACAAGTAAGGTTGTTTAAGTTTCTTCCCAATGAATCAAGGGATATATAGCTGGCTCATTGAGTCTCAACCGAGAGGGTCTGTAGAACTCAAAGCTGGAGTAGGAGCCTTCTTGCTCTCCAATGGAGCTGTAGGTGGTGTTTCACTGGTATATTCGGGTGTTTACCTGCTGAGCGGGACTTGGTATAAGCTGCTATTGGCTATAAAAGCACATGTTGTGTGGAGCTAAAGAGTGATGATTTGGCCATTTTCAGCCCTGTGTGCCTCAACTTATATAATAAAAAAATAATAACTGCTTCAAGCAACCACATGTGCAACACCTTATTTTGTGCACATAAAACAATGCACAAAAACAAGTCTTAGGGCATTTAAATGCATTCTGATCCTAGCCTGACCCCTATGAGAGAGATGTGGCCTTGGACATCAAACTTTATGCAGGGGCTATGGACTGAGGGGTTAAAGTGAATACAAATGGATCTTTGCTCATGGTATGTTTGAGTGCAGTCACAGTGCAGCCACAATTTTTGTATCCTGCATTATTGATTTTTACATTTGTGGAACAATATTGCTAAATAAATGTGGTTTTGGATCACTTCAACAAACAGCAATATAACGAAAGGTTTAGGGTGTGGGTATAGGAGTTTTTCTAGAAATTCTGACCATTTTTCTAAAAGAGCACTTGTGAGGTCAAGCACCAATGTTGTACCAGAAGGCATAGTTGTTTCCACTTTCATTTACCCCAAATGTGTTCTTGAGATCAGGCTCTGTGTAGGCCAGTCAACTTTCCTTAAGGGCTATTTACACTAAAAACGTTTTTTACCGCACACACTTTTTTACTCCATAGGTTTTTACATAGACAACCAATGTTACCATTCACACTGTATGCGTTGCGTTTTTAAATGTATTTTTAAAAACTCACTGCTGTATGCATTTTTTATTAACTATTTCTGCGTTTTTCATTCATTTGTTAAAACGCAAATGCAAAACGCAAATGTAATGTCAAAAACACATGCGTTTTGCATATATGCGGAAACGCATGTCTATAAAAAATGAATGCCTTTAAAAAACACATATAGTGTGGAATGGCCCTCAACCAAACTAGATCATTCATGAAAAGGAGGAACCATTTCCAATTTGTTTCAACAACATTGGAAGTCATTGACCAGGTTGGAAAATCATGAAGCAGTGCATTTAATTTCACCAGAACCAAGGGGGCAAAACCCAGGTCCTAAAACCTACCCCCAACCACTATGTCTCCAATCTACCAGTGATAGTAGATTTACCACTCCATCTGACAATTTGCTTTGGACTGGATTATGTAACCACTGAAAACTCATTCCATTAGAATCTCTGGAATAGGTGTTTGTGAGACAGGTGTTAAGCAGGTGTCTGCTGGTTTCTTCCAAGGCGGAGGACACTTTCCTCCAGAAGGTTCCAGAATTATCTGTGAGGTTATCTCTATGATGAGCTGTTTAGGATGCACTCCCTGCACTCTCACTCTGCCAGCTGTCCTCAATCTCCAGGTTTCCCTCTTGCAAGATCTTTGGTCACAGTTTCCCAATCAAAGATGTGAATGTCCACCACAGTTGTTCCTTTATTTGTATTCCAAATAAGGGAAATGATTACTTGCCTGCAACCAAGCCTTACTGCAGGCTACAGTCTTGGGGCTACACAGGAACCTACTGTGCCAGCTGTTGTGGAAGTTGCTCTGCCACACTTGGAAAAAACACTCTATCCTCTTGTACAATCCTTGGCTAGGAGACACACCACTCCCTCTTGGGTAAAGGGAAAGAAGTCAGCTCCCATTCCAATAGATATCTTCTTGCCTCAAACCTTAGACAGCCTGTCTCATAGACGCTCACTGGATCCAGCAGCTGAGCTGAACAACAGCTTCAGTCACAGCTCTCACAGAAGACCCCACCCCCAACTCTGGGGGACACTTTTATACACCTTGGCTGGCATCTCCCACTCATCACAAATGGAAAAGATTCTAGCAGTTGCTAATTTCATGTGCACCTCAGTATATGCTGCCTTCCCTATGTGAGTTTTCATAACTTCTCATTTTATGGCTGAAGTGCTGTTGTTCCCAGTTGTTTACACTTATAATACCTATAATAGTTAACAAAAGAATATATAGCATCAATGAAATTTCATGAATGGACTTATTGCACAGGTCACATGCTATCAGGGTACCACGCTTGAGAGGAACTCACTCTAACACAGATATTTGAATCAATACAATGACAGAATTACACAACTTTTATAGCCTAGAGACATTTATTACTAGGTCAGGTACAGCTTTATGCAGTTTTGCATACATAATAATTAGCTTCTGTGCTACTGAAAGCACAAAACAAGAACGCCATATCAGTTGTCAATATCATTTCTTGCCCCCATGTCAAACATAATGAATAATTTTTTTCTTTTTCTAAAGACTCAATATCAGACATAAGGACTAACAAGCCATTCTTTCTATTCAGTAACATTCATTAGCACACAAGCTTGATTAATAAGTTGGCCTTGAAAGAAAACAATAGAACAGAGTTTGAATGTATTTTTTAAGAACATGGGACAAAATAATGTATAATGAAGCTGTACAGACTAAATGAACACACTGTGCCTAACAATTACACAGCTTCACAATGCGTAGGTTATTAATTTAAAAAACACAGTATGGCTTACAAAGCTTTGAAGTCACTCTGAAAAACACTAATGAATGCAATCATTTACCAAAGATTTACTCTCCTCAGGACCCCACTCTACTATGACAGGCTATTATGTGGCTGTTGATAAAAGCAAGATACGTTTTCTTGACACCTTGATTGAGTAAATACCTACCTTATCACCTACAAAGCATGGATCCGTGCCTAAAGAACTACATTATCAGACCAAAGTGCCACTAAAGTGCCAAAGTGGCATGCATAGACCCAGGGCCGTCTTTAGAAATTGCAGGCCCCATGCTAGGTAATTTTTGGGGTGCCCCTACCACTAGCACCCCCCCCCCACCTCCAGGGGATGCCTACCTAGGGGTGCACATAACGTTTTTTAGTGAGCTACTCAGATGAGTACCAGGAGATGGTGTTTGGTATTCACACCATCCCTTAAGGGATCGGATCGTGCAGAAATTGGTACGTGTATGCCCAGCTTAATGTCAGACAACCAATAACACTTGGTTGTCTGACAAAAGACAAAAAAACAAAAGGCCTAAACGGTTTCTCTTTATATAGCCACATGTATTTATTTTATTTATTAACTAATAGACTTCCATGATTGATGTAAATGAGTCTCAAGGACTGAGGTAAATTGCATTACTAAGCTTTTGCCAGTTAAAAACAATATGAAACCGCAGAAGTTAGCTTATATGTATCTTTATTTGTCAGTATACTATAGCATACTATGCTACTCTCAGAAACAAAGAATGAAAATAGGGAGGGGAAAAGGTGATTTCTTTTTATAATGTAGGATTTTACATTGAGCTGTAACAGCAGAAAGGGTTAATGGATTCTAAAAATAGTGTTCTTTACAACCTTCAATGACCTTCACCGTTTATAGACCCTGTTCAACATCCTGTCATTCATATAACAAATACACCTGTCTCTACTGCATTCAATGAGTAAATTTTTTTAGCTGTTTTCGCCCCATCACTCGCATAAACTGTTGCCTCAAGGCAGAAAAAATTCACATGTTTGGAAATGGCATGACAGCTGGGCTAAATCAAATGACCTGAATACTACTCAAAATAGTTCATTGTCAAGAAAAAAAGCTGATAACGATTTTAATGTAATAAACTTTATTTTTTACTTGCAACAAAAAGAAATGTAATTTTAAGAGAATCCATTTCCTTGTAATATCCAATCAAATGTATAAATCAATTCAAAGTTTTTTAGCAGCAGTTTGCCAACTCTAAGGGCCCTTTCACACTCTGACTGCTATGCCTGCAC
Organism: Ptychadena robeensis; assembly: GCA_036250615.1. Lineage (NCBI taxonomy): Eukaryota > Metazoa > Chordata > Amphibia > Anura > Ptychadenidae > Ptychadena > Ptychadena robeensis. The sequence goes on from CM070032.1 coordinate 185,708,166, forward strand.
TTGTGTTTTATGCCAATAATGGGCACGGCAATGCCCCTACTTGCGTTCAGGACTAAAATAATATTTTACTGTGCTGCACTTGTGCAAGTGTATGGGAGACACTTGCGCTGTGTCTGCAAGAATGCAGACTGCAGGGGGTTTTCACTAATGTGCAGGATTGTGCATTAACGCAAGGCCAGGGCTAGTGCGAAACATGTGTACCTTGTGTTAACCCTAGCCTTGCTGTGTTGCGGTACTGTGCTGCAGCGCAGATAGAGTGATTGAGCCCTTGGTCAAGTTTTATTCACTGTATGAATAAGGCAATATCTCCCTATAAAGATAGTATGTTGAATACATTGTGTAAAAGTTTTTTTTTTCAACAGACTGAATTTTTGCGTTAATTGCTCCTGAGCATGTTATCATCACCAAAACTGCTGGAGATGTAGAAATGGGTTGTGGAAATATTACAAGAAAAAAAGCATTGGTACAGTATATATATAAATATATATATATATATATATATATATACACATATACATATATCATATATATGCTATTTATATATATATTTCAACTTGACTTTAAACTTAATTTAAGCAAAAACTTCATATCCCAAAACAGGATTTTTCTAAGTTCAGCAACTTAGATTAAAAAGAAAAAATCAACCATCTAGAGCAGGGGTCCTCAAACTTTTTAGAGTTTGGGGCCGGATCACGGTCCCTCAGAGAGCTGGAGGGCCGGACTATATGAACTACTAATTCC
>CM070032.1:185709006-185728852 GCA_036250615.1 Ptychadena robeensis
AACACAGGGGGCATGGCAGCAAAGACTAGTGTGCTCAGCCAGCCAATCAGCTTCCGTCTTGCTGCCACGCCCCGCTGCTCTGCCTCACACACTCTGCCAGCTTCTGTCTGCTCATACAGAAGCTTCGCATTGAGTGTCGGGTGCTTAGCATCAGATTGCAATGCTGGGCATCCACGGGGGATTGCTGGGTACCCGCGGGCCGGTCAGAACGCCATGGAGGGCCGGATTCGGCCCGCGGGCCGTAGTTTGAGGACCCCTGATCTAGAGAGTATAAAGTTGTACTGAAATTGATTTTCTAAACATTTCTACACTGTTCACAAATCATTTAAGAAATCATTGAAGTTTATAACAGTGTTTTAAAAACACAATTGTGTTATCATTTTGAAAGCTGTGAGGTTTATAGTCAGTACTGGATGCCTACTTTCATGTTTGAATGCTGTTTGGCTTCTCAACTGCCCTCATTGACTTGCAGAGCAATTTTCTGTCATATTTTGAGCTGTAAGAAATGACTAGATGTGAAGACAAACCATTGTTGTGGTGGGAAATAAGCCCCTCTGGTTTAACTCATTGCTCCCAATTAACCATTATATATAGACCATGCATGGATAGAAGCAATACACATGCTCTTCTGAGTCTATGAAAGTACTTCTGAACTTTAATGCACACAGCGCATGCAGATTATTTATTACGAAATAGAGGGAGGGGTGGTTAGTCAGGTCATAATTTGTATAGTCAATCTTTGGGTAAATTGTTGTTTTCTTCAGGCTTGATAATATAGCATTCTCCAGTTTACTTGGCGGTGACCTTGGACTGTGGCCATGAAGCTTCTGTTCTACTGAAAGCTGTGATAATATCTGGGATGTGATTTTGAGTAAATAATAAGCAGGCAGGCATGCAGGCTATATACAGGATACAGGAGATAGAGGAGTATATAGCATCTGTATAGCATAACATAAGTAGAAGGCTTAAACAAGTAGAGAATGTAAAGAATGTTATCCAATTGTAGTTATCCAGTTGGTCCCCATGTCACTATTAACTGCTTCAAACTATTCCCAAGACTATACTACAAAATTTCGGTAGAGCTAAAGAAAATTGTATTGGGTGATCTAAAGGTGTATGGGGGGAGGGGCTTAACACATACACTATAATTTTTGGAGTTGTAAAAAAACAGCAGTATAAATGCCTTTAAAACATATTACCACTATAGCAATAAACGACATGGTTAAGAAATGAAGAAATGAGAGTTGAGCCTTTATGTATACAATCAAGTAAATAAAGTAATATGACTTGCTAAAAAAAAAAGAGAAAGAATATCAAATCATATTCAAGGAAAAACTATTAAAACCTAAATTTTTACCTGTGCAAAGAAGTCAGTACCAAATATTCCACTTACCATCGACTGTAAGTATCAAAGAAAATGGCAAGTTATATTTTTTGAAGGTTGTCAGCAATAACGGACTACACATTGATGTCACTAAAGGTTTAACTGTAACAAAATGTAGCTGTATCCAACTGGGCAAATGTCCCTCTTCATAAAATGTTTTGATTAGAAACTTGGTTTTTGCTGTAGAAAAAAAATGTATAAGCCAGTGCAAAAACTGCTAGAGTTGACAATCAACAAAGAAACAGTAAGTGCTTGTAAACTAATATAGGTTTGATTGTGATTTTTCATTCTGACTGTCCTTTTGGTTTAATAAAAATGCAGCTTGAACTTTTGTTCCCAAGAAAGAAAAAACAGTGACCTTCACATAGCACTGAAATTAAAAAAACTAATATAACAGTAACTTATATTTATTGCCTTCTCTTGTTGTTTTTGAAGAGAAAAAATATGCCTTAGCAGAACTGCTAGATGTATAACAAAGGTTTTGGGCAGGTTATTTTGATGACTGTAAGAAAAATACGTTAATGAAAGGGATATGATGGCCACCATCTGTCCTAGGGAACAGCAAGAGAGACAGACTACCTCATCTTAAAACATATTCGTGCTTCCTTCTCCTCCCTCCATAGCCACAAAATGACAAAACCCTCAATCACAAATACCGTTAGCCCTGAGAGCTGTTTTTCACATCCATGGAAGTGGCTATATATCATACTTTCATTTTTTTCTTACAAATTGTTTGAGACTTGTAATGGTTTTGTTGACTTGTCCCTTGCTTCACTTTTACTTCTGTTCTCAGGGAAGCACTGTTCCCTGTGATTTATGAAAAGCTGTTTTGAATAATGACGAAAAGATAACAAGAAGAAGGCTCCAGAATGCTGGAGAGTTGTTAAGGACACAAATGAGGCTCATAGCTGTACATTGCACCTGCTGCAGATTTCTTATAGCATGATGTGGATTGGCCATAAAAACAAAACTGATATATTCCTTTTCATATCCACGCTGTCTTTCTTTCAATAAGGCAGAGTAGCAGCTGCTCACACTCTCCAAATTGAAATGATAATACATGTCATACAGCTTGATTGCTTGAATCATAGGCACTCTGTAAAATACTAATTTCCACAAGGAGTTATTGTTATTATTTTTCTGAAGTCCAAAGAAAAGCTACAGAATAAATATACAAAACTTTTTTGGTTTAATTTGTAAAGAATTGGGTTGTGGAATTGGTTATGCATTTCTCATTGGAGATCATTTCTTTTACTTCCTGTTCAAGCTATACAATGGAGACACAAATCTATCTAATGTGCCAGAAAATCCCTTTGCTAGACTACCGTTACTGAAACAGATGTCTTTATTAAACAATTTCCCTTTACCACCTGACAACTGTAAAAGTTTACTTTTTCCTACCAATTTCTGTACCAGTTACTATGGTTATGAAAAGTTCATCACCTTATCAAAAGGTTACAAATATTCAAAATGAATTTTATATAAATATAAGTAATAGAAGTTTTTTTTATTATGCAATTATTTTTATTATTGTATTATGTTTTCATTTTAAAATTAGCACTGAACTTATTTGTAAACTTATATACATTAAATTCTAGCAGTCTTTCTACCCTTAGCTTCAATATGGTTAACTTCCCCTCTATGATATCAAAAAGGGCAAGAGTAAATTACATTAAATATAGTTATAGTTATAAAGTGAAAGATGGCATCGAAATTTCAGATCACGTAGTGTGGGCAATTGTGCTTGGCCATGTAAAACTTGCATGCAGCTACCCTGGCTATGAAAGCCCATTCCATAAAGCTTTTGGTGCACAGATATAGTGCTCAGGTAAATACTAGAGAAAGTTTGAAACCTAAAGTTTGTGAGCCAGTATTTCACTGACATAGTCTCAGGCTTGACTGGGGTGGTTTGGCCTGAACTGCTCCCATTGTCCCCAATCTAGCAGACTTCACAGGTTTATGAATCACAATGCGTGGCTGTGTCCATTCATTTCAATGGATCGGATGCGGTTCCAGTGCGGTTTTTAGTCCAGAAAACACATGCTTTTTTGCTGCAAAAGAGGCGTTCTAAGACAATACCACACCTTACAGAGCTCTTCACAACTATTTGTTACACAAATGTTTTGAAATGCAGACTGCATGGCTAGTTATTCAACTTTATACACCTAGGACATTGGGTTTGAATCAAACATTTGAGCTCTATAATTAAGAAAACATTTGTACATAATGTATGTAAAATAATGGTCGCAGGTATTGTAATATAGTAAAATGATTACATGTAACCAATTAAGAACATAATAATATGTATAGAAAATGTTTGAAGATGACATTTCAAGAGTAAAATGTATAGGTGTCAGAAACACCTTAATATCCTATTACATAAAATCAATATTAATGTTGTCTACAGGAAAGCTGAGGGTAGATCTGAAGGTCTGGTCCATATATCATTCAAAATATAAATAGCCTTTTTAATGGTATATCAAAAACAACTAGGGAAAACTATATTAGATTAATTTGATGATCAATCACTATATATTTCTACCTTATATGATGTCTGCTTTTAATACTATATATAACTTAACAATTTTAAGAAAAACACAGGCATCTTATGTAAGCACACAAAATAACATAAAGTTGATCATCTAAAATGCATGTGGTAAATGTTTACCTTGTGTAATAAAAGTTTAATATATAACACAATAACAAAATACATCATGCTTAAATGGATTGACTTTGAGATGTTCCAATCACGCATCTGTTACATTACCCAAATTATGAGTGACAAGCATTAACATTAAACTGATACATTTGTTTTTTAATCATTATTCTCCTTTGTCAATGTCTAGCAAATTAAAATTGAAAAATAACATAATTATACTTTTCATTGTTATTGCATCTGTTTGCAATTTGTATCAACCCATTCTGACCAATTAATATTACTGCAACCACCAAATGGCATTATCAGTCATCATTATTTGCTAATCCCGTAATGTTTCTGCTACAGTGACTACTAAAACCTAAATTTGTCAAATGATATCAATTGTCAATCCATGCTAACAATAACAACTATATCAGTTACAAATTTCTGAAGGTTTCGCTACAATGCCATGTCATTTGACAATGCACATTATTACAGTGTGTTGCCACATAATTGTATTTGTGTAACCAACAGCTAAGTTCTAGTACTCAAATTAATAAATAAATTGTGCTGCATTTAAGCAACCATCTCTGGTTTCCAAATGACTATGATTTTCATGTAAACCGATCACCTCCTTTACCTTCCCTAACTGATTTTATATTTGTTCCATATGTTCCCTTCCCAGATGCTGCAGCTCACAGTAGAAGGCCTTCAGGAACAGAGGCAGTGGTCTGTCAATCCAAAGAGATGTGGAGTTATGCTGAATGACAAGCTTCAGCTTACTATGCAGCTAGCCATGTTGTTTACAACAATGTTATATCCTACAAGCAGCCAATGTATGCAGCTTTATACCAACACAGCTCTGGATGTACAGCAGAACACAGCCAACAAGTCTCATTAGATGGGAAACACTGGCAGGTGGAACAGTTATTTGAGGGACCTTGTAGGGGGACTGACAATTGTGCAGAACAGTGCATATGAATATACATGTAGTAAGTTCATAATAAAAAAAAGGTTCTCTCACAGCTTTTATACAGATATGCAGCCCTATAGGAAAGCATTCCTCCCTTTTTTATTGGCAAGTGTGAATGCAAAACTGTATTTTTATCAAGCATGTTAACCTAAATATTTAAAGCTTTAGATTTAACACTATATAAAAAATAAAGATCTCTATAAGGATTTAACAGGATAGCCTCGTGCCCTACATAAATACCCAAAAACTATTTTATTAATTCAAGATTTTGTCAGTGTCTTACCTGCAAAGTTGTCAGGCAACAATGTTATTGAATCATAGAATGATGTATGGGTCATGTATGGGTCCAGGGTTTAAATAGAATATCTGTGTAGAGGTATATGTTTGGTTGAAAGTATCGGTCATCCAAAGTATCGGCTGACACAAAGGGTGATCTGCCGAGCAATCGGCAGAAAAACAACTTATCTATGCCCAGCTTCCAAGGTGCCAAAGTTTGGAGTAGGCAATAATTAGAAAAGTTCTAAGGAACTTTGTACTATGCAAAGTGATGTGAGATAAAATGGCACCCTATACGGAGAAAATGTGTAAACCATATTACATTTAACTAGAATGTTGTTTCAGTTTGAATGTTTTTATAATATAACATAAAATTGTGACTGCTTAGAGTTCATACAGGTTTACTAGTCTCAAGAGCTATATATGGTATGTAAGGCATTTGCTTTTCATAAAAAATGTGTTTCAAATAATAAATAAACCATGTATTTCCATATTTTATTTATCTATTTTGTTTTTTGAGGATTATTTCGCTTCCTTTTTAGGCACTATAATTGGCTGTTTGCAGTGTTGTGCTTTTTATTATGTTATATTTTAGGACATTTTGTGTTCTTTGTCGGATAGACTTATTAAAAATTAAAATGATTCATTCAACCAGGAACTGAACAGTTAGAATACCAAATAGGCTCAAAATAAGTTTTGTTCAAGTAAATGAAAATCTTTAAAGGGAGCAATTTGACTATTTTGGAAGTGTAAAAAAAAGAGCTCAGAGACTTAAATAGTGTGCCAAAAGTTGGAGAAAACCACCCACTTCTAACTTATAATTAAAGCCAAATAAGTGGTATGTCATGTTCCTAAGCAGTCTTTCACTGGATTGTAGCAATATGCTGGAAGATCCCTGTCTACAGGTGGGTTTTAGACAGAGATCCTCCAGTATTAGTGCAAAAAAAAATTAACAAAATATTTATTCAGTGCCTGTTGCCATTTAACTCTAACTAGCTACTAGGCTAACTACTAGGGTACATTTCACAGAACAGGACTATAGTCACACATGTGGGTTCCAACTCAGACTATATTTTAAATGAAATAAATACCTATGATAAACTGTTTTATTTTGGTATGTGACTCATATTCTTCTTTAACTACAAGGCCATGGTCCATGGTTAACCTAAACCGTAGCATTAACAGGTCAATGGACCTGTGATGTCACTGCTGTATTCCAATCCAGTGCAGTGAAAATTAAATTGGAAACATTGCAGTCAAATGACCAAGAAAACAGAGGTCTATGTTATTCCAAGGGACCAGACCATACTCAGATTGGTGGCAACTCCTCAGTGTTACACTCTAAAATACAAGTTTGTAGTTTTATTTAAATATTGAAAGACAACACGAAAAAGGAGGGGGTTCTTTTTAGCAACCCAATTTGTACATACTACAGGCAATCTCCATGGTTTTTATTGTAAGGACCAGACAAAAAAAACAAATACACCAAATCTTGGAGGTAGGGGGGTATATGATTATAAAAAAAAAAAGAATAAAAGTGGCAAACAGACATTAAGGGTGTAATAGTCTAAAAAGTGAAGCTTACCATATTGCACAGAAAGTAATCAATTGGTCAAATTTGAGTATGTTTTTACCTCATGGAAGGGAAGGTTGTATTTCTGATGCACAGGTTAAGCTCAATATATTTAATCAAAAGAAAAAGAGGGAGGGGGAAGGAAGGAAGTTTAAAAAAGAATGTATAGAAGATCTTATAAAATTTTATTATAATAAAGTTCTCTTGAAAGATCACCAATTATAGTGAGCATTTCAATATACTTGTATATTGATAGGATTTACCTAAACAATTGCCAGGAAAGCGTGTTGCACCGTATTCTGGTATGCCAGTGGATATGAAGTCAAATGTTATGATTTATAACACTGGTCTTGATGCCTTCGTTACATAAAAGAAAAAGGGAAAGGAACAAAACATTAGCTTAAATCTGTACTGAAAAAAATTCTATTACTTAGAATACTCTGTTTGTTTTTCCCGCCATCCCATTACACATGTGGGCTGGGAAATGGACGCCCCTCCATTAACATGGAGTTCTAAAGGGTGCCGCCCTTTAGGAGCATAGGAAAGTTTCGACATCCCAGCTCAGGCTTGTTTTGTTAAACTCTGGACAAGCTGGATTCACCTTAAACGCTAAGGTTAAAGTTGTTTGGACACAGCCGAAGCAACTGTGATGCTAGTTAGCCAACAGTTATGTTAGTTTGCCATTTATTACTGGAGCGCCCTAATATTTATGATCATTGTGCTTAAAGGAGTGTGCACAATGCCAGCATCCTAAGCAATAGAAATGAGTACTTCTTTCCCGTAAGCTTGTAAGTGTATGTTTTTTCCAGACCTTGGCTTTGACAGTTAATTAGGGCAAAACAGGAATTTAAACACAAAGATCTATCTCTGCCAGATGGTATTTGTGATTGAAATGAAAGACAATGTGTCTTATGAGGTCCTTGTTGCCCAATCACATTTGTTGCCTTTTCTAAAAGATTGTCAGGATTGGATGGAGATCATTTAAAGTCAATGGATATTGCATGTTGCGTTTAAATGTGTTACATTCACCTTGGGAGGCAGGATGATTAAAACTATTCAAGATGTTAGACATTTGAAGTTATCTCTTTCATCAAATATGGTACATTATCTTTTCTTATAGCACTCAGTAGGTATCCACTTTCCTTTGAAGTACATTAATCTTTCACTCTAATCATTGTTGCTAACATCTATCTCAAGCCCTTTGTTCTCTAGCATCTCTGTTCTTAATACTGTCAGCAATTAATTAGCAGCTTTGAGGTTTCTACCTGTCGCTATTTCTGTTTTTCTCCAAAATATCCAACACCCTTCCTTTTTAATAAAAATGAGTCAAATAATTTTGGAAACTATTGACAGTTTGATGCAATTACTTTGCTCATTAGTAGTACATCTCATACAAGTACAAAACACTTGAAAAACATTGCTTCTTTACACTGCCTATCATTTAGTAATTAATCACAATGGATAGAACATTTGTATTTTTCCATAGATGTAGGATTGGAACAACTAATATGCCCTGAGCAGTTTGGGACCCAAGATATCATGAAAGGGTTTGCTAAAACTGGCCATCAAGCACCCACAAGACCTCAAGATTAACACTCTGAGACACAAGACCAAGATTAACACTCTCAGAATTACATGTTTTACTGTACACTGGCAATACTGATTGAGTAGAATAACATTCAGAACCAATGCTATTCTTTATACTGTAGATCAAACATTAAAAGCATCCATGTGTCATGGATGAGCAAGTGGACCCACCGTGCCACCAGACAAGCATAAACCAGGGTGCAGAGTCTAAGAAGCCCCCCGGTCTTCAACAGAAGGATTTTGCTGCGGGGAGCCTCCAGGTTGTGGTCCCTAGCCAAACTTACTTGTCAGTGGCTGACAGCAGAGTATCCAAGGTAAGGTACTAAGAGGAAAGGGAGAAACTTCAGACAGGCGATAGTCACGGCAGGAGGCAAACAGTGTAGTCAATAAACGGTACAAGAGTCAATAACAAGATAGCAGAAGGAAGTTATCAGAGCCTGTGGAACAGAGACAGAGAGACCTCTTTGTTCAGGCAAGTTCCTGTTGCTTGTGACTTCCTTAAATACAAGGTCAGGTGGTCAGATTGGATAGGGTTCCAGGTGAGTAATAATAGGTATTGGCCAGGATAGGAAGCAGGAGTACATCATGTGCCACCATCACTTGCACCAGCAGAGGGAGCTTATGTCCGAAAAGTCCTGGTCCTCTGAGTTTTGGTAAGTGAAACAGCCGAACTTTTGGATGGCACATCTGCAGTTACAGATCGCTGGGTGACACTGTGATCTGTGACACCATGGATACAATACTGTAGATGATGGTGCGGCACCTGGGTAGCTTTTCACAGCAAACACTGCAGAAGTTCTCAATGCCCACCTATTTACATCAACAAATATATTTTAATTGAAATATTATGTTCATATTGAAAATCAGTACTTAATGAAAATGATCCACAACATTGTGGACAAAGAGTAAATCTGTGCTAAAAATCTAAACTGATTGGAACTCCTACATTCCTTCAGTCAATTGTGACCATTGTGTTTGACAGAAAAATGCAGCAAGGGAAGAACTCATCAGGAAAAATTTCACTTTTATTTGTTTTGTTATCAACAAACTCATACTATAATAAGAGATTTTAGAATACATACAGGATGCAAATCAGATGAAGGAAGTGAATACCATAGGATGAATTGTATTATTATCAATGAAGAAAACAATCTGTCTACAATACAGATCACTTATTGAACAACTGGATAACACATTGAATAATTTGATCTCAAAGAAAATAATTTCAATGTCAATTGCAATATTGTTTAAATGAAACTTGTATGTTATTTCCCTAGCATTTATCTGAGCCTCAACGAAGTAACTACTTTTAAAAGTAACATAAACCATGATTAATTATGCTTACCAGAGGAAATAGCTTGCCTTAGTTCTCATCATAAGTGTTCTTGTATGAATTTATGTTACCAAAATTTTCAAACAATTCCATAATACTATGGTATATTCATAAAATGGAGAAGCCAGGGTGCAGCAGGAAAATTTGATCACCTGTGGCGGTGACACTACTACAACTAGACTGTTTAGTAAGTCTGTGACAACAGTGTTGTATGACAAACTTAGAGCAAATATTCCTCAATATCTAACCATGTGCTGCTGGACAACCCTTGCCCATGGTATGGTCTTAAGTTAGGCACACATGGGTAGATCTGTAAAAAGAGTACAATCGAGAAATGTGCGCTGTCACAGTGCTTGAAACTCGATTGAATAGGGCTCCAACATGTTGGAAACCCCCTGTTCAATCTCCATTACTTTGAATAGAGACATAAGTCTCCATGCAAAGTAATGGAGCAGCTGCTGCAGCCTGGACCCGCTGTCAGTGTGGAGGGTGTGGGGCCAACACTTCTCTCTGAAGCTGTGAGAGGCAGGCTGCCTTGTGATTGTTGTAATTCACACGTGCTGCGAGCTGGGGAGAATGGGTACCCAGGGTCCCCATTAAACGGGAATCAATGTGCCCACATTTTCCGTTCAATTGATCCCCGATCAATCACAGCGTGGTGACGTCACCACGCTGTGATTGAGCGGGGGTCGATTGCACATGAATCTACCTGTGTGTGCCTAAATTAGGCCTTTTTGTCTGCTACCTTGTTATACAGTGCTCCATTTAAGGACTCACCATGGTTCTTTATTAGACTCAAAAGTATTGCACTGCGCCTTCTGTTTTTGCAAATAGAGAAAAAAGCAGGTATATAGTGCTATGTCAGTTGTAGTATGTTCCTGTCTTTGCTGTTTTGGGACAACTGTAATTTCCCACCCACTCTGTTCATTTATGAAAAAAAGGGAACAGCATATAAATATTGAGAAATCTCCAATGACTGCACAGCTTGAAAGCATCAAAAAGTTATCAGCCAATATTGGGTGCACTAGACCAAGGGAGCTTTTGACTACTGCAATACCGCAGATATACATATATGCCATACTAAATATGTTATTGTGGCATTTTCTGTAACCAGTGAGCAATGTATTTAATGTATGTATTTAATCAACAGCAGCTGCCCAGTGCGCAACAAAACAGGTTTTGGCTGTGAAAGAAGAAGATGTCTCTTCTTTTGGTTGTTTCCATTTCTGTAAGGAAGATGAGGTTGAAGTAATGATGATGATTCAACCAAGTTAAGTTAAAATAACACAAAAATCACATTGCCATTGTAAATGTCACTACTGCAAATACCATAAATTATTTTCATAACACAATAGAATAAAAGAACCCCACAATTGTTTTATATGCCACATAAAGTTCCTATTTCCCACTCCTGTACAAACTAAAGATAACATTCCTTAGACACACTACTTGAGACCCAAACAAATCCCCACCATTTAATTCCTACTGACCTCAATGTTGTTGACATCTGTGTTTGGAAAAGCTCCTGTGTTTGGCATTTGTGTTTGTAAAACCGAACAGAGGGCAATATCAGCCTTTCTTATTTTTTATATGTAATTTAATTAATTATTCAACATCTAGTGGCTGCATAATATTTCACTTATATTACTGGTAATAATCAAAGTGAGGAAGCAGATGATACACATATTTAAATGACACTTGATGGTTGATACGCATATTCAACTGGACCTGTAATGTAATATTTTCATGTCAGCTATGCTGCTTCAAATCTGTTAACAACATAAAATACACCAAATAGGCAAATAGTTTACCAGGCTTATTTGACGTATGTTTTAAACCTTGTCTAGTTGTTACAGTCCTGACCACAGTATTTAGGTCTGTTTAGCTGAGATGGACAACTGCAGGTTACATACATTCTTTTTCCTTTGCACCAGTTTATTTAATTAATCCAAACCCAGAAGAAGCCTCCTGCTCGAACTTTTGTGGCTATTATTAATACATTTCCCTTCACACTACATGTCACTGTTTTCTAATGTTTATGTAAGGCTTATCCTAGATTCAGCAGGAAGCTTTGGAACATCCAAGGTCACACAGTCAATAGTCAGTACTGTCACAGCAATGAAATGGGTAGTCATTAACTTTTGGAAAACACAGCAAAATATTCTCAATTCAAAAACTATTTTCTGATGGATGTATAAAACTGCACAAAACCTTGCTGTTTCTCCATGAGCTTGCAGAGATGTGAGCTAAATGTGTACTAAAAATGATGGTGTCTTATGGCAGCACTGCCATCTAATGATAAGACAATGAATTTGCTATGTTAAATTGCAGTCTTTGTCCTGATTTTCTAGTTATCTTGATATGGTTAGTATAGTAGAGTACAGTATGGGAGGGTTTATCAAATTCATACCTAGTACAAAATCAATATAACCATATAATGATACAGTACTGGTTTCCATGCTCCCTGAGATTTAATTGGTCTTTTTCATAAAAAATTATGGAGTGTGATATTATGCACATCTTTTACACATTGCTTTATAACGCTTTAACAGTTTGAGAATTACACCGTTATCAGTACCTCCATGCTGCCTCTACGTTTATTTTATGGACGCTTGTTGAAACAATTATCTATTCTGAGAGTAATTAGTTTTTAATGTTCAAATAGTTGTGGATGCACTGTACTTTCATATTCATATTGAAATTATTTCTTTTGTTTCTCTTTAAAAAGTTTCTAGTCCAAATTCTGCATATTCATGAGATACATACAAGAAAACAAAAAACATTAAAAAGGCAAAGCTTACAGACATATTTAAATATAGATTCAATTAAAGTGATACAATCTGCTTAATGCATTGAATGAATCCAAAAGCAGATTACATTAAGAGGTAGACAGCCGAGTGTATTAAGCAGCACAGTGGAAGAAAGAGATGAAGATTGTAAAAGTAGGTACCAGAAATAAGAATTGCTGTTTCTGATTTGATTGAGATGGTTAATTCGAGTCCTAGGGAGTGATTTAGTAATGTGTTATGAAGTCATATACACATAGGAATTATTAAGATATTGTGGCTTTTAGAAAGTTGTTTAATGTGTGACTGTATTACTAACTAAATCCATATACACTATTGGATGACTATTCAATTAGGTTACTTTTTATTTTTATAAATCTAACTTATCCTATGCTCGTGAGGACTTTCAACACCAAAAAATAATAGGTAATACAGATTACAGTAAGTATACCAATAACAATGAAAAAAAATGTAATGTTCTCAACATAGTTATATAACTTATTACTTATTACATAGTTATTACTTTAATGTGCATATATTGACAGACACTAGTAAGGGTCAATACACAAAACCATCCAAAGAAAATGAATGGAATCAAACCGAACGTGCATTTTGTTGTTTGAAACTTCTTCAGGGGGTACTTGATTAGTGAATAGAATGATTGTAGTCAATACATATTTCTAAACCACATAATACATCTCCAAGGAGGATGCACCTATTCGTTTAGCCATCTAACCTATGGACCTTATTTGCTATGGCCATCTACACAGGGCACTGCGTTTTTAAAAATGCAACGGAACACTTATGCAACATGGATCCATTAAAGCATCCATAGGGAATGCATTGGGCGCATAAAAAACAGATATACGTTTTTGATGTGTCTGCAATGCATTATCCCTATCCTTCAAATAATAAAAACAAACAAACAAAAAAAGCAGGCATCAAAAGCAGATTATAAATGGATCACGAACGCATCAAAAACAGATGCAAATGCAACCCCTGCATTAGAACAAAAAGGAACGCAGAAGGTTCCAAGAAGCAGTGGAAACATAGCCTCAGGATCAGGACCCAACTTGAATCCTAAAGATATTTAATCTTTATTGTTGCATATAACCTCCAATTGTTACACATTTCACACTAATCCTGGGAAAGTCATATGAAGAATTTAAGCTGAAAAAAAATCTGGCTTTAAGGGCTCTGATAAATGGCACTGTCTGCATTATCTATGTGGTGCGCCCTGTTTATAATTCACGGAATGCAGCCCCACGTGGTGCCACGTCTTACAGACACGCCCATTGATCTTTAATGGACGTGTCTGCAAGACATGGAAAGAAGCACCCAATGCTGTTTTGGAACGCTGCTTTTCTGTGTCTTTCTAAATTAATAGGGCGTGCTTCCGCCGCAAGTATCAGGATAACTGCCTGCAAATTGGCCGCAGTGATTTTTTTCCCTGTGCTGGACCTGTGTGTAGCAGTGAACACATGGCCTTAATATCAATCTACCCACATAAGGGTCAAGCCATAAAACATTTAAAAAGCACAAGCAAAAAATACATAGTAACAAAAAACGTATAATAATTAAACATAAGAAATGCATAACTAATCCACAAATATAATACATTATATCATAGAAGTGAATAAGCTAGGAGAAACTTTGGCTGACCTCTGAAAACTGTTCTATTAATATTTAAGGTATCAAGACAAAGGTAAAAGTCATTTCATACCAAACCAGGAAACACGAGAAAATTGACATTTTCGAATCTTCAACTTTTACGTCTGGGAACCCTCGATCTGTCACTTTTGACCACAGCTCCTCAGTAAACTCTGATTTTTTTTCATTAACTTTTTATCTTCTCGATTTTTCTGCCACTTTGGTTCTTCTCCACTTCCCCCTTCTCTCCGATCTCCCCTAATTTTTCAATGTCTTTTTCTTTAAGTTTGAATATAGTGTTTACAGTTGTTATCCAATAGACTAGACATTTCAACCTTTACTATCATGTTATGAATGTTTTTAACTTGGTTTCTACATGAAAGCATGTATATGCTTTATACTGTATTGTAGTTAACTTATTAGTAATAGTTAACTTAAAATTAGATTTTAAACATGAGACTCTAAAATGTTTAATATGTCAATGTAGATTTGAAATTTAAATTTAAATTTGTCTGCAGCTTTCATTCAATTAATTGCTGAATTTCATGTTCATTGTATTATACATATATATATGTATAAATATATTCCATTAAGTGATACAAAAATTATAGATGTGTTGCAAAGTAAAAATTAATGGTAATGGTAAGTTGTAAAAAATAAAAATTAGGTATGAGACTGTAGGCATTTATATTTCTATATTTATTTTCAAGTATTAAAATCCAAACAAAAAAGTATTAAATATATTGTGATATAAAACTGTTAAAATCAATATTGTTTCTGAGTCTTGTTCTTAGCTGCTGTTTTTAGGAAACTAATATAAATTCATTTCTACGTTCCAGGAGAATCACAGCCAGACATGTATTAATAATATCCCCTCTGGTCGGAACCTTAGGTCAAAGCACAACTGCACTTTTAGATGCAGGTTTTCAAACTCAAACTGAAGTAGTGGATAAAAGGTTTCCGCAGATGTAATAGTTATAGAGGAAAAAAATACAAGAAGCAATCTGGCAGATCATCTTTTCTTAAAAAATATGAGGAATATATAAATAAATAAATAAAGCAAGGGGAAAATATCAGTTATCCAACTGTATTAAATATTTAGTAAAAATAATAAATGTACTTATCAAAGTGGACCTTCACCCCCTTTACCATATTATCTTTCTCTAAATCACTTCTATTAGTGAGTGTAAAATCTACCCTTATAGAAAATAAATATATATAATATATATATATTATATATATATATATATATATATATATATATATAAATATACTGTCTTTTGTAGAACATTCATTGTGTATGCATTCATTATTTCTGTTTAATAGACTAGAACTGCATTAAAAAATTATTAGACATTAACACCTATCTGAACCAATTTGGCACATGCTAATGTGCAGTGAATTATGTTTCATATAAACATGGATTGGCAATTTTTTGGGGGGTTTGTTTGGTGTGTTTTCACTCATGTGGGAGAGGATGCCAGAAATACCAAATGGAGTGATCTATCAGTTTTGTAATTTTAGCTTGTAGAGAAATAATCTCTTCATAGTGTTATGGTGGCCACAACCAGGGAAGAAGTGGGGTAGATGGAGAGGATGATTTGTCTTTGTTGAGTGGTACTACAGATAGTATTTGGAGCTGCAAAAAAAACAACTATATATCCTTCAAATGTGTGGCAAAGATATACTCCTTGTCATATTCTTCACAGTGCCCAGTAACCATCATATTAAGTGATAAAAGACACCAGACATGGCAAATTTTTGAACGATTTACAAAAGAGACCGTTGAAAATCACTATGCAATTAATATACTGCAGTTGTAAGATTTGTCATACATAGACTACATACAAAAAGATTACTATTAGATTTTTTGTTATCGTCACTATATTTAGGCCCATTTTATTAGATTATACAGATTAGCATTACTGAAGTGAGGAAATGTTCACCAACCACATCTTTAATAATAGCCGAGCAGTTCTTTCAGCACTAACAGATGTTAATGAGAAAGCAATCTCAGTGCCACAAAATGTAGTTCATGGGACCAAGGTCTTTTTTTATTAGAGAACACTACATGGTCACTAACAGCTTGAGAACAGCTAAAAATGCATTTTAGGAAAAATCTTCTTTAATAATATATTATAGAACTCACAATAGGACTTTAAAACAGAAAGCAAGGACACAATTATTGAATTAGATTTACCCTTAGTTCAGCCTGTGCATTTAGGTTATGTCTAGGGTTCCAGGATGTTAAAGATGTTTTCAGAAACAAAGCTCTTAATTATAAAGAGTTGAGCAGTTTGCTAAGTGTTTATCCTCCATGACTTTCCCCAGCAGACAGCTGAAGGCTCCGCCATGCATCTTCCTGACACAGTAATCCTGCCGGGGAAAGAAGATGCCTTTTAAAAACAGTTAGAAGCACTTTACTGACTTCAGGCATTTCCCTTTCTTCATAAATTTCTATTAACAAGCCTTTGTTTACAGTTTGCTTTTATTTTTATTTGTAGAGGCTCACGTAAACATTCTGAAAGCTCTTTCAAGTAGAGACAGAAAGCATGTATTTGTTATAGAGCTTTGGGCTCACATTTCATCTATCGGAGTGGTGCTGGTCTAAATATGGACATCATTTACTTGCTCTGTTGACTTCATTGAAGATAGAATCTGAAAATGGTACAACAGCAGTGTTAGTTTCTCACAACACTTTACAATGCTCTGAGAAGCAGAAGAGTTTTATTTCTTAAACTCTTTTGCAATTTTTTATGCATGAGCCTTGAATGAATGCCTCATTGATTTCGAGGTTTAGGTTTTTTTTACATGTTTTATATTGTAAATTTTGTAATAATTCTGTTAAAACTAAATAGAGGAATGGACCAAGGAGCTGTTACCAGGTTGCTTCACATGTCTCACTAAAGCCACATGCATAGAGTTGTAATGTTACATGAGCTGAGAGACCGATGTCAGATTCCCCCTGCTAGCCTTGCTCCATATTGAGCAGGTTTTCTTCCAATGTTTCCCACTTTCTGCATGTGTGCCAAGGTAAATTTCATAGGAATACTTCATGTACAGAGTTCCCCATAACATTGCTTGTATCTAGCTATCCATATTATATTTTCTGCTTGCTCTCCCCCATTTGTTAACACTTGATTAATTGTCTTCTTTCCAATTGGTGTATACACTATGTTCTTAGGCTTGTCCAGAATGGTGGATTGCATAAAACCGTAAAATCAGTTGTGATAAAGGAGAAGGGCTTGTATGGTAGGCCTAGTCAAGCAGTTGAAATATGTCCATGCAACTTTTTTGAGGATTTTCTTTTACAGAACAGGTAAAACAATACAGGGGCAATATAGATAGGCAGGGTTAAGAGCATGACACACATCTCATAGATCCTTTTATAGTGCAAAAGACAAGACAATCATTACAGCATGTATGCTTATTAAACTGACAATTCCTATGGGGATTGACACGGGTGTGAGAATCCATGGAGCATGGGCATGCACATGATTCAAGAACGTCCAGATATTGCAGGCAGGGGAGCAGAAGACTCCTATAGTAAGAATATTAGGTAACATATTCAGTTTAGGTAGTGAAGCATTTCAGCAAATCATTGAATTCAGTCTTGCAGCAGGTACCAGAGTGTCCACAAGTCTACAACTAGAGCTAGTTTTTTGGAGTTGGGACACTAAGGATTCCATCTGTGTGATCCGGGCCACTTCCTTAATCCAAGCTGCGATAGAAGGTGACGTTGTGGATTTTCAAAGGAAAGGCAGAACTGCTGTCACAGCTGTTAGAAAATACTTTATGACTGTTGGGGAAAATTTGTGCTACGTCAGCATCAGAAAAAACACAAGACAAGTCCCTGTCCCACGCAGTGATATATCGTGGTCTCCTTGAGGTGAAGGGAGCCAAGAAGATACAAGAGGTACAAGAGAGAGAGGGCACATTTTGAGCATAAATATGGAGGGTGTCGGTATAAAGGATCCATCTTTGGAGGTTAAGTCTGCAAAATAATAAAGCCAGGAAGGGCCACGGTCTGAGGAGGACAGAAGAAGGTCTATTAGGAGTTTAATTGCTGAAGTGTCCATTGCAGAGGCAAGTGGTGAGGGAGAGGTACTCCACCAACACGGAAAGTGGTTTGTGTGTGAAATGGGGAAAAAGCTGGATTTCCCATTATTTTGCATCATTGGCCCATAGTAGGAGGAAAATCCTTGGAGAGGAGTTTGTCCCAGATACATAAAGCAGGAGGGAGGAAGAATGGTAATGACATGGAGGGAAGGCGGTGTAAAGGTTGAATCCAAAGGATTGAGAATGGGAGAATCGGGGTGATGTGTAGCTCTAGCTGTACACAGAGTTTTTCCTGCAAGGAGTATTTCCTGTCTAAAAAGTGGGTTAGGAGACTCACATAATACAGCTCCAGGTTAAGTAGGCTCAGGACACCAGTAAGGTGACATTAGAACATCATGACTCGGTTTGGCAGGTTTCTGTGACCAAATATATTTTAGGAAGAGGGAGCGAAGGGAGAAAAAAAGTTCTGGGGACCATAATGGCAATATTGGCAATATGTCTATTTTGCATATCGCAAATGTTCATGCAACTTAAGCTGTAACATTTCTTTTACTTTAAACATGTGACACTAGCTGAAAGCTGCCATGAAATTGCATGATGGAAAATTCACAAAAATAATCAGTAAATCTTCCTAGATATATCTGTTGATGGTTGCAGACACCTTATAATAATGAAATGTGTTTTCCTACATTAAACTTTTAATAGCACAAATTAGTTTAAAATCATTGCAATCTTTCCTCTTTCTTGACTGTGCATTTTCCAGTAAAAAACATAATATGCCTCTGCTTAAAACCAGCCAGGGGCCAAATTTTAGCCTCCTAGAGCTTCCCCGCCACTAGTGGCAACTACACTTTGAAACTTCAACACCAGTAACAGATAAAGAAAAACTAACATTCCCTGCTGTACTTCTGTACTGAACATTTAATATATGAATTATTGTTTATGCAGAGACATATGCTTAGACAGATAAGGTTGCCATTTTGTGCAAAATGGAATACATTTTTATCTTATTACAAGAGCAAAAAAAGAAATTTTTATAATTGTGAAAGCAAAGCCCCTGGTTAATTAGATACGATCTGTATTGTCAAGCCAAAGCATATATTATCAAGGCATATTATCAAAACAAAAAAAAAAAACAACAACAACACTGCTTGACATGCCAAAATTTGTATATATGTATTGGGTGGGTTGCCTTTGAGCAGCCGATCCATGTCGGCAAAAAACTCGATCAGCCAGAGAATGGACATATCAGTATTTCTCTGGCCATCCTTATCGAAAGCAATGGCTGGCACACAAAGAATTGCTGCTGATCCTCTAAGGGACCAGCTGCAGCGTGAGGATTTCGTTATGCTGCAGCCTGTTTCTCATCTATCGAGGGAGAATCTGCCCCTGTATGGGCACCTTAAGCCTTTTGATGAAGAACTTACATTGTCTTCCTGAAGGTCTTGCAGATCTCCAGGTCTAGAAGCCTGTACCATGTGAGATCCTGGCAGACAGCTGCTGCAGAAACAGACAGGCAGGGTCTTATCCAGGGCATAATCCTATGTTTTATATATATATATATATATATATATATATATATATATA